>JAGFBZ010002572.1:0-103791 GCA_018398805.1 Hirundichthys speculiger | reverse complement strand
CTTTATTACGTTTATGCGGTGAATGGAGGAACAGTCTTCGCTGACAGCTTCTAAAGCCGCAGATTTGTGCCCATTAGTCACACATTTTAGCAAGAAGGTGGTTTTTAAAGTGCATTGATGGGGATTACACTTCTATCCTTTCTGTCTTTCTCTCGGCGCTGAAACATGCTGCCGATTCCCGAGATGCCAGGAGGTTCCTGCAAAGAAGAGCGTGGGGGAACTATTGTATTTGTTTTCTAAAGTGGCAATCCGCGGGGTATTAAGGGGCTTAATCTGACGATTAATATTTTAATGATACAAAATAAGCGGCGGTGTGTTTAAGTTTGCGCCGTCCCACTCCAGCGGGAGCTTTGTTCTGTGTGCAGTCTGACAGACGGGGAGAAAAGAGCAAGATGAACCCAAGGCGGTCGAGATTATCATGTCATGGTGGCACTTGGGTGAGATTACACCGCAGGGGATTTGAAAAATCTTAGTTTATTGAGTTTGAAATATTTTGTAATCGTAGATTAATTTTAGGCAGAGCTCTCCAGAGCGCTGGGAGTCCGTGAATCATTAGTCCCTCTGAACAGCTGCGGTTCCTCCGGTTCCTCTGGTCCTCCCAGTTCCTCTGGTTCCCTCAGTTCATCTGGTTTCTCTGGTTCCCCTGGTTCCTCCGATTCCCCCGGTTCCTCTGGTTACCTCACTTGCTCTGGTTCCCTTGGTTCCCTCGCTTCCTCTGGTTCCTTTGGTTCCTCCAGGTCCCCCAGTTCCTCTGCTTCCTCAGGTTCCCTCAGTTCTTCTGGTTCCTCTGGTTCCTCCGGTTACCCTGGTTCCCCCGGTTCCTCTGGTTCCTCTGGTTCCCTTGGTTCCCCTGGTTTCTCCGATTCCCCCGGTTCCTCTGGTTCCCTTTGTTCCCTCACTTCCTCTGGTTCCCTTTGTTCCCTCGCTTCCTCAGGTTCCCTCAGTTCCTCTGGTTCCCCCGGTTCTTCTGGTTTCCCCGGTTCCTCTGGTTCCCTTGGTTTCCTCGGTTCCCCCGGTTCTCCGGTTCCTCTGGTTCCTCTGGAGGAAGCTGGATTCGCACAGATGCCTCGTCTCACTGTCTCACGACTGCAGAATGCATCTCAGTGTCAATTCAATTCAATTTTATTTGTATAGCGTCTGTTACAATGTTCAATGTTCAATTGTCTCTAGGCGCTTTACAGAGACCCAGATCATGACCCCCGAGCAAATGTCATCAACTAAAATTATAATACTGAATCTTAGTCAAGGATAATGACAGGTAAAAAACTCCCACAGAGGGAGAATAAAACCTTTAAGCCAAACAGTGGCAAGGAGAAACTCCACTTTAAGAGGAATAAACCTTGAGCAGGACCTGGATCATATGGAGGGACCTTCCTGCTGAAGACCAGCCGGGTAAAGAAAGAAAAGAGGAGAGAGACAGGACAGAGAGAGGACGGAGGACAGAGAGAAGAGAGCACACAAATGACTGAATGAAATGACTATATAAACAGATGCAGGTAGCAGCACTGAGGTGAGATGGTCAGAGGACTAGATCACCGGTCACCACACCAGCCGACACATCTACACACACAGGTGGAGGTAAAATGCACGACACCTTCAGAAGTGGTGTTTTAAATGCTGCTATCACTCACGTGGACCGTCGTTCTCGCAGAAACTTCTAAAACATGTGAATAAATCTGAAGGATGTACCCTACCCCTAACCCTACCCCTAACCCTAACCCCCCCTTTCCCTCCCGGCCCGGGAAGGATCCTAACCAGACCTCCTGAACCACCTCGACCGGCTCTCTCGATGTGGAGAAGCACAGACTCTACTCTGAGCCCCCCCCATCCTATCTCCAAAGGAGAGTCCAGCCATGACGCTCATATCAACAATTTCATCCTGTTGGTCACTAGCTACAGTCCAACTGCAGGGGGGGGGGGGGGGGTAAGTCCCGCCTCTCTTGAGCCCCTCATGCCGTACATTAAGGTGAGCCTGATCATATCTTGCTGGAAACTCTCGGCTTCAGGTCCCAGCTTCTGTGACGCGCCTTCATCCGTCACCTGTCCTGCACAGCACCTGTCTTCCATGGCTCCTCCTGCAGGCGGCGGTTCTACACGTCACTGGTTTCCCCTCCCCCAGGCCCGACTCCAAGGGGGGACCCCGGCGCAACATTTGGGGCAACGTCCAGTTTTCCAGGTTGCGATCCACCAGGAAGTCAGTTCCTCTGCTGACCACCAGGGTCCGGTTCCGACAGCGAGTCGGTCTCCATCGACCTCCGTGTTAAAACGACCAACTTTATGGCAGGAATAAACATATTTACAGTATGGTACGAAAAACAGTTGTGGTTGGCTGTTAACTGTGTTCAGAGTCCGCTGGGACCAGATTTGGGTTGGCCTGGATGAGTCGGAGGGTGACGCTAGCCAGGACCAACCAGAGGACACCAGCTGGACTGTCTCAAGCTCATCGGCTTCTACTGGATCCGCCGGTCAAGTTTACTTTCTCCTCTGATCATTTCAGGGATCCTTCCAAGTCGACTAACCAGGGACTCTAACCAACGACATCCGAACCGAAGGCGGAGCTGAAATGAAACTAGCAGAGGTCCACTGGGAACCACAGTCACCTGGCGATCGAGCAACTCTCAGGTCTGTCCGTCAGTCAATCAATCAATCAATTAATCAAATTTATTTATAGAGTCGGGTCCACACCCAGAAACCTGACAGTGTGGACCAGCCAAACATGGACCCAGCAGAGAACCCAACCCTGGGGGAGGAGGTAGGTCTTGGAGAGGTCTAACTACACCACATGGTCCATGATCTGCATGATCCGCAATGCAGAGGTGGTCCTGGCTACTTTTGTGCCCCGGGCGAACCACCCATCGATTGATGTGATTGTAAACAAATACACGTTGATGCAGGTACAGATTCCTGATTTTTATTTTTTTTTTAACATATTACATAGATATTTGTTGGGTTATGTCATAACCCAATACATTTAATAATATTTATGTTAATTTAATGATTGAAATACAATCGATTTGGAAGTAGCAGTTTGTGTTGTGTGGCCTGGGTTCATGAGAGGTCAGTCTATACCACCCACCCCCCCCCCCCCCCCCCCCCTTGCTTTTCCTCTGAGAGTGAGACTCAATAGGCTCTTGTGCTAGCATAGTTTTTGGCATAATCGGAGGAATTGAGCACAATTTTTGCCCTTTTTCCAAAAGTAGCACTGCTAGCATAATCCGTATATTTTCTTGTCTTAATAGCACAATTTTAGAATAATTCAAGAAAATGAAGATCTCAGCTACTAAAAACAATAAATTACTCTTAACAGTTGGTTCCACTCCTATTTTGCGATTGCTTTTTAATAGTGTTGAGATATATGTATGTATATACGTATATATTTTATATATATACCACACACAGATATATATATATATATATATATATATGGGTGTGTATATATATATTATATATATATATATATATACATATACATACATATATACACACACATATATATATATATATATACATATATAGTTAATATATATATATATATATATATAATGTTATGTATATATGTATATATGTATGAAACTAATTACCTTGTACTGTGAGTGTGCGTGTGTGTTGGTGTGTGGTATATATATATACACATATATATACACACACACACACATACATATATATATAGATAGATATATACATACATACATATACATATATATATATATATACATATATATATATATATATATATATATATATATATATGTATATATGTATATATGTTATGAAACTAATTACCTTGTACTGTGAGTGTGCGTGTGTGTGCTTTGTGTGTATATATATATACCAATATATACACACACCACACACACATACATACATATATACATATATATGTATATATATATATATATATGTGATATATATATATAGTATATATATATATAATATTATATATATATACATATAATATATATATATATATATATATATATATATATATATATAGACACATATAGACACATATAGATATACATATATACACACACACACATATATATAGATATATATATATATACACATATATGTATATACACATAGACCCACGCACTCACTCACAAAGCACACACACGCACACTCACAGTACAAGGTAATTAGTTTCATAACATGGCACTGAGGATCCAGGTGAGGAAGAGCTACCTATGGGAGGTCATCCACACTGAGAGGCGCCGCCACAGAAACCACCTCAACCCGGATAGACCAGGGCAGACCCACACATTGTGCAGACCCCCCCCCCCATTTAAGGCCATTTAAGTTTAGCTCCTGCTGCCTCCTGAAGTCCACTCCTCTCTCTCTCCCTGTGAGATCGTCAGTACGTAATTAATGTTTGTCATTGAGCTTTAATTATATTGTTTATTTCTATAAAAAGTGCCATTAGCCACAATCATTCCAGAGACCGTCGGCACGTTTCACAGCTAGAGCAACATCCCTTTTTCATTTTTTTTTTTTTTTTCTCAAGGATCACACAAACCCGCCGTGTTTTAGAGCGCGGCCGAAGATTCCAATTAAACTTTCCGATTATAGCTTCAAGTGGGAGTCGACCTTAATGACACAATAACTCATCGTGAAGTTAAAAGTAATGAAGATAAACACGGAGAAGCGATAGCAACGTGGGCTCATTAAAAACACTCGAACGGGGCCTGACGAGTCTGCTGGCTGTAATTAGCGCACCGTCGCTCGTTATGTGGCGGCCCACACGCGGAGCGCGGCACATCGCTTCCTGACTGCGTCGCCTCGTGGTTTAGCCGCTGTTTGGAGGAAAGAGAAAACACATCTGTCGTCAACAGTCGGGCACGTCAGCGGGCACGTGAGGCCGCGTTCAGGTGGAAACAAGCAGCGACGGTGTCGGATAATGAGGCAGAAAGGCAGCGCTGGACAGTCAGTTAGTTCAGAAAAACCGCTGAGCAAAAAGAATTAATGTTAAAAACACACAGTTTTCAGTCGCGGTGCGTTTGTGCTCAAACGTTGCTGTTGTTCTGTTATTTCTTCGGTCAGATTTCCCGCTCCGTGAAGCAGACGGCACCGTGGTGCTTCACCGTTTCTGCTCCAACAGAAGCTGAAGCGATGCGACCCTACAGGAACGTAATGGATATAAACTTTTTATTCCCATCAGAGCGCAGAAAACAGAGCGAGACTGTTGTGATGAAAAGCATGAAGCAGACGGCAACTAAAACGTATCAGAACAGCTGGGACGGGCCGGCAGGTTGGCTGCCGTGCAGCAGCTCCTCGTCTTTCAGCGGCGGTCCGTAAACGTCTGGGCGCCGAGGAGACCGGCTGATGTGGACTTGTCCGCTACAAAGCCGTGCTTTGGGTCTTTCTGAAAGGTGCGAGGTCTTCCCTGAAGGAGACGCTGGCCGGGTTGGAGCTTTTAGCGTTGATGTTCCTCTTCCAGACGTCCACAGACACCAACGCACCTCCCACACCAGCAGAGATGCAGGGTAAAGGTCTTTAGAACAACCCGACAACCCGAAACCCTGAGGTTCCGACCCGAATCGGGTCTCGGGTCCATTCAAAAGATGTGACTCCGGGATCGGTACAGTTAGTCTCGGGTCCGGTCGGTGCTCTCTGACAGGCTGGGTCCACGTTTACTCGAGAGAGGTAAAGATATTGGCGGTGGCAGCTAATGTCAGGACTCGGGGCAGTTTAATTAATTATCCATTAACGTGGCGTGTTTGTCATGAAACAGTCGTGTTGCCGTAGCATGTTATTAGCGGTTTGCCCCGCAGCTGTAAAGCACAACGAATCGCCAACATGACAACGCTGGATGAGAGAACATATTCACGACATGTCCTGACCGGTGTAGGCTATTAGTGTTAGCAGTTGCTACCAATAGCATCTGTATCCACAAAGAAAATAACGACGTGGTTTTATTGTTGTTTACATCACGTAGCCTATGTAGCAACTGAACCGGTAGAAGAAGACAACTTTAGGTAAGAAAATCAAGTTTTATTCAACGCTAGACAACTTTAACATGAGCAACTATGGGCTGGATTGTCTTGGTTCTATTCGGGTAACTCAGTTTGGTTCGTGGTCTGAAACTAAAGACTCGGGTTGGGTCGGTTTCGGGTCCAAATATTGCGGGTCCATTCGGGGTTCGGTAGGCTCTTGCTGATTGTGCTAGCATAATTTTTGGCATAGTCTGAGGAATTGAGCATAATTTTTGCCCTTTTTCCAAAAGTAGCACTGCTAGCATAATCCGTATATTTTCTTGTCTTAATAGCACAATTTTAGAATAACTCAAGAAAACGAAGATCTCAGCTACTAAAAACGATAGATTACTATTAACAGTTAGTTCCACTCTATTTTGCGATTGCTTTTTAGTTGTATAGGCCTAACCACCGGATAAAGTTACCCAGGTTTTGAACAACCAGGCCCAGAACGTCAGGCCAGGGTTAATAAAATACATTTTCAAACTTGTCTTATGAGTTGTGAAGTTTGTGCACACAATAATTTTTTTTAAAAAGTAGCATCATTTTGAAAAGCGAGCATAATTTGAGCATAATTTGGGCAAAAAACGAGCACTGCCACTAGCATAATATGCCACTTTTACTAGCACAATCGGCAAATGCCTAGGGTTCTGACCCCCGGACTTATGATATATAGCTCAGGTCGGGTCGGTTTTGGATAGAATTTTCACAGGTCCATTCGGGTTTGGGTCCATGAAAGTGGACCCGTGAAGACCTCTAATGTGGGGTTTTGACCAGCGACTCCGCCTCTCTAAGATGACCTTTTATACCCAGTCGTGTCACTGACCCATTGAGAATTAGCCTAATTAGTTGCAGATGCTCCTCCAGGTGTTTTCTTTTCAGTAGCACCTGTTTTTTTTCCAGTTAATCTGTTGCTCATCTCCGAGCTTTTCTGAGACGCCATTAAATTACAATTAATATTTTTCCTGAAATGCCAAAATGTCTCACTTTGACATCTGTCGTGTTTTCTGTGTTCTGTTGTGAATAAAATATGGGCTTGTGAGACTCGCAAAACACTGCAAACCTCATAAACCCGACTTTTTCTTTGCAAGAATAAAGCAGTGACGCCAAAAAAAAAACCTCGATCCTACAGACCATGCCAGGAGATAAACTGTAAAAAGTAGTTTGAAGGATCCTTAAAGCGCAGACGTGTTTGATGGGGAAAGCCAAGGCCCAGTCTGAAGCTTCAGAGGAAATCCCAGATGAAATCCTCTCAGCAACACTACGAATGTAGGCGGTAGATTTCATAAAAAGAGGGAAACACAACTTCCAGAAATCAGGCTGAATTTGTGAGGAGCCTGTGGAGGCTGGACAGCTTCATCAGACCTTCAGATGGATGCTGGGAAGGCATAATGGTGTGAATCGCCTCCAGCGTCCTGGCTCCATTTGGCATGATCTCATTGGCGGCGTGGGCGTTCATCCGTGCTGAGGACGTCTCCTGTTGTTTTGGAGTTTAACTGCCGCATCAGGCTTGATGAGAGAAGATCCGGCTCCCCGGATGACGTCATCAGTCGCCCACACGGTTGTGGGGAACAACCGGCTCATCGTTGCTTCGGTTCATCGAGGGTTTCGCCCATTCCAACGCCTTCGTCAGCCTGGCTCCGGATCGCCGTCCTGTCACACAGCCGGTTTCATACCGGTTTATTTGTGTCTCAGGGTACCGGGGGATCTGCTGGACCCCTGGTTGATGCCACAACTGCTTCTTTTAAAGCCTTCGCCGACATCTTTTCCTCTTGGCGTCGCGCTAACAGACACCTGGACGCTCCCGACCAGCAAACTGCCAAAACGTCTGCCTTCACGGCAGGTAAGGAACCTTTAAGGAGAAAAAAACCCTTAAAGCCAAACAATGGCAAGAAAAAACTCCACTTTAAGAGGAAGAAACCTGGATCAGGACCTGGACCTTCCTGATGAAGACAAGGTAAAGAAAGAAAAAGAGAGGAGAGACGGGACAGAGAGAGGATGGAGGACAGAGAGAGGAGACACACAAATGAATGAATGAAATGACTACATAAACAGATGCAGGTAGCAGCACTGAGGTGAGATGGTCAGAGGACTAGATCAGGTGTCCATCAGCAGCATCTCACCTTCTTAAATCCTTCGGGAGCAGCCAGTTTAGAGCATCCTTTAGAACTTTCAGGAACATTTGTGAAGGTTCACCCTGAAGGATCCCAGACGAGCCTCCTTTTTCTCCAGCACAGAAGCATGAACACCACCGACAACATGGACTTGATATGAATATTTATTTAAAGACTTTAATTCTTACAGAAATAGTCATTTTGGATAGATTCAGTCATCTGTGGCTTTCACATTTCCTATGAGAGCGTAGAACTAGTGCTGTCTTGTATTGTCACTAACCTCAATAACCGATCAGCAGTAACGACATGTATCAACGGACAAATCATTTCTGATTGGTCAGTCTGTGTAAATTACAAGCATCATGCAACAGTCATGAATCAGCCTTTAGGGCGCTGATGATAAAAATAACAATCGGGAACGATGAATTGTCTCAGTTAAATGATCAAACGGTTCTGTCCTCTGAGGACCAGTTTTGTTTTTTTTTTTCTGTTTGGGTTGACTCTCCTGCTTCGTTGCGTCACTTCAACTGCCGAGTCTGAGAGAGCGACGAGGACGAGGAGGAAACGATGCCTGACAGAGAACAGGCTGCGCGTCGACGTCGCGAAAAACAAATAAAAGGAGAATCAGTCTTTTAGCAGGACATCTGAAGGCATTGCGCAAGTCCGAGATCAATCAGTGAGATTATTAAGGCAAACAAGTTCTCAAAAACACTCACGTAAAGACGCCGCAGTACAATTTTGTGGTATGTTCGCTGCATCTCTGTTGGAAAAAACAAAAAATAAAAATCTACACGTGCAAACTCAGTGCATGCTAGAGGAAAAACAATTTAGATTTAGATCACAAGCGCTCAATGAAACCACTGTGGATGTCATCATTTACAGCCGAGCAGCGGGCGCTCACGTGGCCCGGCGTGCTGATGCGCCGCCGTGGGTGGAGGTGTTCGCCCGCCTCTTTAAAGGTCCCATATTGAGCAGTTCTGACCCCTCCTCGTATTGATCGCAATTTAAAGATCTTCTATTTCCCCCCTTGTGCTTCAGTGGGCACCCTGTTCGGGGCACCCGTTATCTCTGCTGCTTATGGTCACGCCCCTTGGACGCGCCACGGCGACAGAGATGGTGGACTGAATCCTGACGGGAGTTCAGGGGGATCGCCCGCTTTGCGCCGCTAGAAATATGTGTCGAGTCTGTTTCGGTGGTGGGCTGCGGCCGAGCTGCGTCGCTTCATGCACAGCGGTTCGAGAAACCGGTGACCTCTTGAAACGCGACAGACCAGGCGGGCTCCGACTCACGCATCGGCGCGACGCTCACCCGCAGAGGCCGAGTGTCAACAACGTGCAAGGTTCTAGACGGCACTTGAACGAAGCTCAGCTCAGATGCCGGAAAGCTCTTTTGCATGTGGAGTAGCAGGAAAGGACGAGACGTGCAGAGATATACAGCGGTTCTCAAGAACCTTGAGGTCCAGGTCATCAAGGGCCGATGAGGACGTGTTTTAGATGTTTCCAATGAATGGATCACTGTCACCTGGGTCTGCACGAGTCCATTAACGTCTCATTATTCAGGTGCGTTGGACCAGGAGATGATCTAAAATGCGCAGGGCAGTGACTCCTGAGGACATGGATCAACAGTCTTAACCGACCGGGGAACCGTTTCTCTTCAAATGACAACCTGAAAACTGGATGCATGACAGTCTGAGACGACTCTGAACCACTGAAGATCAGGAAAACACGCATTTAACGCCGGCTCTTCCGCCTGATGTGCGGGGTTTTACGTTTCTTCCTCCAGTCTCCCAGATGTCGGGAGCTTCGATTGCGACTCCCACACTCACGGAGCCTCACGTTAACGTTCAATGTGACAGACGTATGGCTTCCCGGCTTCCCACCTCGCTGGTTTCCTCTTTTGCTTTCATGTCTTTTTTCCTGGGGGCAAAACAGCGCATCCCAAAGAAAAAGATCTGCATAATTTCATATCTATGCAGCGCAGAGCAGATAATGAAGTAGTCGCATGAGGAGGCGCTGTCGTCGTTCCAGCTCGAGTGGGCTGATGGAGCTTCTTGATTTGATTTTAAGGGACGCACGTGCTGACCTCCTTGTGGCGTTTGAGGCATTTTGTCAAGTTAAAAGCGCTTCCCTTTGAGTAAGAACTGGCGAATACGTGCAGTCCAGATGAACATGTCGATATCTGTCACCGGCAGATCCTCGCCGGATCCAAACTAGAGCTCGGTGGATCTGCTTTGGTTCACGTGCGGTAGGGTAGCAAGAAAGAATTAGCAAACCCGTTGGAATTGACAGGTTTCCTGGATTCATTTTCATTAAAACGTGATCCGATCTTCGTGTAAGACAGAGATGTGCTTAAGCTGACAACACAAAGGACTCTTATAACTCCTCGTGTCTTTATCGAGCACACCCTTGAAACATCCAGAGTGCTGGAGGGAAACATAAGTGATCCCATCCACAAATAATTTAAGTCAGTGGTTCGCACAACTGCAGGACAATTACTGCAGCGAGCTTGCAGATGCGGCTCAGAGATGCTCTGACTGACAAAAAAGACACAGGGACACTGTTTGGAAGCATCGTCTACTCATGTGAGCCCCGCCTCGAGAAAAGTAGATCTCTGACGACAAGGGATCAAGTCTGGAACTGGGATACCAAGTCATCTCTGAGTGTTTAAACTACCACAGTCGTGAGCTGTTTAGAAACGGAGGCGGTTTAGTTCTGAACGTCCAGCCAACGTGACTCCAAAGACACAACGCAGAATCCTCAACGAGGTGAAGAAGAACCCACGAGGACCAGCCAAGGGCCTGAAGGCGTCACTGGGACCGGCAAACACACGAGTCTACTGTAAGGAAGTCACTGAAAAGAGTATCTGAGGAAGGGTTAGAGTACGGCGCAAAGAAGGGGCGAATATTACCGCTATCGTCCCAGTGATGAAGCACGGTGGAGGGACCATCATGACTGGGGCCCGTGCCGCTGAGGACATGTTTTAGATGTTTCCAATGAATGGATCACTGTCACCTGGGTCTGCATGAGTCCATTATTCAGGTGTGTTGGACCAGGAGACGATCTAAAATGCTTAGAGCAGTGACTCCTGAGGACATGGATCGGAGGCAACTGTCTTAACCGACCGTTTCTTTTCAAATGACAACCTGAAAACTGGATGCATGACAGTCTGAGACGATCAAGGGATCAAGTCTGGAAACAGGACATGAGGTCATCTCAGGGTGTTTAAACTTCCACAGTTCGATGAGCTGTTTGGAAACGGAGACGCTTTAGTTCTGCAGCTGCTCTTCCTAGAAGTGGACGTCCAGCCAACGTGACTCCAAAGACACAACGCAGAATCCTCAACGAGGTGAAGAAGAACCCACGAGGACCAGCCAAGGGCCTGAAGGCGTCACTGGGACCGGCAAACACACGAGTCTACTGTAAGGAAGTCACTGAAAAGAGTATCTAAGGAAGGGTTAGGGTACAGCGCAAAGAGGGGCGAATATTACCGCTATTGTCCCGGTGATGAAGCACGGTGGAGGGACCATCATGACTGGGGCCCGTGCCGCTGAGGACATGTTTTAGATGTTTCCAATGAATGGATCACTGTCACCTGGGTCTGCATGAGTCCATTATTCAGGTGTGTTGGACCAGGAGACGATCTAAAATGCTTAGGGCAGTGACTCCTGAGGACATGGATCAACTGTCTTAACCGACTGTTTCTCTTCAAATGACAACCTGAAAATTGGATGCATGACAGTCTGAGACGATCAAGGGATCAAGTCTGGAAAACAGGACATGTGGTCATCTCAGGGTGTTTAAACTTCCACAGTGCGATGAGCTGTTTGGAAACGGAGACGGTTTAGTTCTGCAGCTGCTCTTCCTAGAAGTGGACGTCCAGCCAACGTGACTCCAAAGACACAACGCAGAATCCTCAACGAGGTGAAGAAGAACCCACGAGGACCAGCCAAGGGCCTGAAGGCGTCACTGGGACCGGCAAACACACAAGTCTACTGTAAGGAAGTCACTGAAAAGAGTATCTGAGGAAGGGTTAGGATACGGCGCAAAGAGGGGCGAATATTACCGCTATCGTCCCGGTGATGAAGCACGGTGGAGGGACCATCATGACTGGGGCCCACGCCGATGCTCGGATCTGAACCACTAGCCATGGCGGCGGGGAGAATAAGCTCCCAGGTTTACCAGAAAGCCCTCCAGGACAGCGTCAGGTGTCCGTCGGCCGACCGAAGCTAGGCAGAGACGTGGAGGCAAATCCACCTTCTGGAGTGGTCTCCAGTTAAGAGTCCAGACCCGAACCCCGCAGAGACGCCGCGGGATGAGACGCCCTACAGACGCGTCTGAGCTGAAGCGGGAAGTGGAACGGACCTCCTGAACGCTGAGCAGCTCTGATCCGGAGGAGCCCGAACTGAAACTCCGCGGTCCCGCTGGAGTTTTTCTTCCTCCAGAGGTGTGAATGTTTAACGGGTGTGTCAGATAAACGACATCAGAAATGACAACCGCCAGTGTTTCATCAGCTTAGACGAGACTTAGACGAAGAGGAAACCGCATTTAACGGCAAAGTCAGAAAATGTAATCGACTCTGATCAGCACCCGGGCGAAAATCCTCCGTAACGAACCGCTTCCGTGTTTTTTCTCTTTTCTGTTTTTGAATAATAAAAAGCATTCCCACCACAGCTTGACACGTGACCCCAAAAAAAAAAAAAAAACAGCGTTTCTCAGGCAACAAACGCAACCGTCGCCGCTGCAGCGCCTTGCATGCTTCATATACAGATACGCGTCCTGGCCGCGGAGCACGTACGAGAGCGTGGGCGCGTGATGACATCTCGTCGTGATGAATGATTTAAAGCTCCCATCGTGGCGGTCCTACGCGAGCCAGGCGGATAAAGCGAGGAAGAAAGAAACCCACTACATGTATGTATATACCGTAAATGTACGCTCTCGTCTGGTCCGGTTCCGTCCGGCGTCGGACCGGTGCTACATTGCGCATCTCTGCACCCCCCCCCCGCCTCCGTCGGGCCGCTCGTCCCCGCGGAGGGACCCGATTCAGTCAGAGCGCATCACCGCTCGTTCCCGGGATGAGACGCTACGCTCGCAGCACGTCAAAGTCGGCAGGAGCAATGTTGCTACGGAGAGTTGGGTTTTTTTTTCTATTTTTTTTTTCCCCCCTCTTGATCACAAGGCCTTTTTTTTTTTTTTTCAAATGTTGAGCACACAGGAAACATACTCCATTGTCTAACCGTTTGCTTATAAAAAATACAGGCCTGTCGTTCATGATTTAAACATGAATAACTTATGTAGAAACATTAATAAGGCCTGTTAGTCATGATTTAAATATGATTACAGGCCTCCGTATAAAATGTATATGAGCAGTAAAGAAGCAGCGTCACACAAACAGTAAAATGACCAGTTCACCAAAAAAAAAAAAAAAAAAAAAAGGCAAAACTTTTTTACAGTGTACAAACGTCTAAGAAAAATATTTTACAAGCAGATTATGACCGGATGCCTAAATGAGACGGCATCAGAGTTTTGTAATATTGAAGCGTGAGTTTTGGAAAAAATGTTGTAAACATTCTTTTAGATGGATTTCTTGACTGGATAGGGTTATTAAAAACAAAAAAAAAACATCTACTGTACAGGATGCAGTCCACAGATCAACAGTAAAATGGTTTTTCTTCACAGATTCACACCAAGTAAAAGGGACCTCTGGGGTCGACGCTCACCGGCAGAAGGAAATGGTTTGTGCTTCGCTGAGAGGTTGACTCTTGTACGCCCACCGGCGGGCGCGACGGCGGGCCCAAACTCGTCTGAAAGTGACAGTGCAGTTACCTGAAAGGACTTGGTTGTCAAACGCTGACCACTTGTAGGTTCGGAAAACGGCGGCGAAGACGGCGGACCAGAGAGCAGCAGCCTGGATTCAAAGCGGTGGCGGCCGAGAAAGACTCGCTGAAAACTGGCGAGATCATTGGCGTATCACAATACGATATGTATCATGACCCTTGGGTTACGATACAATATTATCATGATATCACGATATATTGCGATATTCTACCCAGTTAATATCAAAATTAAAAGTAGAGATAAAAAATCAAGTTGCTGTATATGTTCAGATGATACTGAAAAATCGATATTATATTGGGCCGACGAAAGTTGCGATGTATTGCCAAATCGATTTTTTTTTCACACCCCTACGCTACGACCCGATCGTTGGCTAGATATCGGTACTGACGGGACAGTTGGTGTTCACCGGCAGTGATGCGTCACTTCCTCCTCACAGGCGGGACCACCCCCCCCCCCCCCTTTGTGAGCCAACGTGAGCTTCCCCGGCGGACTAAATGGCCATATGTGGAGTTGGAGTAGAGCTGCTGCTCCTCCACACTGAGAGGAGCCATTTTGGTTCAGGCGTCTACCCGGACGGTTTCCAGGCACGTCGCGACTGGGCTGAGGCCTTGGGCCGACCCGGGACATACGACATCTCTCTTGGGGACGCGTCGGTGTTTTTCTAACCGGGGAAAAGCTCCAAGAAGAGAAACCGGAGAGGAGTGGAGTCGACTGTGACTGCTGAGAATCTAAACTGCTGCTAATCCTAAAAATAAAAACACCGGGTAGACCGGGTAGACCGATTTACTCCACCAAAATCCATCAACATCTTCCTATTTCTAAATATTCCTGGACCAAGGTTTCATGCTGTTTTTTTTTTTTTAAATCACTGTCGTTCTTCAGCTGTTCTGCACGACTGGACGAAGACCAGAAGATCAGCTTCAAACTGTCCGGCGCACGAAGTTCGTGCTTCGCTCCGTGATCAAGTAACTTGTGATTTTTCTTGCATAATTTTCAGAAAAATTGCCCCACCAACAACATTTGTCTTCCTCGACACAAAACGTTCTGTTGAATTGCAGATTTAGACAGATCAGTTTAAACTTTACTTTAAACAAGTAACATCCTGGTATTTTTAGTCTTGAGTGTACCACGTGCTAACTATTATCACCTCTTATTTATAAGAACGATAAAAATCAGATATTGTCGTGACCAAACAGGTGCACGTCAGTATAATGCAAGGGCACCTATTTTAGTTTTTTTCAACGTTAAATAAAAGAAAAATACAACGAAGCCTGTGTGACTTGTTGATTGACCGAGTTTTTAAGATGAGGAATGTCATCGTTTTATGTAAAATACGTTTTAAAAAGTATTTGCGCAGTTTGAGACTCGGTCACGTGTGATTTTTAACCAGTCCGATCCAGTTTGGCGACTGGATCTGTAAAATGTGCCATCGTAGGTGGTGATGGGAAATGTTGGTAGCAGTGAGAGCTGTAGAGCGCCGGTCCTCCGTCGATGGCGGGAAAAATGACTGCGACTGGTCTGGAACCAGCTTTAGCCTTTGTTGGGTCAGAAAGTTGAAACGTACTGGTTTTATGAAATAAACTAAACTAAACTAAACTAATATGTCAACATGAAAAAGAAAAATCATTTGTGCTGCTGCAGCTGAAGCTCAAAAGTCCTGCAGAAGATCGATACGTGAGGAAACCTTGGTCCATCACTATTTAGAAAATAAAGAGTTTTGTTTTTTTTTTTTAAATTCTGGTACGGACCCTGCAGGAAGTTAGTGTTTAATCCTGGCACATAGAGACTCCTCCCTGCTGAGACTCCTCCCTACTGAGAACTCCATCCTACTGAGAACTTCAGATGGAAAACTCCACCCTACTGAAAACTCCTCCCGAAGGTGAACTCCTCCCTAAGGTGAACTCCTCCCTACTGAGAACTCCTCCCTAAGGTGAACTCCTCCCTACTGAGAACTCTTCCCTAAAGTGAACTCCTCCCTACTGAGAACTCCTCCCTACTGAGAACTTACTCCTACGGAGAACTCCTCCCTACTGAGAACTCCTCCCTACGGTGAACTCCTCCCTAAAGTGAACTCCTCCCTACTGAGAACTCCTCCCTAAAGTGAACTCCTCCCTACGGTGAACTCCTCCCTACAGTGAACTCCTCCCTACTGAGAACTCCTCCCTACTGAGGACTCCTTCCTAAGGTGAACTCCTCCCTACTGAGAACTTACTCCTACGGAGAACTCCTCCCTACTGAGACCTCCCCCCTACTGAGAACTCCACCCTACTGAGAACTTACTCCTACGGAGAACTCCTCCCTACTGAGACCTCCCCCCTACTGAGAACTCCACCCTACTGAGAACTCCACCCTACTGAGAACTTACTCCTATGGAGAACTCCTCCCTACTGAGAACTCCTCCATAAGGTGAACTCCTCCCTACTGAGAACTCCTCCCTACTGAGAACTCCTCCCTACTGAGTACTCCTCCCTAAGGTGAACTCCTCCTTACTGAGAACTCCTCCCTAAGGTGAACTCCTCCCTACTAAGAACTCTTCCCTAAAGTGAACTCCTCCCTACTGAGAACTCCTCCCTACTGAGAACTTACTCCTATGGAGAACTCCTCCTCTACTGAGAACTCCTCCTAAGGAGACTCCTCCCTACTGAGAACTCCTCCTACTGAGACTCCTCCCTACGGTGAACTCCTCCTACTGAGAACTACTCCTACGGAGAACTCCTCCCTACTGAGTACTCCTCCCTAAGGTGAACTCCTCCCTACTGAGAACTCCTCCCTACGGTGAACTCCTCCCTAAAGTGAACTCCTCCCTACTGAGAACTCCTCCCTAAAGTGAACTCCTCCCTACGGTGAACTCCTCCCTACAGTGAACTCCTCCCTGAGAACTCCTCCCTACTGAGGACTCCTTCCTAAGGTGAACTCCCTCCTACTGAGAACTTACTCCTACGGAGAACTCCTCCCTACTGAGACCTCCCCCCTACTGAGAACTCCACCCTACTGAGAACTTACTCCTACGGAGAACTCCTCCCTACTGAGACCTCCCCCCTACTGAGAACTCCACCCTACTGAGAACTTACTCCTATGGAGAACTCCTCCCTACTGAGAACTCCTCCATAAGGTGAACTCCTCCCTACTGAGAACTCTGAGAACTCCTCCTACTGAGTACTCCTCCCTAAGGTGAACTCCTCCTTACTGAGAACTCCTCCCTAAGGTGAACTCCTCCCTACTAAGAACTCTTCCCTAAAGTGAACTCCTCCCTACTGAGAACTCCTCCCTACTGAGAACTTACTCCTATGGAGAACTCCTCCTCTACTGAGAACTCCTCCATAAGGTGAACTCCTCCCTACTGAGAACTCCTCCCTACTGAGTACTCCTCCCTACGGTGAACTCCTCCCTACTGAGAACTTACTCCTACGGAGAACTCCTCCCTACTGAGTACTCCTCCCTAAGGTGAACTCCTCCCTACTGAGAACTCCTTCCTAAGGTGAACTCCTCCCTACTGAGAACTCCTCCCTACTGAGAACTTACTCCTATGGAGAACTCCCCCTCTACTGAGAACTCCTCCATAAGGTGAACTCCTCCCTACTGAGACTCCTCCCTGCTGAGACTCCTCCCTTCTGAGACTCCTCCCTACTGAGAACTCCTCCCTACTGAGTACTCCTCCCTACGGTGAACTCCTCCCTACTGAGAACTTACTCCTACGGAGAACTCCCCCTCTACTGAGAACTCCTCCCTACTGAGAACTCCTCCCTAAGGTGAACTCCTCCCTACTGAGAACTCCTCCCTACTGAGAACTCCTCCCTAAGGTGAACTCCTCCCTACTGAGGACTCCTCCCTAAGGTGAACTCCTCCCTACTGAGGACTCCTCCCTAAGGTGAACTCCTCCCTACTGAGAACTCCTCCCTACTGAGAACTCCTCCCTAAGGTGAACTCCTCCCTACTGAGAACTCCTCCCTACTGAGAACTCCTCCCTAAGGTGAACTCCTCCCTACTGAGGACTCCTCCCTAAGGTGAACTCCTCCCTACTGAGGACTCCTCCTGAAGGTGAACTCCCACGTGGAGATGGGAAGCTGCATGTTTCCAAACTTTTTGTCGGTTCCAAATCTCTACGGGACCGAAGCTGAAGTTCTCACAGCGCTGAGCGTTAGCGTGGATCTGGACATGAAGAGAAGCCGCCTGTTCGTTTTTTTTCCCGTGCGCGTGTTTTGTGTGCACGTGTTCACAGTGTGCCGCCGCCGCGGAGGTGCGAGTCACCTGATCTGGTGCTTTAATTCTAAACCTGCAGTTTGGCTCATCTGGAAAAATGCGTAAAACTGTGAATACAGTCTGACTAAGAATCAGCAACAACACAATTGTTTCACAAAGAAAAAACTAAAACATTTTGGCGATGCAGAACTAAGTGAGAGGTAGAGAGACGTGAAAACAAACAAAAAGAAAAAAGTGTTACTTCACAAAAAACCACAAAGCACACAGTCAGGCTTGGTAATGAGATGTGTGTTTTTGACTTCTGGGCTTGGAGATCCGTGTTTCCAGAACCCATGGCGGACACGGTGCCGGTGAATGTTACCTGACCGAACAGTAAGGCTGGTTTAAGTCCCTGCTGCGTTTGATCCCACTGGACTGCCCCCCGGTGGCGGTGGAGTGGGAGTGCAGCTTCCTCCGGCAGGTGGAGGGAGTGGAGAGGAGGAGGAGGAGGAGCGCAGGAAGATCTGAGGCGGTGACGGGTTCGTTGGTGATGAGACGCGGCGCCGGCGGTGGAGGGACGAAGCCCTGAGTGCGGGACAACAGCGCATGCTTCTCGTACACTAACACATGCTCCATTTATTTAAAAAAGAAAAATTGGAAAAAAAGGAAATCTGTACACTGGAATAAAGAACATGGCGCCGGGGCCCGAATGTTTTTTTTTGTACAAAGTCCCATCTCCGGTTTCTGCAGCTGAAAAATAAGAATCTGAAAGGTTTTCACACTGATCGGTACAAATTTCCTCCTGAAAAAAACCCTCCACCCTCCACATGTAAACATTTATAGAGCAAGAGAAGTAATTTCTGTGAGACGTAGAAGAAGTGGAAACGGAGATTCCCCAGTCTGGACTCAAAGCCCCCCCCCACCCGAACACGCCGTCCCGGCTGGGGGTCGTCCGCATCAAACCGTCGTGGCCAAACATTCCCAGAAGTGCAAAGCGAGAGAGCAGGCGGCGGGCGCCGCCGGCCCACGGGCTTCCAGTGAAGAGCAGCGAGAGGAGGAAGCTCGGATCGGATCAGATCCGGCTCACCCGTCTGGTGAGGAGGGGGTGGATGGCTGGTGGCGGGCAGGGGGTGTACGGAGGGGGCAGGGGCCCGGGCTTGATCCCCCGGGTCCTCATGTAGGACAGGAACTGGTCTGGGATTTCGGCGAGCACTTCTTTAGCCAGCCGAGCCATGCTGAGGATGTGGTTCCCCCGCCGGTCGATGTAGTCTCTGAAAGGGACGAACTGAACCAGGCGGAGGGGAGGGGGGCGGGAGGGGAAGAAGACGGGAAGAAGAGTCGTTAATTGAAACGTGAAAAAAGAAACGAGACGAGCATGAAAGGAAGGGCCGAGGAGCGAGATGGTGAGAGCAGAGTGGAGGGTTAAGCGCCGTGACCTTTTCCCTTTTATCACATTTTCATCACATTTCTGCTGAGAGCCGTCTCACAGTGTCTCAGTCCACGTCTCTGGACGCGCTGGTATTTATATCTCAGAGAGGAGTTTTTTAGAGTAATAACTAAAAAGCTGGTATTGAACAAGGTAAATATTGTGACCAGTTATTAGTCGTGTGTGAAATCCAGTGCGCCCTTTGTGTTTCTGCGTAAAAAGATCATAAAAACCATCTTATCACAGCGGGTCAACCTGGAAAGGATATAAAACCATTTTCAGACAATTTGGAGACGAGTCAGAGGCAGAGAAGGTACTGGGGCTGTGTTGTTTCCACATGCGGAGAACCCCAGGGGTCCGTTCTTGGACTACTGTTGTTCAACCTTGCGTTTCTCTCGATTTCCGGTCCTGGACGACATTCATGTTGGCCGTTTTGTTTCCATATGCGGAGAACCACAGGGGTCCGTTCTTGGACTACTGTTGTTCAACCTTGCGTTTTTCTCGATTTCCGTTCCTGGACGACGCTCATGTTGGCCGTTTTGTTTCCACATGCAGAGCAGAGAACCCCAGGGGTCCGTTCTTGGACTACTGTTGTTCAACCTTGCGTTTTTCTCGATTTCTGGACCTGGACGACACTCATGTTGGCCGTTGTGTTTCCACATGCGGAGAATCCCAGGGATCCGTTCTTGGACCACTGTTGTTCAACCTTGCGTTTTTCTCGATTTCCGGTCCTGGACAATGTTCATGTTGGCTGTTTTGTTTCCATATGCGGAGAACCCCAGGGGTCCGTTCTTGGACTACTGTTGTTCAACCTTGCGTTTTTCTTGATTTCCGGTCCTGGACGACGTTCATGTTGGCTGTTTTGTTTCCATATGTGGAGAACCCCAGGGGTCCGTTCTTGGACCACTGTTGTTCAACCTTGCGTTTTTCTCGATTTCCGGTCCTGGACAATGTTCATGTTGGCTGTTTTGTTTCCATATGCGGAGAACCCCAGGGGTCCGTTCTTGGACCACTGTTGTTCAACCTTGCGTTTTTCTCGATTTCCGGTCCTAGACGACACTCATGTTGGCCGTTGTGTTTCCACATGCGGAGAATCCCAGGGATCCGTTCTTGGACCACTGTTGTTCAACCTTGCGTTTTTCTCGATTTCCGGTCCTGGACAATGTTCATGTTGGCTGTTTTGTTTCCATATGCGGAGAACCCCAGGGGTCCGTTCTTGGACTACTGTTGTTCAACCTTGCGTTTTTCTCGATTTCCGGTCCTGGACGACACTCATGTTGGCCGTTGTGTTTCCACATGCGGAGAACCCCAGGGATCCGTTCTTGGACCACTGTTGTTCAACCTTGCGTTTTTCTTGATTTCCGGTCCTGGACGACGCTCATGTTGGCCGTTTTGTTTCCACATGCGGAGAACCCCAGGGATCCGTTCTTGGACCACTGTTGTTCAACCTTGCGTTTTTCTCGATTTCCGGTCCTGGACGACGCTCATGTTGGCCGTTTTGTTTCCACATGTGGAGAACCTCCGGGGTCCGTTCTTGGACTACTGTTGTTCAACCTTAAGTTTTTCTTGATTTCCGGTCCTGGACGATGTTTATGTTGGCTGTTTTGTTTCCACATGTGGAGAACCCCAGGGATCCGTTCTTGGACTACTGTTGTTCAACCTTGCGTTTTTCTCGATTTCCGTTCCTGGACGACGCTCATGTTGGCTGTTTTGTTTCGATATACAGAGAACCCCAGGAGTCCATTCTAAGACCACTGTTGTTCAACCTTGCGTTTTTCTTGATTTCCGGTCCTGGACGACACTCATGTTGGCTGTTTTGTTTCCACATGCGGAGAACCCCAGGGATCCGTTCTTGGACCACTGTTGTTCAACCTTGCGTTTTTCTCGATTTCCGGTCCTGGACGACGCTCATGTTGGCCGTTTTGTTTCCACATGTGGAGAACCTCCGGGGTCCGTTCTTGGACTACTGTTGTTCAACCTTGCATTTTTCTTGATTTCCGGTCCTGGACGACGTTCATGTTGGCTGTTTTGTTTCCATATGCGGAGAACCCCAGGGGTCCGTTCTTGGACTACTGTTGTTCAACTTTGCGTTTTTCTCAATTTCCGGTCCTGGACGACGCTCATGTTGGCCGTTTTGTTTCCACATGTGGAGAACCTCAGGGGTCCGTTCACGTGGAGCCCAGTGAAAATGCTGCAAGCCATGTGACGATGGTCGGTGCTGTCATTGGTCAACAGCAGCCTTGGCAGATGCTGCGATGTTTTCATGACAACCGGCCCGAGGCGCAGAGCTGTCAAGCATGGCGACGCAGCGAAGCAGCGACGCAGCAACCACGTGTTGTTGACCCAGAGATGGACGCTTCTCTCTGTATAATTTGTTCCTTCCTGTCTTGATGAACTGAGCAGCTTCTAAACGAAGTGGCCGGAAGTCGTTTGACTTTCTATTGTCAAGTTTACGTTCTTCACAACTGACAACTCGCCATCCAGCGAACTACAGGAGCCTTTTAGGTCAAACGTGTGCTGGTTGGGTCGGCCCGAGGTCGTAGAACTTCTTCACCACAAACGAAACTGTACCAAGACCTCCTCTCCGTTTTGGTGCGCTCATGACCAAGATTCCTTTGTGTCGACCTAAACAGGTGCAGTATGAATATAACCTTAGGTAGAGTTGTTTTGAGCCAATGGCTAACTTTTTTAGATGAGTATAGCATTGTATCATAGTACGAGTAAAGAATTTTTAATGACCTTTTGTTAACCGCTCACAGTCCTTGACTGGTTTAGGTGGTCTTTAACTGACAGGGGCTCCTCTGTGTGGATCGATGAAGCTTCTTCTTCTGTGGTCCCCCTCCTTCTTTTGAGGGGTTCCCCAAGGCTCCCCTTTGGGCTCGCTGTCTTTTTTTTTTTAACTGTACGTGCTGCATTTGGGGTCTAAATTTTAGAAACACAGTCTGTCCTTTAATTGATTGGCAGATGATATTGAAATATAATTACCCACTGAATCGGGAGGGTTCATGTACTATTCCTTTGACCAAATTCAAGCACTTTCAAGGTTGTTTTTTGTTTTTCTTTCTTTTTTTTTTTTTAATTCCAGCATTTTACTCAAGCTGTGGTAAATTACATATTCATATAAATACATGTATTCATAATATATTTTTTAAAACTGCCCAGTTAACCAGTTAGCTGATTACTGGCCATTTTTTTTAATAATCTTCATTGAAAAACCCATACTGATGGTAAAATCACCCAAGATTCAGAAGAAAACTGTTCAACTTGATGGTGATGGAAAAAAAATCAAAATCTCAGGCGCTTTCAAGAACTTTTCAAACCTTGAAAACACAACGTTAAAAACACAGAAGCGTTTTCAAGGATTTCAATCCCCCGTACGAAACCCCGTAGAGGTCTCTCGCTCTCTGCAGCCTTTCATGAGCGGCCCAGAGAACTGAAGAACCGGTTGGACCTGAACTTTCTGAGTCTCTACCAGAACAAGACCAACAGGTCGTGTTTTTGGTATCAGATCAGGTGGAAGAAAGCGTTTCCACCGTCGGGCACCTTTGGGATCATTGTCACTCGCTTTACAACCACCCGGTTGGACGGTTGCGATTTTTTGTACGTTGGGTAAAAACGAGTTGCCTCTTCATTGTCAGCTCTTAACGGGGACAAGAAAATGGTTCTGGCATCACTTCACTGGCTTCCTGTCCATTAGAGAACAGGTTTTAAGATTTTTACTATCTGTTTTTATGGTTTTAAAGTGGCCGGTGCCATCATACTCATCTGAACTTCTTTCTCCCTTTTTAGTTAAAGTTTAGTCTTTTTATTTATTTTTTTTACTTTTGTGGTACAAAAAGAAGTCTTGAAAATCTTGCAAACATTCCCAGTTTGACAGCAAAATTTTATTTTTTTTGTGTGAAAAAAAAGTCACAATATTTAAGGAAAAATTTGTGATTTGATCACAATAGCCTGACTATTTTATTTTATTTTTTGAAGCAACCGAGTCCAAGAACTACAGTGATCCCTTATTTTTCAGTTAGTGGGGACCGGCGCCTCCCCGCGAAAATCAAAATCTGCGAACTGGAGCCGGAGCCCCCCCGAGCCTAAATAATGTGTTTAAGATATGTTAAAAACCGCAAAAAAGTAGCGAAACAAGACAAAGGCTCAACTGTGGTCTTTCTGTTACCTTCACAGCCTCTGGTCTCTGAACCGTAGTAAACAAACTGCTGATATTGTGCTATTTTTGGCTCGTAGTTAGCGGCTAACGCTAACAACAACAAAAGAAACAGTCCGGTTTTCTCTCCATGGAACGAGCACTTTATTCTGGTGCTGCAGGAACTTGTAACATCACACAGGTTGTATTGTTGGGCTCCTGTCGGTGTGATGTTAAAATTCATGCTGTGTTCATTCTGAGGCCTAACTGTGCTAAAATTGCTGTGTCATGCTGTGGCATAAATTAAGGCCATGACTCTTCGGCTCAAATCCTGCTCCATTTGAGGCCACCGGTTGTTTTGGTGTTGTCTCTATCAAGTAGCTGAGTTAGTTTTAGACAGATCCCAAGGTTACTGGTTACTGTGTTTTTCCATTTGGTATTAGATGAACTGTATTAGATGAAACTGCTCGTCTTTTGTCTTTGTCATTCTGAAGAATCCAGCGTTCTGTGATGACCTCTCTGAATTTTGAATGCAGCCTTGGAGAATAAACTCCATTTGCACCTCCGTCATTTGTCAGTGCCTTGTTGCATCACCAGTGCACATTAATAATAATTCTTACGACTAAGAAGATATCCAAATTCTTAGATTACAGTCGATTAACAGAGAATGTAAATCTATACACTCTGGGCTGCTGTTGATGCTCACTACACTTTTCAACTAACCTCGTTTTCATTCTGCCGTCCCACGACACACACACTACATTACCCATAAGGCCACACCATTACCCATTAGGCCACCTTCTTAAAGGGGCCAGGCTGGCTCACAACATTTCTTTGCTGTGAGAGAACGCACACAACATCCTGTGATGTTTCCGCAATTTTTTCTTGATTTTTTAAAAAAAATATTATATATTTCTGAAAAATCCGCGGAACTTAAACCGCGAAATGGCCATCTGACAACACAGCCGGTTGAGTAAGCAGAGAATATTGAATTATTTATTGCGTCCTGATGCGTTCGTTACCTGAACGATGTCCCTCTCGGCGTATCTTCCCTGGGACGAGACCCTCTCGTCGTCTCCGTCCAGCTCGATCATTTCTGCAGAGAGGAGCACATCAGTCAGGAGACGAACAGAGCAAAACGTCTAGTCCGGTACGTGCACTGTTGCCCATCTGCACGCCTGCAGACGCACCAACACGACGGACTACGTATCAGCGAAGCCAGCGATTCTCGATATCAGCGTGACGTCACGAACCATGCTATCGGCCTTGGTTACAGCGCGAAGGGGCAAACAACATTGGAGCGAGGTATAAAGCCAAATTGGATTCGCTAATTCGCTATTTTTCCGATGTGTATCATCAGTGTTAATATTACACTATAATAACTCCATGGTGAAATATTGCTGCTGGGGACCTGCAACAGTGACTCGAGGTGTCCAGAACATTTGGAGGGACATTTTTATTCTCTTTCCCAAACCAAAACAAACCTTGGAGAATGCAGCAGTAGGTTAAGTTCTGTGTCCGTCCACACAAGCAACTGAACGTGGGAAAAGTTTCAAAGCACACCTACATTTACTCAAAGGTAAGTTTACTTTGTTTATTAGATGATTGATTTAACCACCGTTTAGTAAAAGTAATTATATGATTTAGCAGCAGGGAGAGTGATGAGTCCTCTGTTAGCATTAGCTCCGGTCCAACACTAAAGCTATGTTAACATCAAACAGTCGCAGCACTGTATTAATATAATTAATAAAGTGACGTTAACATCACTAGCCTCACATTATACCTAACAAAATAAATATCCAGGGACATATATATTTGTAGACAACGAGGTAGGCTAATAGCTGGCTAGCGAGCTCTGGTCCATAGTAGAGAAATCATTGACACTGTGGACCAGAGCTAATGCTAACGGAGATATGTTTTCATTCATCACCCTCCCTGCTGCTAAATCATATTACTTTTACTAAATTATTCCCTTTCCCTTGGGAAAGGAAATAAATTCAAACGTTCTGGACACCTGGAGTCACTGTTGCAGGTCCCTAGTAGATATATTATGGAGTCTCTTGACAGTCACTTGGGTCAGCAGCCCCGGCAGACAGACCTAGCTTTTTTTTTTTTTACCGGACCTTAACAATCTATAATGGGGCCTCCCCAAACACGTCAAAATATTAGATCTAAACATAGAAATTAAAAACTAAAATATCTTGAAAAAATCCGATTTCTTTCTCAGCACAAAGTGTGCTGAACAAACATACGCGTAGTCTGATTTGGGCACCCATAATTTCCCTGGAGTATCTTCTTCTTCTCTGTTAATAGCGTGCAGCTATTTTCTTCTTCTTTCAGGCTCAGTAGCCTCGCTAGGAATCATATAAAATGACAAAAGCGACTGGCGAGCAACATTGTTGGTGCAGTTGAACACACAACAGTTCTTCACCATCTTTCCCCCGATCGTAAACTGCACGAAATCAGAAAAACAGGCACAAAATGCTAAGCAACAGTGAGCGTTTGTTTGCCCCTTCGGACTGGTTGCTATGCCCCGCGGACGCCAGTGGCCCGGATGTTCGTGATCGAGAATGAGCCGTTTACGGCGGATCATAAGCGGTAACGATCACTAGCTTGTTTCTGCTCCGTGATTTTCAAACACAATAAAAGAGCGCGGTGACGACCGTGACCTGTCTTCTGTTGGAACGAGGGAATAAAAAGGCCAAACACGACCACCTGGAAGGGAAGAAGTGAATTCCTGCACTTGTGGGGGAGGGGAAATGAAGGGGAACGAATGTGGCAGCGAGAAGAAAAGAGAGGCTGAACCATGTGGGAGAGCAGATAGGAAGGAAGGTTGAAGGCAAAAGATTACTGCGCGCTAATTAACGCTCACACACGCTTACCGTCAAATTCTGCCGGTCCGACCCCGACGATGATGATGGACATGGGCAGAGACGCCGCCTGCAGAGGGAGGAAGGAGACGGAAGAAGCACATCAAAGGCAGCAGAGCCGAGTCTTTTTCACCGTCCGCTATCTTTACCGCCGCACGCCGTCGGCGAAACAGCCCCGCAAATTACCGGCCGCCCGTTAAACGGAGCGGCGCCCGGCAGGAAGATACGGCATTAAAATACAATAAAAAGGTCCTTTCTGTGCTGGAGCACGTGGGCGTTTGAAGTCTGCAGAGATAAAATAGGGCCACAATGTTTGTTTATGAAGTTGAAACGTATAAATATTTAAATGCAGCGCCAGAAGAGGATAAAATAACTCAAACAGCCAAACTAAGAGCTGGATGTTCAAATAATAGAGAAAAAAAACAGTGAATATATAAATATAAAGTCAAGTTTGGATGTTGAAGAAAAAAAAGCATTAAAATAAAAAAATTTTTTTTTTTTGCATATTTCACATTTGTTATATTCAAAAATTGTTTTCACTTTCAGATTCTCAGATTAATTTCTCTCTATAACATAAACACAGATACAGTGGTACCTCTACTTACGAACGTCTCTACATACGAAATTTTCAGGTTACGAAGCGCCTCAACGGGAAAATGTTGCCTCTAGTTACGAAATAAATTTCAGGATACGAAAGGCTAAAATCCAGTAGCGCTGCTACTCGCAGCTCCCAGAGTTTACCAAACGTAAACATAGCTGTCGGCTCCGTATCTCGGTTTGAAAGCGGTGCGTCCGAGCTGCTCTGCCATTGGCTATCGCTGAGGGGCGGCGCTAGGGGGTAGCTTGCAGTTGCTATAGCAACCCCAAAATATGGCCTAGCAACCTCAAAGCAACCCCAAGAATGGAGACTATTAAAAATGAAAAAAATCTTAATTGTGTTAAATAAAATAAAAATGGTGACAATTTAATTTAAAATTAATTTCATGTGTTTTTGTTTTAAATTAAAATAAAAGGAAGACGATTAAAAACGATGAGAGAGAGACTCGTCTCGCGAGAGCTGGCCTGCAGGGGTCACGCGAAGTCAGCTTTGGAGAAAAAAAACCGGGCCGTTAGAAAAGTGACATCAAAATGGAGGCTATCTGTTGAAGCGTAAGTCTGCCAGATCTCTGCTGATGTGTATGTGAATATTAACTGGTTAAAATGTGATGAACAGGTTATTGTTAAATGATTTGTAGTCTGGGCTGTTAATGTGCATTTCTCACTGCTGTGAAAAGCGGCATGACTATATGGTAAAATTATAATAACGAACTTCAAATTGATTTTTTTTTATCTGTTTCATGGCATCCGTGCTAGTTTCAGATAGCGCTGATTAGAATGAGTAGGCCGGTAATGACATTCATATCCATATTTATGCTATTTAATTGGTACTGCAATTAAATTGTCCAGCAACTCCATACAATTGTTTAGCAACCCCTAAACAACTGCAATGAAAATGTTTTGCCGCCGCCACTGCTATCGCTTAGCATCTTCCTGGCATCCCATTGGCTAGGAGGGCCCCTTGTCTGTATGAGCGTAACCCAGCAACCAGGTAAACAAACAATTTTTACCTCCGCCACGGAGGTTATGTTTTTGCCGGCGTTTATCTGTCTGTCTGTGTTCAAGATAACTCTAAAAAGTTATGGATAGATCTTGATGAACTGATTTCATTTTGGTTCTGATCCGGAAGAAATCCTGGATTCTGGATCACTTTCAGTTTTTCGATAATTGTTGCGTTTAGTGGAGGTCTGCGCTCTCTGAGTGCTTTTCTAGTTCTAACATGTATTTCTTACAGGTTTTTATGTCATTTCATGTTTTATTTACATTTACATGGAAAACTCATCTCTACTTACGAAATTTCAGGTAACGAAAATACTTCCAGAACCAATTAATTTCGTAATTAGATGTACCACTGTATAATAATTAAAAAATATTTGAAAATCAGGAAAGTCTTTAATTCAATAAGAAGAAAACATAAAATCTTAAACTGAACGGGAAAAAAAAATTAACTGTAAATTTAAAATGTAAATTTGCAGAGCTTTGAGGACATGGTGGGAAAGGGAGATTTTCTACTGTGTTCCTGTGGAGTTTTCAGAAATGCCTCCGGAGAGCCGGCCAACTACAGGTTTTCGGAACAACCCGACAAGCCGAAAACCCGAGGTTCCGACCCGACCCGAATCGGGTCTCGGGTCCATTCAGAAGACGTGACTCCGGGTTCGGGTCTGAATCGGTACAGTTAGTCTCGGGTCCGGTCGGTGCTCTCTGACAGGCTGGGTCCACGTTTACTCCAGAGAGGTAAAGATATTAGCGGTGGCAGCCAATGTCAGGACTCGGGGCAGTTTAATTAATTATTAATTAACGTGGCGTGTTTATCATGAAACAATCGTGTTGCCGTAGCGTGTTATTAGCGTGTTATTAGCGGTTTGTCCGGCAGCTGTAAAGCACAACGCATCACCAACATCACAACGTTGGATGAGAGAACATATTTACGACACGTCCTGACCAGTGTAGGCTATTAGCGTTAGCAGTTGCTACCAATAGCATCTGTATCCACAAAGAAAATAACGACGTGGATTTATTGTTGTTTACATCACGTAGCCTATGTAGCAACTGAACCGGTAGAAGAAGACAACTTTAGGTAAGAAAATCAAGTTTTATTCAACGCTAGACAACTTTAACATGAGCAGCTATGGGCTGGATTGTCTCGGTTCTATTCTGGTAACTCGGTTCGGTTCGTCGGAAACTAAAGACTCG
Organism: Hirundichthys speculiger; assembly: GCA_018398805.1. Classification (NCBI taxonomy): domain Eukaryota; kingdom Metazoa; phylum Chordata; class Actinopteri; order Beloniformes; family Exocoetidae; genus Hirundichthys; species Hirundichthys speculiger. The sequence continues at coordinate 74,471 of JAGFBZ010002572.1, read as the reverse complement.
GATCGGGTCGGTTCCGGGCCCAAATATTGCGGGTCCATTCGGGTTCGGATTCCCGGACTTATGATTATAGCTTGGGTCGGGTGAATTTTCACGGGTCCATTTGGGTTCGGGTCCATGAAAGTGGACCCGTGAAGACCTCTACTGCCAACTTTTTAAATCAAAGGGGAGAAATACGCCTCCTTTGACTCAGACGGGGTTCGTTCTCTAAAAGCTCGACAGTTTAAAAACGCCTCTCATTTACATCTGCCCACAGCCTCGGCATGGCATCGCAATATAGTTTATTAAATTTTACTGGAGTGGGACGGCGCAGCGCGGTCCAATAGTGAGTGATAAATGAAAGGAGGTGTTTTTCTTCCCTCCGTGCTTCATAACTTCATGTGGTTATTGGATGGAGGCCCACACTTCAACAATCCTCCGCAGGCAAGTAAATAATTACTCCCAAATCCTGCTTCATAATAACATTACATCACGGGGATGGAGGTGGGGGGGGGGGTTGGTGAGGCTCCTGAAATCGTCGTACGCATCAACTCTGATGGCGCTCATTAGAGCGTGGAGTCGCTGGACCTCAGGGCGCTGCAGGAGGAGGTGGTGGAGGACGACCACGCCGACACCCCTCCTCGCTAACTCCCCTCATTAGCGCAGATAAGAGAGCGAGCGCAGGAAGCACTAAGCGGCGTTGCTTTTTATAGTCCTCCTTATCAGGAGCTCCGCTGGTGTTTTAATTAAGAGTCCAACCTTCAGGGTTCCGCCGACGTTTTAACGGCGAATTAGCGGCGTAAACGTGCGCATCAACTGTTGTGGTGTTTACAGGTGCAGATGTTCCCCCCAGAACCTCTGGACATTCACAGTTCAAATGTGAGTACGAGGGCAAAACAGCAGCGCCGCCTAAACCCGTTTGGAGTTTTTTTAAGATAAAATGTGCTCCAGTAGTGATCTAAGTCAAGCACACGAACTCGTGACTGAGATTCACGAACGGGTTGAGAGGTTTTAGGGCTCCTCCACCGACGAAAGACTGGCGTGGTGGAAGACTTCGGTCTCCGGTCTAAATCGGTAGCTAGCGGTTAAAGACGGCGCACTGTCGTCCGTTTTGGAGGTCAAACCCAAGATTGAGCAAATGCAAGTCGTGAGCTGCTACGGTCTCATACGACTGCAGAAATCGTGCGGCGTAGAGAAACCCGTAGAGCAGTGATTCCCAAAGTGTGGGCCGCGGCCCCCTGGTGGGCCGTCGTGGTACTGCAGGTGGGCCGTGAGAGGTCAAATAGGTTTAAATATGTTTTTAATTACTGTAAAATATTCATGACATGATTAAAAAACATTAAGAAGTAAAAACAAACTAGTTAAGTGTTATTCTACTGTCATCTTAACTTAATATGACAAGTGTCACCTTATTTGTTGACCCCTCACATTAATATCGGATCATGGTTCCTGGTCCTGTATGTTGATCACAGCTGTGATTAAAGGTTTCGGTGGACTGCAGAGATTTTTCACATTTCAAATCGGGCCTTGGTGTTCTGATACTAAATCAATCTTAGAGTTGAATATCACTATCATTGAGAAATGGAGCCGTTAAAGCTACGTAGGTGGACACATGCTCCAGCAGAGACGTCTTCACGGCCTTTGACTCGACGGCAGGTGTTTCTGGGACATTTTTAATCGCCATTAATCGCATGATTTCCCTGATTAATCACGATTAATCACATTGCATACGAAAAATCAAATAATGATTTCAAAAGTAGTGTAAAGGTCACTTTTATTAAATGTTCTGCTGCCATATGAACTAAAGTGCCATAACATTTGTTGTTCAAACACTTTTAACATCAGCACTTGTCAGTAACACATATTTAGTGTAAATCTCATCTTAAAAAATGTAAAATAAAATAAAGCTTATTGCCACTGCCAGGGCATTAATGTCATCCTGTTTTTATAAAAAATAAAAAAAAAAGTCTACAAACAAAATCCAACAAAATGATTGTGGCTCAGCACAATCAGAACATTAAAACATTAATTTCTGAGGTAACAGCAGAAACTTTTAACGGGGAGTTCAACTTGTCAGTTGTTACAAATAACCTTGTTTCTGTTGAATCCTCCGTCTGGGAGAACTTTAAAATGAAAATGTCCATGTTAAAGTTCAGTAACTTTACCAATCCGTGTATCATTCATTCTTTCCATTTTCAAGTGTCAATCAAAAATAAAAAAAATTAAAAAGTGACATTTTATTACATTTTTCGTTTTTTAATCCAACACAAAAAAACAAAAAAAATGCCTGTTTTTTTTTTTATATATATTTCAATTTTAGATTTGGATCAAAAATACGAAATGAAAAAACGGGCCACAGAACTGAATTCGTTTTATAATGGAGGACTGGACTTTCTGTTGTCATTACACATCTGTGCCACTAGATGGAGCTGCACTGCAGTAACCAGCTAGAGAACAGCAGGACAGTGAACACATGGAGCAGATCTGATGGAACATGGAGGAATGATCACAAAGTTTTGTTGCAGTCCAAAATAGTTTTTTCCAGACAGAATTGTTAATATTGCTACCTGAGTTGCTACCTGAACTGTAAAGTTCACGGATTTTTACCGTTCTCATGTCTGTTTTAGCTTTTCTTACGTTTACTGTTTTCTGGTTCTGCAGCAGCCAGAAACAGACTTTTCAAAACAAAAGCATGTGAGCGACATGCGTTAACGTGCGATAAACTATATGTCGGCGTTAATAAATAAATGATGCGATAATAACGCATTAACTTTGCCCTAGTTTAAACACTTTGAGACGACTTTGTGTCCCTTTCCAGCTGAAGCAGATCGTCTCTGGACCGTGTGTCTTCGGTGTTTGACCGGTGTGTTCGGTAAAGACTCGTGGTATTGGTCTGTCATGTGACGGGTGCACGTGTGACGGGTGCACGTGTGACGTACGTTGACGATGGACTCCTTGGTCTGCGCCATGTCTGTGATCACGCCGTCGGAGATGATGAGCAGGATGAAGTACTGGGAGCCGTCCGTCACTGCCGACGCGTACCTGGGAAACGACAAAGAGGTCAGGACACACACCTGCCTGGACACACACCTGCGTGGACACACGCCTGCGGAAGACACACACCTGCGAGGACACACACCTGCGTGGACACACACCTGCGTGGACACACACCTGCGTGGACACACACCTCCCCGTTCTGTGGGAGGCGCGTTCAACGGTTTAACGGTCCCAGGGAGAGCGATCATGTCGCATCAGCGTTATGAGGGTGCAGATATTAACTTGTTGCAGCGGCCCTTTAATAAGCTCTAATAACTCCCTGCGGGAGGAAACCTCATATCAGGAAATCAGCCCTCAGAGGTCGACGCTGCCCCCAACCGCAGTTACTGTCACTGCAGCTATCACAATTAAAGTGCTGCTACATAAAATGTGAAATGAGCATTTTCTGGTGATAGAGCAAAAAAGTTATGAGCAAAGTTTGTTTCTTTCATTCTTTGGGAGGGTTAGTTGTGTTTGTGAGATCTGAGTGAATTCTCTCCAGGAAAGCTTCTCGTCTTTCGGGTTTCTCCGCATCCAACCGGAGATCCAGAGGTCCGTCCACAGATCTCGGCTGTGCTCACATCACACCATCACTGTCGTGTCTCTTTAACCGTCTTGTCTTTAAATGTTTCACTGCTGGTGTTTTTCTTAGGGATGCACGATAACTGTTTTTTAAAACTGATACCGATAACCGATAACTGATAACTTTCAGCTCCTAAAGGCCGATACCGATAACACACACATATACCTAAGATCATTACATCAATACTATGAACAAAACCAAAAATAGTTTTGACTTTTTAAATGAACAGATTTATTTTTTCCCAATGAAAAACTATTGGCAAGCTCTCAAACATTTTCATAAAGCTATCAAACAAACCTATTTGATATCTCACATTAACTTAAATAAGGTTCATTACTGACTGATATAAAAAATAAAGGCTCCTTGAACTGATGGAAATACATGCATCAGAATTACTAACTGAAAAAGATGAACATTTAAAGGATTTTGACTTGTGGTTCCATTTAAATTAATACCTTTAATTAAAGTAAATGAGGTTCAGTAGTTTTTATTTTTTAGTCTCATGAAGGCTTTAGATGAGAGGAATGAGGGAGAGGAGAAACTGCTGCTGGCTTGCTCATGTTAGCATTAGCTTCCGTTAGCACTATTTCGTAGAATTCACTCGGAGGATTCGTCACAAATAACCACCAAACTATCTTCTTCTGAAACTTTAACGTAGTTCAACGCCGCCATGTTTGTTGTGATCAGCGCTGTGCTGCAGGCTGCATTCAAGGTGTAACGTAAATTCCGATGTTCCCTCGTTTGCTAGTCGTTCTTTCAGCCTTTTCTATTTTTTTTTCTTTGTTTATGTATAACATGTGGGAAAATACTGCGAATATCAATTAAAGTCAGCAACTACCAAAATTATGACAGAGTAACGAGTTATTTTCTGGCATGAGGGGGTATTCTTGATTTTCCTTATTGAGTAAACGTTTTTCTGATTATGCCGACGTCACTTGAACATAACATTCACTGCCGGTCATTCAAGGCTCAGAGGGAGCGAGACACTGCTGTGTTGACAGAAATATAAATGTTATCGGGGCTATTCGTCGTGATATCAGAGTTATCGGGATGACATCATAATTTCTTGTTGTCGGACCGATAGTTATCGTGCACCCCTAGTTTTTCTAGTCCTCTCTGACGAAATCAGGATTTAGGATGTTAAAAAAGGATGTTAGAATTTACTGCCAGAGAAGACTGAAGGACACATTCAGCCTTCACATTCCCACAAAAAAATTAAATAAAAAACAAAATCTGCTATAAGATTAAATTGCATATACATACTAGATGGTTTGACTAGATGATGGCTCTAACATGAATGCAGACAAAAAAATAAAATAAAATAAATGAAGGATGCGGCTGGTTTGGGCAAACGCAACCTCAGATGAGCGACGACAGTCGTCACCCGTCCCAGAGAAGCCAGACAGGAAAACCAAACTACGATCCGCCCAGGAAGACTTGCACGACTGATTTACAGCAACTGATGCTTCTCTGAAACCTCTGCTGATGTCTTTCCCTCTTTTCCCAGCAGCAGAAAACGCCCGCGGGCCTGTCGGCGCCACGGATTCGTCTCCTTCCGGCTTCGTTTTCGTTTAAAGGAATAACGGCAACGATCAGGCTGAACGAGGAAGGCGGCGACCGCACCGACTTCTGCACGTGACCGCTTACACACATTTACCCGACAGGAACGATTAAAAAAATAAACCGTCGTGAGCTGCGGCTTTTATGTGAAACAGAAATGTTCGTTGCATAAGCCGCCGCGCTGGAACGGCTGCAGCGGCGTTTCGCGGGTTTAGCGGCAGCCATCTCGCGCCAAAGCCGTCAGGCGATTAGGGATCCGACGTGACACGGTGTCACTTTTTTTAGCCGACGCCTCCCCGGCTTTTAGTCAGACGCTCCGCAGACGTGAGCGGCGAACAATGCAGCTATTCTCGGGCTGAGTGGGCGGACGGCGCTCGCGGCGGGGAGATGGGATTTGAAAGCCCGTGATGAAAGGTGGGAAAAGTGCTCGTTACAGTCAGTCTTGAGGATCATGAGACAAGATCTGGCGGCGGGAGGACGGGAGGATGGGAGGACGGGAGGATGGGAGGATGGGTGGGGGGGGGGGGTGGGGGGGGGGTCAGGTGGGAGTCGGAGGAGGAAGCTGCGCTGCCGAACAGAACTTTTGATCGGATGTCAGGAGGTCAAATCGCGGAGGCGGCTTCTCGTTATTAGCTGTGAATATTTAAAGACGTAAACGCCCCGTCGTTAGCCGGGTTTCCCGCCTGCAGGCGTTTATTTTATCATCTGTGAACCGCGGTGAGGTGTGACATTTACGGCGTTTCTTCACAAGCACATGAGGATTCTTCTTTCCCTCCTCTTTCATCTTAAGGCTGCGAATAAGCCGCCGTGCAGGCTTTTCAGCCTTTAAAGCGCCGTCCCGATTCCCGCCGTCACGGCAGGCACCGACCGCTCTTCTGTAACGGAGCCATTTGTACGTTTATTGCCGCGCGGCGCTGGAAAACCCTTCAAAGTGGACGTTCACAGCTCAGCTCGATGATCTGTGAGCGTCGCCACTTACCTGGCCACGTGGTTGATCACGGGGGAGAAGTGGGTGGGGCCGTAGAGGCGGACAGATTTCAGGCTCTGGTAGTAGGCCTCCATCACCCCGTCGATGCCGTTGCAGTACGGGTTCTGCGGGTTTCCGTTCTGGGGAGACAAAAAGACCCGGATGAGTTCGAGTTTTTAAGACGTGACCGGGCAGCTCGGGCGCTTCTCCCGCCGCCCGAACCCCCCCCCGACAGCTGGCGGATGCTTGACTCCTCCCCACGGACGAACCCCGCCTCAGAAACAGAAGCTAATTTGGCTTCATTTCCTTCCTCCTCTGGACCGATGCACAAACAGATCCCCCTGCTACCCGCTCACTCTCCCGTCACCGGTTCCTAAACCAATCGGACGCCGGGCTGCCAGTAACAGGGACAGTCGGAGGACGTGTCTTTTCAAACCGAACCGTGTCTACTAGAGCTGAGCAATTTTATCAATTCTGCGATACATATCGATATATTTTTCTGCCCAGAGAGTATCGATTTTTTAGCCGTTGATATCGATATTCTTAGCTTCTTTTAACCTCTGTGTCACACCTTTAAAAGCTTGCAAGCAACAATTTGCACTGTTTAAATAAATAAAACTATTTTTCTCAACACATCTTTTATTCATTTTGTCCAGCATTTGCAAGCTGCCTGTCAGCCATATAATGTGTAATTGATGCTTTCAGTTCAACTAATTCAAACAAAGTCATTGGAACACTCACAAGATGTCACCAAAATCACTTTGTCCCTTTAAAATCTTTCAGAAAATGATGTAAATGTATTGTAAGATGAATATCGATATATATCGTATCGTGAACCGAATATCGTGTATCGTATCGCTACAGCCCTCGTGTCTACGGGGGATAAATGAGAAGCAATGACTGTGATTTAATAAGAAAATAACAGCCTGAAAAGTGCGCACATGACAGTTTGGGGCATTTTTGAACCTTCTGAAGGTCAGCAGGCGTCCAAATCAAAACCTTTACTCGTTGGCTGGTTCTGATGTTCACTGAGAGCTGAGCTGAGAGGTTAAAAATCAAAAGAACAGCCGCGTTTTACGTGCAAACTGCAGGAACGCCAGATAACCCGCCGCCTCGGGTCCAGAACTGAATCGTGCTCCAGCTCCATCCGAAACTCCGCCTCATGGTGGCGCTCGAGAGCATCACATAAAGATGTCAAGGAAACGTCGACAGCTCAGCCTCCGTGCTGCGGCGTTTCCTCTAGGCCTGGGCCAAAAAAAAAAAAAAATCAATTTTTATATTAATCGCGATTTTTTTCTGGGGATTTTTAAAAATCGATTCTCGTACAAGAATGGATTTTTATTTATTTAATGGTGGGGTAAAGAGTTCGGGTGGCTCCGTGGAAATACTCCGCTCGCTGGGCTCCGCCAATCTCTTTTGTCATCTACACTTACGGAAATAGAAGCACGTGTGTCACCATAGTAACCGGAATGCGGCAAATTCACGCGACAAAATGGCGGAGTGCAGCAAGCTCAGTACTTTCACAGAGCCAGAACTCTTTCCCCCACCGCCCCTCTTTAAATCAAACATATGGAGTTTATTTGGTTTTTATAAAAAGCACAAGGCAGGAGAGCTCGATATGAGGAAAGCCACATGTTAGCTTTGTCACAGTCAAATCTCTTACTGTTGTAACACCACGAACATGACGGCGCACATCCTTCGCCACCACCCAGAGAAAAAAAATGATGTGGGGAAAGCTAAACAGCGGCCGTTGGCGCTGGCAGAGCAGCAAACACTCCCAGCTGGATCAGACAAGGCGTCGAAGGTAACTAGGGTCTTTGGAACAAAGAATCGGATCTCGAGTCCATTCAATCAGTACAGTTAGTCTCTGGTCCGGTCGGCGCTCTCTGACAGGCTGGGTCCACGTTTACTCCAGAGAGGTAAAGATATTGGCGGTGGCAGCTAATGTCAGGACTCGGGGCAGTTTAATTAATTATTAATTAACGTAGCGTGTTTGTCATGAAACAACCGTGTTGCCGTAGCGTGTTATTAGCGTGTTATTAGCGGTTTGACCAGCAGCTGTAAAACACAACGGATCGCCAACATGACAACACTGCATGAGCACATATTCACGACACGTCCTGACCGGTGTAGGCTATTAGTGTTAGCAGTTGCTACCAATAGCATCTGTATCCACAAAGAAAATAACGACGTGGATTTATTGTTGTTTCCATCACGTAGCCTATGTAGCAACTGAACCGGTAGAAGAAGACAACTTTAGGTAAGAAAATCAAGTTTTATTCAACGCTAGACAACTTTAACATGAGCAACTATGGGCTGGATTGTCTCGGTTCTATTCGGGTAACTCGGTTCAGTTCCTGGTCGGAAACTAAAGACTCGGGTCGGGTCGGTTCTGGGTCCAAATATTGCGGGTCCATTCGGGTTCGGAGTCCCGAACTTATGATAATAGCTCGGATCGGGTCGGTTTTGGGTCGAATTTTCACGGGTCCATTCAGGTTCGGGTCCATGAAAGTGGACCCGTGAAGACCGCTAAACTACAGCAATTGCGCATTTTTTAAAATATTAAAACTTATTTAATTTTAATATTTATTATTATTATTTAATAATTAAAATAGTAATATAACAATAATATTATATATGATAATTAATAATAGTATCAAATATAATAGTATCATAATATAATCAAATATAATAATTATAATAATATTTATTAATATAATTATTATTTATTATATGATTTTTATATTTCAATAATTGAAATATAAAAATCGCAATTCTTGGTAAAATTGAAATGCAATATTTGTTTAATTAGAATTGCAATATAAATCGAATCGGGACCCAAAAATCGTAGAAGAATGGAATCGACACAAAAGTGTATCGGCCTGGCCCGAGTTTCCTATCTGCCTTCGAACGTGACGGCTCCTTCGGTCCGACGTCTCACCGTCTCCAAGATTCACGTCTGGAGGACTGAGCTCAAACCCGAGGGAGTCGCTGAACGAGCGCTAATGCATTATTTAAGCCGCACAGCTGTTCCAGGCGTTCTCATTATCCCGCCGAGGGACCAACTCTGCTTGTTCACCCATTCGTCGGGCGGCGCACGTGGAGCTTGCATAATATCCTCCGGATCGAGGCTTCTCCCGCTGATGCTCCTCCGCAGCTGGAAGTCGAATCCTTAATGGTCAGATTAGCGCACGCAGAGCGCCGGCGCCTCTGGGGAGCAGCTGAAACGGCCGTAAAAAAAAGCGCCTCAGGAGAAACATCTGAGGGGATCGTTGGACGGCTGAGGAGGAGGTCGGGACGTCCGAGGCCTCCGGAGCGCTTGGCGGACGGATCTGAGGGTGAAGGATGAGACATACGGGACTAATAGCGCTCAACGGAGGACGTGGAGGTGTAATTATCTCCGTTTTATTCTTGTGAGACCTAGACTGGGAAATATACGCATGAATCTGATGATGAAGTCTTAGCTGTCAAAGACTGACTAACTCATCTGGCGTTGGGCGGCGCCGAGCAGCCGGACCGGGCTGGCTGAGCTCCTTCACGTCGGACGGCATCATTCACCGCCCACCTGCAGCACGACGGCCTGCAATTAGTCTTGTGTGTGTTAACGTGTCCACAGCTGACGCGTGAAACAATCGGTGATGTCGGAGGCGTGGCCTAGAGCTACTCTGACTGATGACAGACACGTCTGAAGCATCCGCCGATGCGAGAAGAGACCTGCAAAAAGGAGATCTCTGAAGATACGGGATCACGAGTCTGGAAAGGCGATGCAAAATCGTCCGAGCGTTCAGGGATCCATCGGATCCTGTCAGGAGATGGAAATAGGAGATGGTGTGGTCACTGCTCCTGGGAGTCAACAGCCAAGAAGACTCCAAAAACTCAACGGAGATCCCTCAACGAGGCAACGAAGAACCCACGGGGCGTCCCTGGGAACTGGCGAACGAGAGTCTACAGCAGCCTTTCTCAATCTTTTTTCAGTCACGACACCTTTCAAAAGTGAATAAAATCTCACGACACCCCAGAGTAAAATATAATCCATCGCTCCGACTGTAAATGCATACGTCCCGTTTATTTAGTTTAAATAACCTGAACAGGATAACTGCACCAGAGTAGGCCTCAGCAGGAAAGCTTCTTTTCATCCGTGATGGCTTGCTTCCATCCATCATCCTTGTATTGCCTCTTTTTAGCCTTATCGCTAGCAGCTAGCTTTGGTAGCTATGGAGCAGATTCAGAGCTGGTGGACGAAGGCTTGATGAAGAAGTCGGCTCCTCTGTGATGTTTCGTTCCTGTGGGGCTTTTCTTTTTAGAAAACCATCCATGATGCTGCTAAAAAGTTCTCTTTGCTATCTGTGAAATAAAATTCCAGCGGTTAAATGATATTACGACGTAAGCTAACTGGGCAGTCACGTTGACCTTACGCTGACCCCGTACTGACGTTGTTAACATTGGGAAATGGACATGTGAGACATATTTTTATTATTCATTTCATGTCCAATTATGTATCTTATTTATTTATTTATTTATTCATTAATAGGCAAAAAGTATGTATTTATGTGTGTATTCATATATTTATACAGTGGTACCTCTACTTACGAAATTAATTGGTTCTGGAAGTAGTTTCATAACCTGAAAATTTCTTAAGTAGAGACACATTTTCCATGTAAATGCTCTAATCCGTTCCAAGCCCCCCAAAATTCAAACATTATTTTTTTTTTATAAACTATAAATAATACATAAAATAACATAAAAACCTGTAAGAAATACATGTTAGAACTAGAAAAGCACTCAGAGAGCGCAGACCTCCACTAAACGCAACAATTATTGAAAATTTGAAAGTGATCCAGAATCCAGGATTTCTTCCGGATCAGAACCAAAATGAAATCAGTTCTTCCTTTTCACTTTTCTGACAACTCCTGAAAATTTCATCAAAATCCATCCATAACTTTTTGAGTTATCTTGAACACAGACAGACAGATAAACGCCGGTAAAAACATAACCTCCTTGGTGGAGGTAAAAATAGTTTGTTTACCTGGTTGCTGGGTTACGCTCATACAGACAAGGGGCCCTCCTAGCCAATGGGATGCCAGGAAGATGCTAAGCGATAGCCAATGGCAGAGCAGCTCGGACGCACCGCTTTCAAACAGAGCTACAGAGCCGACAGCTATGTTTACGTTCGGTAAACTCTGGGAGCTGCGAGTAGCAGCGCTACTGGATTTATGACTTTCATATCCTGAAATTTCTTTCGTAACTAGAGGCAACATTTTCCCGTTGAGGCGTTTCGTGACCTGAAAATTTCGTATGTAGAAACGTTCGTAAGTAGAGGTACCACTGTATATGAAATGTCAGAATAGGTCATTTTTTTGACGACAGTGTGGCGCGACGCCCCGGTTGAGGAAGGCTGGTCTACAGCGGTAACGCTGGAGCGTGGCGGTGGGGGCGCCCTGATTGGGGCTCGCTTCACCGCCTCAGAGCCTGGACCGCCTGCCATCATCAAGTTTACCAAGATGTCCTCCAGTATGATGACAGAGGAGTTAAACGTAACGGGCCCGACCTCCTCGGTGCTTCCAGCTGCTGTCACCATCACAGTGACGGTCCCGGTCGGATCCAGTGACTCGGTGACGGTGGCGCCCTACTGTCACCGTCTGCCCACCACTCGTCCCAACGTTTTACTGGCATCGAATTGGGAATAACAAAAACACAAACCCCAACCTTTCTAAGTTTCAGGGTTGCGTTCAGCTTCCTGTGAACCGAGCGTTAACTCTACGGACTCCCTGACTGGGTGAGTCAGCTCCTCACCAGGGGAAACTCGTGAGAGACCCGTCCATCCGGGGGAAGCTTGGCGCCGAAGCCCAGGGCGGGAAACATCTTGTCGCTGTCGTAGTCCTGGATGATCTCCCCGACGGCCCGCAGCGCCATGGCGTAGTCGTTCAGCTGGTACGGGCTCATGTAGTGGAGCGAAGTGGGCTGGGACGGGTTCCCTGTGATGAATCAATACACTTGATTAGTCGGCATCATCGGCTGGTGAAAGGTGGACCACGTTCACAGGAGTGGACGCATTCAGAACGGAAATATTAAAAATATGAATACGAGGGAGCTAAAACATCAACAGGATGGGTGTTGGAAAATATTATCGTGGTGGTTTGGTTCTGTAATAACTGATGCATGAGACGGTTAAAAGCAATTAGAAAAATTAAATAAAATACAATTAAATTAATTTTAAAAAAGTAATTTAGAATAAAATTAAATTAAAATTTAAAAAATTAAAATAAAAAGGATAATACAAAATAATTAATATAATAATATTACAATAATTTTTATTTTATTTAAGTATGAAAATATTGAAATTATATTAGGAGGACAAAAGAAAAAAAAGAGGAGGAAGGGATTAGGAATTAAGGAAGGAAAAAAGAAAGCAAAGGAAGGGAAGAGAATATTAGGAGAGGAGAGATTACCGGAGTTATTATTCATATTAGGATAGGAGGGATTATTATAATTACTAAAATTATTAATTTAATATTAATTAACTGTATTTACAATATTTATTATTGTTATTTATTAATAAAAATATTGTAAATAATATTATTACATAAAAAATAACAATTTAAAAATATTTTTAGTGTAATAATATTATTTACAATAGTTTTATTATTATATTTATTAATAAAAAATATTGTAAATATTATTATTACATGAATAAAATAAAAAAAAATTTAAAAATATTATTTATGTAATAATAATATTTACAATAGTTTTTTTATTATTATTATTTGTTTGAGTTTACATGTATTCAGTTAGTTTCCAAACAAACAAACAATTTATATTCATAAACGATAAATTCCCGGTAAGTCCCATACGTTCGTTCCCACTCAGACCTCCAGTCTGGAATATTTCCAGACTTCCACGTTTCCCACAACTGTCCACGGAAAGCTTCAAAATACATTTCCAGTAGTTTATCCAGACATTTTCTGGCGCTTTGGAACTGAACGACCCGAACGTTTGTCAAACAAACGACCGAAACGAGCCCCAGAGACGACGACGCAGGGAGGTGTAGTTAGAAAGAAAACGAATATCCCTCCTTCCTCCACAAGAAACTGGTTTGACAGTTAAAAACACGACGACATGACAAGAACGGTTGAGAGCAAAAGTTGTCTGTTCTTTATTTATGGCACAGATGTGCATAAATAAATAAAGATGAGCAGATACGATCAAAGTCATAAAGCTGCTTCCTCAGCAGAGACATTAACGGACCCGTCACGTGCCGCCGCCATCGAAACGAGACCGGAGCGCCAACCGTGACATCAGCCGTCCCTGAACACTTCTGCAGCATCTGTTTCCCGCGCGTAGCCCGAAGCCCGTCAGAACCAGCGGCGTCCGTCTGAAGAGGCGCAGATGTTTCCAGAGAGCGCCGTTCATGCAGAAAGGAAACGGCGTGAACGTCGGAGGGAGATGTTCAGCTGCAGAGCGACGGGCGCGCGTTTACGGCAGCGGGACGCCGTCACGCCGTCACGAGCTTCACGGCCCAGAAGACCACGATGCACGAGCTGTTGGAGGGAGTTTGAAAGAAGCTTAAAATAATCGGGTGCACGATAATTATCGGGCCGATAACTACCGACCCGATAACTACCGACCCGATAACTACCGACCCGATAACTATCAGGCTGATAACAGGAAATTATGACGTCATCCCCGATAACTCCGATATCACGACGAATAGCCCCGATAACATTTCTGTCAACACGGCAGTGGCCACGGTTACATGATGTTTTTTAATTCGGAATCAATAATTCCGAATTAAATAATTCCGAATTAAACTATTTTCCTTCGAGTTTACATGGAAATAGTAATTCCGAATTGAGGTTTACATGGAAAACACGTTTGTTCGGCTTTATCCAACTCCGCTTTAGGTCTGGGGGTTGGAAGGGTTCTGATTGGATGGGGGGGGGGGGGGGGCGGGGGGGGGGGGGACGTCTTTACGTCTACCGGAAGAAAACAAACTTAGCTAACTCGGTTAGCAACAACATTCCACTTATTTTTGACCTGGGTGGCGTCTCTATCTGTGAAACCTCCTTCATTTAACCTGGCCGCTACAACTTTGAAAAGCTCACAATTTTTATGTTTCCTGCCATCTGTTCTTTTAATTATTTCCAGTTCCTCCAAGCTATTTATTAAATAAATCGTCTCTGCTCTTGAACACCGTTTACTGCGTGCTGCCATTTTAAAACTTTTTTGAAAAAAAGCCCAGCGCGGAATATAAGCGTCATGGCGACAGACGGGCAAGAGAACTAGCATGCGCAGAAAGACGGGAATTAATTTAAACAGGAATGAGTGTAAACATGACCACGGAATTATTTAATTCAGAATTAAAATGGGAATAAACCAGCCTACTTACTTCGGAATTAAGTTTAATTCGGAATTGACATTTTCATATGGAATTAGGTGTTTACATGGTAACTTTTATTCGGATTTAACTTTAATTCTGAATTAAAGAGGAATTAAACTTCCCATGTAAACGCATTGAGTGCCTCGCTCCCTCTGAGCCTTGAATGACCGGCAGTGAATGTTATGTTCAATAACGTCGGCATAATCAGAAAAACGATTACTCAATCAGGAAAATCAAGAATACTCCCTCATGCCAGAAAACAACTCGTTAACTCGGTCATAATTTTAGTGGGTGCTGACTTGAATTGATATTTGCAGTATTTTCCCACATGTTACACATAAAAAAAGAAAAAAAAAATAGAAAAGGCTGAAAGAACGACTAGCAAACGAGGGAACGTGGGAATTTACGTTACACCTTGAATGCAGCCTGCAGCACAGCGTGTTGATCACAACAAACATGGCGGCGTGGAACTTGGTTAAAGTTTCAGAAGAAGATAGTTTGGTGGTTATTTGTGACGAATCCTCCGAGTGAATTCTACGAGGAGGGAAGCACAAGCTTTAATACGTAAAACCTGATCAGCCACCTACAACATAACAATCACTTTCATGGAGTTTTGAAATCGCGCTAACGTGAGCTAACGGAAGCTAATGCTAACATGCGCAAGCCAGCAGCAGCCTCTCCTCTCCCTCATTCCTCTCATCTAAAGCTTCCATGAGATTAAAAAATAAAAACTACTGAACCTCATTTACTTTAATTAAAGGTATTAATTTAAATGGAACCACAAGCCAAAATCCTTTAAATGTTAATTTTTTTCAGTTAGTAATTCTGATGCATGTATTTCCATCAGTTCAAGGAGCCTTTATTTTTTATATCAGTCAGTAATGAACCTTATTTAAGTTAATGTGAGATATCAAATAGGTTTGTTTGATAGATTTAAGAAAATGTTTGAGAGGCTTGATAATAGTTTTATATTGGAAAAAATAAATATCTGTTCATTTAAAAAGTCTAAACTATTTTTTGGTTTTGTTCGTAGTATTGATGTAATGATCTTAGGTATATGTGTGTGTTATCGGTTATCGGTATCAGTTTAAAAAAAAAAAAAAAAAAAACAGTTATCGTGCATCCCTATAGAATATCGATACCCGCGGCTGAAAAAAATCGATACTCTCTGGGGGAAATACGATATTTATATATATCGCAGAATTGATAAAATCCCTCAGCTCTATTGCAGCAACACTTGCCTCCTCTGAGGTCGTCGCTGATGTCTTTCTCTCTTTGCATTGTGTTCACGCTCCAGATCAGCAAACCGACAAGACGTCTGGTTATATGGAGGTCTGCAGAGCTGCAGCGGCCATCTTAAATCCAGAGGACGCCGTTAAGGAGGTACTTAGTGTTTCCCACATATTTATTTATTTTTTTTATCTTCATTTTAATGATACGGAGATCAGTTAACAGTTATTCTAGTCGGAAACGTTTGAATCTGATTTAACGGAAGAACGTTATGAAGCTCTCCCGTGAAACGATCTCCACGGCTGCGCGTTATTAAGTCACTAAATCGCGTCTCTCATGTGTGACAAACCGGTTATTTGTTCGCCGCTAACCCGTTCACCTGCGGGGCCCGAACGTCAGTTAAAGAGAATAAATTAAGAAAAGAGCGGCCGTAGTGACTTCCTGTTTCTACAGAGATGACAAGAAGAAAAAAAAAAAACTTTTTTACAACTAATCTCAGAAGTTTAAAGCTCCAGATAAAGTTGGAATAATCTCCCAAATTTCAGCCGCTTTATCGTTTTTTTTAATTCACGGTTTAATTTAAGTAGGCGAGGCGTCAGTACGCCGAGCTGACTGATAAGAGTTCACTTCACTCAGATTTCATCAGGAGCTGAACGACTTTGATGTGTTCGTCAGGATTTCAGGGGGGCGGAGCTTAAAGAGCGCTCACCGTTTGATGCCGTGAAATCGATGGCCACCGTGAAGTTGATCTGCGTCCTGCGAAAGAAAAAAAAACAGATCAGGTGAGGAGACACGTGGGACGAGCGACCCGCCGTCCAGCCGGGCCCCCGCAGACTCACCCGCCTCTGATGTAGTCCAGGAAGGACAGCTCGGTGTCCACCAGGCAGGACAGCAGGGTGACCTGCCGGAGACAGAGACAAGAGACGAGATCGTTGCCTTTTAGTGTTGCTTACCTGTGCAGAAGCTACACAGGTAACTGAGGGGGCGGGGCAAGCATGACGTCATAATTAAGGAGCATCAACAACAGCAGCAGGTGAAGACATTCCTCCATGACACGTCGTCTGTCTCGGTGACTATTTTCTAATTAGATCCTCTTAGATCAGCTTTCAGGAACTTTAAAGGAGACATATTTCTTTTTTTTTTTCTATAACTTTTAATTAAATGTCTCGGACAAGCGCCAACATCTGGGTTGAAACTGATACAGAAATAAGAAAAGGTGTACTTCCCTGCCTGGCCAGTAGGGGGCTGGCCCCAAAGATGGGTCATAATAAACCGACGTAAACGGGGCTGTTTTGGTCTCCGTCCACAGATTTCCCAACAGTATCGAGAGTGAGAGTGTTTTTATTTTTTCTTTGTTAAATGTATCATGTAAACGTCTGTATCAGATAAAATGATATAAAGCAACAGATTCATGCACGATTCGGGGCGTGGCCTTTTGATTGGCGGCCAGCGTAGCAGGTTTTACTTACAGGTCACAGGTTTTACTATGTAGCGCTCAGACCTGTCTGGACTTCTGAGCTTGGCCTGGAAGGGTCCTGGAAAATCATGGAAGGGTCCTGGAAAATCATGGAAGGGTCCTGGAATGTCCTGGAAGAATCATGGAAGGGTCGTGGAATGTCCTGGAAGGATCATGGAAAATCCTGGAAGGGTCCTGGAATGTCCTGGAAGGATCCTGGAAAGTCCTGGAATGGTCCTGGATGTCCTGGAAAATCATGGAAGGGTCGTGGAATGTCCTGGAAGGATCATGGAAAATCCTGGAAGGGTCCTGGTATGTCCTGGAAGGATACTGGTATGTCCTGGAATGGCCCTGGTTGTCCTGGAAAATCATGGAAGGGTTGTGGAATGTCCTGGAAGGAATTCTGGAAAATCATGGAAGGGTTGTGGAATGTCCTGTGAGGATCCTGGAAAATCATGGAAGGGTCGTGGAATGTCCTGGAAGGATCATGGAAAATCCTGGAAGGATCCTGGAAAGTCCTGAAGTGGTCCTAAATGTCCTGGAAAATCCAGGAAGGGTTGTGCAATGTTCTGGAAGGATCATGGAAAATCCCAGAAGGGTCCTGGTATGTCCTGGAAAATCCTGGAATGTCCTGGAAGGATCATGGAAAATTTTGGATTGGTCCTAGAAAGTTCTGGAAGGCTCCTGCCTACACACCAGATGACTTAAGGGGCAATACTAAGTACCTCCTTAACGGCTTCCTCTGGATTGAAGAGGGTCACTGCAGGTCTGCAGACCTCCATATAACCAAACGTTTTGTCCCTCAAAAATATCAAACTAGTTTGATGTTTGATGGAATAATCAAAGAGATCACCAATCAGATGTTTTTATAGTCGCCGACGTGGAAGCGGTGGAGGCTGAAGAACAGCACCAACCTGGACCAAACTGAAGACTTCTGTCAAGAACTCAGTCGGGTCACGGGGGACAGACGAGACCGTCACCTGTATGCTTTTATCCATCCGTCCCTCTGGATCCGATTATATGGAGACTCATCTGACTTCAGGACCTTTTTCCAAAGCTCTTTAACTCAGCCTTCATGCTCCTGAGTTCATTACAGCTTACAGTTAATTACAGTTAAAGTAGGTTTACTGTGGTGGTTAGTTGTGTGAAAGCCACATAATTAACTCAGGGAACAAAACGGAAACAAGCATGAAGATCTACATGTTTGTTTAAAAAAAAAAAGCAAATGAAATCTATTTTCTTTCTGATGATTTTCCATCGAGGACAGCAGAAGTTTAGATGTCTTATCACATGTGCTGAAAATGAAACGTCAATCATTTTTAGACTTAATTAGCTGCTTCAGTAATGAAACGTCTGTGGTCAAAAACAGAACAACAGCTGCTCTTTGAGGGGCGGAGTCAGACGCCGCCCTGGGCGCGCCTCTTTAAAAGGTGGCGCCGCAGCTTTGTGCCGCCCACCTCGGACGTCCAGCTAAAGCAGCTGGATGAATGGACTCCAGCCCGGGTCTGTGACATGACAGAACCACACAGGTTCTGAACGGCAGGTTTTTCAGGCCGACGTCTCAGCGACATCGTGTCTGGAGTTCTTTAACCAACGGCGACTGCAGACGTCTCAACGTGGTGGAAATATTCGAGACTGGAGGTCTGAGTGGGAACGAACGTATGGGAATTACTGGGAATTTATGGTTTATGAATATAAATCGTTTGTTCGTTTGTTTGTTTGGAAATTAACTGAATACAGGTTAACTCAAACAAATAATAAAAAACTATTGTAAATATTTTTATTACAGAAATAATATTTTTTAAATTATTTTTTATTTTATTCATGTAATAAAATATTTTTTATTATTATTTTTATGTAATAATATTGACAATATTAAATAACAATAATAAAGAGGGTATAGACATTTAATTAATGGTAAAATAATTAATTAATAATTATAAGAACAAATAATAAAGAATAATATAATAATATAAGAATGTAAATAAATAATAATAATAATAATTAATAATAATAAATATTAAATTAATTCAATTTGATTAATTTAATTAAATTAATTAATAAATACATTAATAATATTTTTTAATTTTATTTATGTATAATAAGAATATTTACAATATTCTTATAATAAATAATAATAAAATTATTATTAAAAATATTTTTTATTTATATTATTTTTTAAATTTTAATTTAATTTTATTCTTAATTACTTTTTAAAAATGAATTTAATTGTATTTTATTTAATTTTTTTAATTGCATTTAACCGTCTCATGCATCGGTTATTACAGAACAACGTACCCACTCTTGAACCTCGGCTGAGAATCTTTCATTTATGGACGTCTCACGATGAAATTCTTCCTGAGATCAGATGATCCATTCGTGAAAGAATGGAGTTTTTCTCTGGATAAAAAAACTTTCTTTCATAAAAACAAAGGGAGGCTCCTAAATTAAACTGGGTACATTTTTACATTTACGTGTACGAAGAGAACTTTTACTGACTGAGATTTTAATTTTCTCTTAACGACTCTTAATTTTCTGAGAGTTAATTTAAAAGGTTTAATGTGAAAGCCAGTCTCATGCTTTCACCGTGATCTTTAATAGCAGCTCATACTCACCGTTCCTGAGTTTAGGTACTTTTTCTTCTTCTTCCCTTTCTTTTTTGGGTTCAGAACCTGCAGAGAGATCACAGGCTCCAGTCAGGGTTTGTCTCTTGTGTCTTCTCTGGTCCAGTTTCTGGTCCCAACGGAGCCCAAACTGGAAACTACAAATGTACTCTAAACATTTTCAGAAAAAGCTAACATGAATGATTTAATTTTTATTAACATGCAGCTCCCGTAAGGTCCCGATGCAGCGTTTCAATCGGGTTGAGGTCTGAACTTTGACTAAATCATTCCAGAACTTTGGTTCTTTTATTTTTTTCCAGCCATTCTGATGTAGATTTGCTGCCGTGTTGAGGATCATTGTCCTGCTGCAGGACTACATTTGTCTCTAGAAGGTAACCAGCTGGGCCCTACATAAAATCCAGGTAGACCCTCGTCAGAGATCATGTTGGCAAACACAGAAACGACCTACCTGGAGCCTGCAGACAAACCCACCTGTCTGCCCACCTTTAACTCGTACAGCCTCCACACATAAATGCTGGCTAAGTGGCTGCAGAGCACCTCAGATAACCTTCTCTCCATCAGGTGTCTGTGACGATGTCTAATGAGGGGTGTCAGGTGTCTATGAGGGGTGTGTCAGGTGTCCTTGACAGGTGTGCCTAGTTCATATGAGGGGTGTGTCAGGTGTCCTTGACAGGTGTGCCTGGTTTATATGAGGGGTGTGTCACGTGTCTATTACGTGCCCCGGCTTTCTTCGAGGCCTTGTGACCAGAGGACAGTGAACTCCTCCATGTATGGAAGTACAAGTGCACATGTGTGAGGAGTATCACCTCATAGATGTGGAACTGCGACTGGCTTCTGGACATTTCTCTGTAGCTGGTGCTGAACTCGCCGATGAAGTCGTGGCTGTAAATAAATAAAAAAGACACGAAAGTGTCAGCTGGAAGGTAACAGATACTATAAATTCTTTGTATTGTATTTGGACTGTAATCACATGTCTTGAGGGATCTTGGCTCACGCCTTTACATTATTATCTAGAATATTAAAATAATCTTTTCTTTTTCTATGTTCTATGATTCAGCATCAACAACTTTCACAGACTTTTGGGGATTTCTTCTTGATGTCCATCACTATTTCACTCCTCCACATTTTGGAAATCTTGCACTTTGCAACGATGCAGCTTCCAGCTGTTCTGGGACGACTGGAGACGGAAGCTCCGCCTCCTCCGTCCAGCTGAGCATCCGCGATCTTCTGGCTTCAATCACTTTAAGTGAAAATCTTCTAGGTGCCACTAACGAGCTCTTTGGTTACAGAAATTGTGGCGTGGTGGCCAATTTCACAATTTCATGGAGATAATCAGCAGCTGAGATCAGGTTCACATCGACGCTCTGAAGGAACTCACATCTTCGTTGCCAAGCTACAAACACGACAACCCGAGGCATCGCTGGAGAGATTTACATCAAGAATTAATAGTTGTTGTTTATTTAAAGCAGGCGTGCTCGTCTTTCCGGTGCTATTTTTAAAGCTGCATCAATGAGGTCGGTGAGTCTGATCTCCGGCAATCATCTAAAAGTCCTTCAATGCTTCCCACACACGGTCTGGAGTCTTCATCACTCCAGCGTCCATTATTCTGTCCGTGTGGCGTTTGGACTCATCGGACGGGTCGGACAACAGATACATGGAGCATCAGTAGCTAGCGCTCACCCTCCATCTCTGTCCCAGTCGTACACCTCCACCTTGATGCTCCTGCGGAGAAACAGAAGAGGAACGAGAGTCTGTCAAAACGCACAAACAGCACCGCCGGTTGATGTTTGATCGTCTAAAGGAGCAGACGGCGGTCTGAGCCGGGCTTCAACGAGGACCGGGTCACGTCACACAACATAACCAAGGACGGAAGCTTCTAGGGGAAAGCTAGTTTAGGTGTAATTTAGGTGTAATCTCTAATGCTCGGTACCTGGCCGCCCCGTAGGTTTCTGAAGCTGAGGAATCGTCCCGCATAACAAACGGTAGAGCCCCAGCACGCCTCCAGGTGGAGCCCCTAATGCTCAGGATTACAGGCGTCGCTTTGATGCCAGCTCTGAATCTGAACGCGGTCTTCGTACGCACTCAGAGATCAACGTTAACGCTAAGGACTAGGGTTGGGCATCGTTTGGATTTTAACGATTCTGATTCCGATTCTCTGTTCCGATTCCTGTTCAAAACGATTCTCGATTCTGATTCTTTGACGTGTAGGTCAACAGTTCGTGACTTAACCTAACAGTAGAATTTTTTCATTAAAAAAAAAAACTATGACACATTTACACAGGCGACAGGCCATTTTTATTCTTACACATGCTAGCATGCACATATGCACACACAGAATTCACTTACAGCCTAAATGTTAAACAACCTACAGTTGGCAGTTGGCCTCCAAAATACATTTTGCCCAACGAAAAACGAAATCAACAGTTTTTGTTTAGGAAGACGATCATATCTGCTCTTTCAGAAACAAACAGATAAATGCCGACAAAAACATAACCTCTTTGACGGAGGTAAAAATTGTTTGTTTACCTGGGTTGCTGGGTTACGCTCATACAGACAAAGGGTTCTCCTAGCCAATGGGATGCCAGGAAGGTGCTAAGCGATAGCCAATGGCAGAGCAGCTACAAGTATGTTTACGTTCGGTAAACTCTGGGAGCTGCGAGTAGCAGCGCTACTGTATTTTTGCCTTTTGTATCCTGAAATGTCTTTCGTAACTAGAGGCAATATTTTCCCATTGATACGTTTTGTAACCTGAAAATTTCATATATAGAAACGTTCGTAAGTAGAGGAACCACTGTAGATGAGAAGGCAAGAGTTTCTGGATGAAGACGGACTCTGTTGAAGTCAAAGAAGCGACAGGAGCAACGCAGTGAATTAAATACGCTACACTCGTTTATTTTTGTGATGCCATGCAGGCGAAGGTGTTTTGCCATATTAGTCGTGTTCCCTCCTTTGGCTGTAACACGCTTCCCGCAGGTGTTTCACTGCGCCAGGTAACCGTCATTTCCTGGACTGAAATTCAGCCAAACTGGAGAGCGGCGTCTCTTGGGATCCATGTTGTGGCGAGTAAAGTCCCGTCGGCGACGGATGTGACGTCGCCGCTAGCGCGGAGTTGAGAACGCCGGGCGGAGTAACATCATCAAACTAGTGTAGTAAATAAAATTAAAAAAAATTAGCGTGGACATTTAGGAACCGAAAAAAGGAATCGAAATTGAAAAATCTTCTAAATCAGCGATTCCCAAAGTGTGGGCCGCGGCCCCCTGGTGGGCCGTCGCGGTACTGCAGGTGGGCCGTGAGAGGTCATTAAAATTAAACAAATATGTTTTAAATCCTCGATCTTTTTAAAATATGTTTTTAATTACTGTAAAATATTAACTAAATGATTTAAAAACATTAAGAAGTAACAAAACAAACCAGTTAAAGGAGCCGTTTGTAAGATTATGGCCAAAACTGGTACTGCAGTCACTTTCAAATTACTGTTGAGCGGCGTGTACCCTCCCCCTCCTCCCCGACCAGAGGTTGCCAGGTCGGCTGCAGAATACAGCAGTAACGTAGGCTGCCATGGCAAGCGACGAGTCCTACACAGTAAGTTTATTTTCTGTTAATTATATTTTAATGCTTTATGAAAGATCTTTTCTTTCTTTGATCTTTCGTAACTAGAGGAAATATTTTCCCGTTGAGGCGTTTCGTAACCTGAAAGTTTCGTATGTAGAGGCGTTCGTAAGTAGAGGTACCACTGTTACCTTGTCCAAGTAAATTAGCGTTAGCCAAACATTTAGCTATGAATCTTACCTGTCCAGGAGAAAATCTGCAACGTTGGCGTCTGTCTTCAAATTCTTCTCCGCTTTCCGTCTCCATCTATCAAAAGCATCTCCTATACAAATCCTTGTTTTATTTTGGACCTTGTCACGACGTAACTCGAGGTCTTTTAGGTTTTGGAAAGCTAGACATTTTTTTCATCCAACACGTTCGTAGCGGCTGCTGCGATAATTAGAGCCGAGCTGGCAACCCGGATGAAAACACTACTGACTTCATGATTGGGAGATAGGTGGAGGGTGGCGCTTCAGGCCAAAACAAAAAATGACAACATCAACATCAGCTGAGGGCTGCAACTCCTCTTTTTAAACGGGAATATCCTGGCTTGAGTGCTGTTGTCAGTGACATAAGTATTTGAAATGAACATGATTTTTAAATGTCTGTTGACATATCGGGGTCATTTTATGATTCGTTTTATTAGATCTCTCTTACATACGGCTCCTTTTAGTGTTATTCTACTGTCATCTTAGTGTCATGTTATTTGTTGACCCCTTACATTAATATCAGAACATAGCCTGTCGTCCTGTATGTTGATCACAGTTGTGATTAAAGGTTCTGGTGGGCCGCGGAGATTATTCACATTTCAAATTAGTCCTTGGTATTCTGAAGTTTGGGAACGGCTGTTCTAAACGATTCCAGAACCGGACGATAGGAACCAATTCCTACTTGGAATCGTTTTTCAGTGCCCAACCCAACCGAGGACGCCCACTCGCATCATTATTCTATCCAAGCACATGAAAACATTCCTGGGACGTTTGCGTCCCCACGTCCCCCCCCGTCTTTTACCTGTCATAGTCTCCGTTGCACAGCGCCCTGACGGGGATCTTAAAGGCCTGCCACACCGGGTCCAGCGTGTTCTTCACCACCTCCGTTTTGTGGCAGATGGTGTACCTGTGGGTCAAACGAAGGTGTTGGCAGATGAAAAACAGTTCTTAAATTTAGAAACAGAAAACAGCTCGTGGGTCTCTTCCTAAACATGAAAAGCACGTTGACCTTTTTTTTTAATAAACTGCTTCCTGTTCTTGCCGTGCGGCATCCAGGCCGGCTCTTTGTTGCCGCGTGCCCTGCGGCGGAGCGTTTAAGCTGCATCAGTAAATACCCAGCTGCACCGAGGGAACGTGCTAAGTGGGAGGCGCTGAAGTCGAGTTGAATAAAAGCATCTGCGGGGCAAAGAAACTGTGACCTCCACGCAAAGTTTCCACTCAACTCCATCTCCTCCCTCCTTTCCCAATCCGTTTCCCTTCTCGTCAACTCTGTCCTATTTTATCTTCCTCTTGATGAAGGATGGAGGGCATGTCACGTGCACATCATCAAGCATTATTTTACATCGCACGGGCGGTTTGGGTACCGTATCCTCTCCGCAGAAGCTGCTGGAGCATGAACAGAGACGTCTTTACAAGCCCCTCAGGATCTGTGCCTCTGAGTGGTGGTTCCCCTTTTAAACGAGGGGAACCAGAGGCTGTTAGAGAGGAACCACCGTCCTCGGCCTCCCTGGTGATGTCCACGCAGTCTGGCTGGCTGTTGAGCCTCAGACTTGGGAGGAACAACCTGGCTGTAGACCACTGGACCTGCCCTGGACCCTCGCTGGAGTCCTAGAGAGGTCCACATGTATGAGGACTGGGAGAAGGTATCCGACTGTGGTGGGGGGGCACTGAGGCCGTTCTGTACCTTCATAAACAGACGCAACAGTCCTACAGGAAGTTTCTTTTTGGTTTTCTTTACACCTTTTCGACTTGAAAATTGTGGACATGCGCCCCCTAGTGGTCCGCCATAACTGGAGTGTGCGGTTCTCCACCAACTAACCCAAACACAGCAGCGTGGAGCATCTGTTACTGATAACGCAGACATGTCTTGGATTGATGATGTTAGGCAGTGGCCTCCAGTTACAGATGAAGGTAGTTTATCGCTGTTTTTAATGATTGGTTATGGAAATAGCATGATCTATTCCCATAACCAAACACTTAAAACTGTGGGAATACGTGAAAAATGCAACGCTGGCTATAACTAACGTCAACAAGCCATAAAGATTATGCTACTGTAACGTTAACGCTAGCGGTAAATTAGACTATGTGTTAATGTTATATTTAATTTATTTTATCATTCTCCTAGTTCATTCATTCATTCATTCATTTATAGGCTTGTGCTAGCGCCGAGGGCTACAGTAGCCTCATACTGCTGTTCTTTCGGCCAGAATCGTCCGGGACTCTCAGCGAGACTATGAGTAGTACGAGATTAAATGTTAACGAAAACTCACCCGGCTGTATTCATTTGGAACAAAGTCCTTTCTGTTGATATTTTTCATCCACGTCTTCCTAACTTCTTGTTCTGCAAACAAGGCAGTCTTCGTGCAGTAAAGGCTTGTGTATTTCACATACTTTCTTCTTCCATTGTTGAATTTTCACGCCATTGTTGGCACAGTTTATGACGGAACATGTATTCCCACTCGACCGACTCGACATTATAAAAATATATATTTGTAGAAAGAGAAAAACACTGGTTAATCTGCGAGTCGGTGAAACTGTCGCTCTGTAGCACAACCCAGCAATGGCGGACGGGGTACTTCCGGGGGGGCCGGCCCGAAAAGGTCTATAGATTTACATTCTCTGTTAACCGACAGGAGCCCAACAATACAACCTGTGTGATGTTACAAGTTCCTGCAGTGCCAGAATAAAGTTCCTGTTCCATGCAGAGAAAACCAGACTTTTTCTTTTGTTGTTGTTAGCGTGTTAGCTGCTAATTACGAGCCAAAAATAGCACAATACCAGCGGTTTGTTTACTACGGTTCAGAGACCAGAGGCTGTGAAGGTAACAGAAAGACCACAGTTGAGCCTTTGTCTTGTTTCGCTACTTTTTTTGCAGTTTTTAAACATATTTTAAACACATTATTTAGGCTCGGGGGGCTCCGACTCCTGTTTGCAGATTTTGATTGTTGCGGAGGGGGGGCGGTCCCCGGGATCACTGTATGCTAGATGGCTTTGTAAAAACTTTAGACAGACTTTTAAGTTGCAGACTCACCATCAGATCTTACAGGTCACTTTAAAGCCTCGATTCATTTCGATGGAGCTGCTTTACTCTGACTGTGACTAAAAAACTCTCGGCAGGTTTGGCTGCGCAGCCAGGATCCTCTATTTTCCGTGCGCTCCAGTGAGCACCCTGTTTGGCCTCCCTCTCCCACTACCCCCCGCTCACTCTGCTGTTATCAGCTGAGTGGCTGGACTCTCCCTGAGAGGACGAGGAGCTTGGTCATTCAGGAGGGACTTGGAGTGGAGTCGCTGCACCTCCACGTTGAGAGGAGCCAGCTGAGGTGGTTCGGGTCGGGATGCCTCCTGAATAGGGCTGTAGCGATACACTAATCTGCGATACGATACACGATATTCAGCTCATGATACGATATATATATACAGTCATGGAAAAAATTATTAGACCACCCTTGTTTTCTTCAGTTTCTTGTTCATTTTAATACCTGGTACCACTAAACGTCATCATGTGACTAAAACAGACAGAAAAGAAAACACTGAATGCATAAAAGCAGTGTTTTTGGCAGTACAACGCCATAGCTATTGATGTAAAAACTTAAGTGATTTAGGTTATAATCAAGAAAACCATGGAAAATGGTAAGATATCAGCTCTTAAATAAAACTCTTATGAGCAATCTTTGTGGTTATCGTTATGTTTGTCCAAACAAATGTACCTTTAGTTGTACCAGGCATTAAAATGAACAAGAAACTGAAGAAAACAAGGGTGGTCTAATCATTTTTTCCATGACTGTATAAATATATATATATATATATATATATATATATAGATATATATATATATATATATATATATATATATATATATATATATATATATTATATATATAATTAAGATTTTAAAGGGACAAAGTGATTTTGGTGACATCTTGACAAATGACTTTGTTTGAATTAATTGAACTGAAAGCATCAATTCCACATTATATGGCTGACAGGCAGCTTGCAAATGCTGGACAAAATGAATAAAAGATTTGTTGAGAAAAATATTTTCATTTATTTAAAAAAGCTTTAAAAGGTAAGGGCACAATGGAGAGTTAAAGTACAGCTAGTGTCCTTCTTTGGCAGCTTTTTTAGCTTGATACTGAACATATGCGGTAGCTACTAGCCGTTCTAGCCACCAGGTTCAGTAAAAACGAACCATGACAGCCAATAATTCAAGTCCATTGGAGCAACATTTAAGCTACCTTAAAACTGCACCCATCTCAGCAGAGTAGTTGGAGGACTTAATGGCTCGTCCTACAAAGTGCAGGAAGAGGGCTTTGAAAGGAGCTTAGAATATCGATACCCGCGGCTGAAAAATCTCTGGGGAAAAAAAATATCGAGATATATTGCAGAATCGATAAATATTGCTCAGCTCTACTCCTGAATGCCTCCTCAGGGAGGTTTCTCAGGCCTGTTCAACTGGAATAAGACCCTGAGATACCTGGTTTAGGCTTGAACTGGATAACCCAGAGCCCATGGATGGATGCTGTGTGTGTGTGTGTGTGTGTGTGTGTGTGTGTGTGTGTGTGTGGAACTCACGATCCGTCTTCATTGCTGCGGTAAAAAACTAGAAATGGATCCGATTTTCCAAAGAAGTCCTTTTTATCCAGCTTGTTGCCACAAAACTGGAGCATCACCGACTCCTGAAGGGGAAACATACGTGTTACGAAGCCGCCGCTCTGCTCAGATCACACACAACGAGACAATCTGCCATCCCAACAAGTGTACGTCGGCCCAAAAGGATTAGTACGAGGTAGGGATGGGCATAATTAATCGATTAATCGATGATTGATCATTAAGAATTTGGTCGAAGACATTCATTTTCGTCGATGAACCGAATGTTTTTTTTTTTAAACAATCTGAATGTAGGTTATCAGTGCACGTCCTCAAACAATGTGATGCATTTTCTCTGTGCCACCGATAGAAATTTGTCAGCAGGGGGCAACATTTCACCATCACTCTACCCTGGCTGGCCTCAGTTGTTACACGCGAGCTTCTGTAGGTCATCACCTAATCATGAAGCGGTCGCGGTGAAGTGTGGCGTGGAACCATTTTAGTTTAGAAAATGAACAAGTGTACTGCAATCACTGCAATGCTAATTACAAATACAATTAATCGACAACGACAATGATGTATCACTTGAACAACGCGCATCCAAGCCTTGTAAAGGACGGTGGAGGCGGTTCATCATCAGCCTAGCCTAGCCTAGCCTAGCCTAGCCTCAACTCGGTGTTAGCACGGACCAAGAAACAAAAAACCTGTAATACTGGCGCCTTGATATAAATTGTCCTTGTTAAGTAGTCTCCTCGATATTTCTTGTTTTATTATTGTTGTTTTTTTAAAGAAAAGAAACAGGAAATGTCACGTTATTCTCGACCACGAACATCCGGGCCACTGAACACATCTGGGCATGCGCGGGCCATAGCAACCAGGCCATAGCAACCAGGCCAAAGGGGAAAACAAACGTCACGCCGATATCGAGAATATTTGTGATAGTTCAATATAAAAATGTTAATGATTAATCGATTATTAATCATTAATTCTCCCGACGATCGACGAATAAATCTCGACCAAATGCCCATCCCTAGTACGAGGCAGTCCTCCACGTCACAATAACGCTGAAACTGCTCTCGTAAGCTCTCCATACGTGGGGAACTCCCGTCCCCGAGTCACAGGGGGGGAACAGAAGGAAAATCATCCTGTGAAACTACAAATGGATCTACAGGTGACAAAAGCACAAAGCTGAGACCCCCCCCCCCCCCCCCCCCCCCCCCCCCCAGATATAGCTCTCCTCCTTAAAAGGATTTCATGCCTCTGAAAGAAAGAGGGATTTGAATGAAGTCAGTCAAACCGGCTCGGGACTGAGTTCAAGCGAAGAGACAAACACTTCCGAGCAGCGAGCCGTGAATAAAAGTTTTTGGTTTTTTTTCGCCTACGGGGGTTTAACGCACGTAAAACCCTCCTGGGTGCAGATGACTCCACAAAGAAAGCCGGGAAGCCACTGCATTTCTGTTTAAAGGGGTGACGTATCTGCAAAGAAAAACCTTTAAATTAGTCTTTAAATTAACTGGTTTGTCTACATCAACCACCAAAAACCAGGTCACCAACAGTCGACAAATAAAGTTTTACTAAGCTAATAACGCACTAAATAACACATACAGAAAACCCTATATGTATAATTATATAACATATATTCCAGACCATGTCACACGTTTTTCAGTAGTGAGACTTATATATTATAAATATCCTCCATGTCTCCATGACAACAACAGGACATCATCTACATCAGGGGTCAACAACCTTCAGCTCCTCTGCAGTAGCTTCCTGTAGCTCAGGAGACCGTTCTCACTCGGGACCCTTTGAAACATGGATGTCATTCCCGACACTCGTATGAACGTGAAGACGTTTTCATTTGTCCTGTCAGTCTTTGGATGCACATACTGGTGTGAGCAGGTTTTCTCCAGCATGTGTCTCAAAGACGACACCTGCAGTCCTGATCCAGAGAAGCTCAGCAGTGACGTTCAGAAACAGGAATCACGTTAAACAGGTGAGAACACCGTCATTTAATAGGAGATTATTTTTCAAAAACATATTTATTTCAGAAGCAGAGGAAACTCTGACAGCTATGAAACAATCAAAGAAGGAGAACCACGGACTGATGGACAGAGCTGGAGGGACGAGTCCACAGACGGAGGAACGAGTTCACAGACGGAGGAACGAGTCCTCAGATGGAGGAACGAGTCCACAGATGGAGGAACGAGTCCACAGATGGAAGGACGAGTCCACAGACGGAGGAACGAGTCCACAGATGGAGGAACGAGTCCACAGATGGAGGAACGAGTCCACAGATGGAAGGACGAGTCCACAGATGGAGTAACGAGTCCACAGACGGAGGAACGAGTCCACAGATGGAGGAACGAGTCCACAGATGGAGGAACGAGTCCACAGATGGAGGAACGAGTCCACAGATGGAGGAACGAGTCCACAGACGGAGGAACGAGTCCACAGATGGAGGAACGAGTCCACAGATGGAGGAACGAGTCCACAGATGGAAGGAACGAGTCCACAGATGGAGAACGAGTCCACAGACGGAGGAACGAGTCCACAGATGGAGGAACGAGTCCACAGATGGAGGAACGAGTCCACAGATGGAAGGACGAGTCCACAGACGGAGTAACGAGTCCACAGACGGAGTAACGAGTCCACAGACGGAGGAACGAGTCCACAGACGGAGGAACGAGTCCACAGACGGAGGAACGAGTCCACAGACGGAGGAACGAGTCCACAGACGGAGGAACGAGTCCACAGACGGAGTAACGAGTCCACAGACGGAGGAACGAGTCCACAGACGGAGGAACGAGTCCACAGACGCAGGAACGAGTCCACAGACGGAGTAACGAGTCCACAGATGGAGTAACGAGTCCACAGACGCAGGAACCAGACCACAGACGGAGTAACGAGTCCACAGACGGAGGAACGAGTCCACAGACGGAGGAACGAGTCCACAGACGGAGGAACGAGTCCACAGACGGAGGAACGAGTCCACAGACGGAGGAACGAGTCCACAGACGAGGAGGAACGAGTCCACAGACGGAGGAGGAACGAGTCCACAGACGGAGGAACGAGTCCACAGACGCAGGAACGAGTCCACAGACGGAGTAACGAGTCCACAGATGGAGTAACGAGTCCACAGACGCAGGAACCAGACCAGACACAGACGGAGTAACGAGTCCACAGACGGAGGAACGAGTCCACAGGACGTCCACAGGAACGAGTCCACAGACGGAGGAACGAGTCCACAGACGGAGGAACGAGTCCACAGACGGAGGAACGAGTCCACAGACGGAGAACGAGTCCACAGACGGAGGAACGAGTCCACAGACGAGGAGGAACGAGTCCACAGACGCAGAGGAACGAGTCCACAGACGGAGTAACGAGTCCACAGATGGAGTAACGAGTCCACAGACGAGGAACCAGTCCACGACGAGTAACGAGTCCACAGACGGAGGAACGAGTCCACAGACGGAGAACGAGTCCACAGACGGAGGAACGAGTCCACAGAAGGAACGAGTCCACGACGGAGGAACGAGTCCACAGACGGAGGAACGAGTCCACAGACGGAGTAACGAGTCCACAGATGGAGTAACGAGTCCACAGACGGAGGAACGAGTCCACAGATGGAGAACGAGTCCCACAGATGGAGGAACGAGTCACAGACGGAGGAACGAGTGGAGGAACGAGTCCACAGAGGAACGAGTCCACAGACGGAGGAAACGAGTCCACAGACGAGAGTAACGAGTCCACAGATGGAGAACGAGTCCACAGACAGGAACCAGGACCACAGACGAGTAACGAGTCCACAGACGGAGGAACGAGTCCACAGACGGAGGAACGAGTCCACAGACGGAGGAACGAGTCCACAGACGGAGGAACGAGTCCACGAGTCCACAGACGGAGGAACGAGTCCACAGACGGAGGAACGAGTCCACAGACGGAGTAACGAGTCCACAGCTGGAGGAACGAGTCCACAGACGGGTCCCTGAACAGCTGCTGTACGAAGGGGCTCATCATCTCTCCAATTATCACCTGGTCTTATTGATCAATGATACTTGTATATGCTTTTCTTTCTCTTCACAACGTATTTTTTGACAGACGTAACTAATACTTTAATGCGACTTATAGTCCGGAAAACTCCGTATCTGAATCTATCCACCTCCACAGAGACTCACCCAAACGCTGAACGATACGTGTGTTGAGGCTCAGGCGTGAGCGTTAAAGCGCCAATGGCAGCATTTGTAAAATGTTATCATGAGAAGTACACTTACGTCTGAGTTTTTAAGTTTAAAGTGTGTTGGGTACGAGACCGTCGAGTAAGAATAAACGCAGGGAAATGAGGCTAAATAAAGTAGCAGTCTGGAAGCCGTAAACGGTCCAGAGAGGTGAAACGGTTCTTACCCTGCAGTTGCTCAGCTCCTCTGCTCTCACTATGATGGTGCCGCACTTCTTCCCGGGGATTCCACTGGAAAAGAGAAAGAGGAAAGAGAAACAGAGCTGACCAGGGGACATGATTTTCATGACTTTCAGAGGTTCAAAGTTGTCTTATACCGTCATACGCCTGGTTTCTACGGTTCCCAGCTGTCGTTTTAAGAGGCACACAGCTGGTCCAGCAGTAAATAAAAGCTTCTAAAGAGCAGTCGCACCAGGAGCATCCCCCGATCGCTTCTGTCGCCACGGCAGGTGGTTGGCAGTAACGCGCCTGAGTGGTTACAGGAAGTTTGACCAAAAACAGCAGAGTGAGCGGGGAGGCCAACAGAAGATTTTTGGCTGCGTGGTGGTCCAAACTGAGCAAAGGAACTTTACGGCGCATTCACGCCAGCCCCGCCTAGGAATGGACCAGAGTTCGTGTGATCGGAGGTGCGAAGGTCATGCGGTGCGAATGCGCCGTCGGGCTCTGATCCGCCTAAAAACATAGGTTTCAGTCCGCTTCAAGTGACCCAAATGCAGGAGGCGAACTACAACGCAGGGCATTGTGGGTGAACACAGGTGGCGCAACACAACAGTTGGGAGACGTGACTCGCGTCAGACATGGAGCGAGGACGAGGTAAAAGCTTTGATCCAAGCTGCCTCGTCTCTTTAGTTCATGTGGCGGAAGAAGAAGTTGTCCTGCGTTAACCGGTAGATGTTAACCGGTAGATGTTAACCGATAGACACCTTCAGTAATTCCTGCAGCGCCACCACAGGCGAGGAGGGGAACGCGTTATTCAGGAGGCTCGGTTCGCCTGTCAAATGTCACACTATCGGACTACACTGGCGGTCCGGGACAAATCTCACCAGTGGCGGATCTAAAATCTAGGATTTTTTAAATCAAGGAACCATTGGGACATTGACATTATTTGTCCAACATCCTCGCAGACGTGGAAGCGGGGACTGCCGAGAACGCCGATCCCCTCGGACCAGCACAAATCCTGGCTTCTGGACTCGTTGCTGATAACAGCCTGGAGCACGTGACGCCCATTTTGACGACGACCGCGGCGCGTTCCCGTCGTGCGACGGTCCGTCCCAAACGCCTCCGAGCCCAGAGATGCAGACGCAGCGTCTGTCTTGGCTTAACGTCGGGCGTCTTTTTTTGTGCAGTCGAGAACTCAGAGGTATTTGTGGACGCACTGTACTGTAGAGGACGATAAAGGTTTCCAGGGTAATCCTTGCTCACGTGGTCACGTGATGCAGCGTCATCCAAGGAATCGCTTGAACTTTCATTGTCGCCCTTAACTCATTAAAACCCCCCTTTGAACCCAGGACCTCCAATACGGCGGGCAAGAGCACTGCTGCTAAGACTTTTCGAGATTTTATCAAACTCAGTCCTTCATAAGTGGATGTGTTTTAGACAGTGTTGTACCTGAACGTGTCCATTGAACGAAAGTTCACGAACTAGTTCATATTTTGTGCGAACGTGAACTGAGCGCGCTCTCTTTCTCCTTCACCAGCGGGGGGCGTGAACGAGTTCATTTGGGCAGTTGTGAACGACACTCTTTCAAAGTTCACGCACGGTCAAAACCGTTCCAGGTTTCCAGTGAACCCCATTTAAAATCCACCACAAACGATCCTGATATGTATCTGAGGAAATCAATCAAACATGGCAACACGGCTGTCGCTGCTGTCACGCTAACAATTACGTCATTAAACGTTTAAAACAAGCAGGAAGATGAAAGCTACAGTTACACAGAGCTGGAGGAGACCCCCGACTGCTGGGGGGGATTGAAATATTGAAATGGGGGAAAAAAACATTTGCACCTTAAGGACCTGTTTTTGTCTGATAATAAAGATCATTTGGCAGCAAGTTTTTCCTCATATTTTTAATCTACTGTAGAGCAGTGATTCCCAAAGTGTGGGCCGTGGCCCCCTGGTGGGCCGTCGTGGTACTGCAGGTGGGCCGTGAGAGGTCATTAAAATTAAACAAATGTGTTTTAAATCCTCAATCTTTTTTAAATATGTTTTTAATTACTGTAAAATATTCATGACATGATTAAAAAAACATTAAGAAGTAATAAAACAAACCAGTTAAGTGTTATTCTACTGTCATCTTAACTTAATATGACAAGTGTCACCTTATTTGTTGACCCCTCACATTAATATCGGATCATGGTTCCTGGTCCTGGATGTTGATCACAGTTGTGATTAAAGGTTTCGGTGGGCTGAGGAGATTTTTCACATTTCAAATTGGGCCTTGGTATTCTGAAGTTTGGGAATGGCTGCTAATGCTAATGCTAATGTGAACCCTGGTTGGACAAGGATTCAGAATTGGACCAATAGTTTTCAACAGTTAAAATGGATAAAATAATTGCCGTTTGTGGTGGTGTAGTATATGGGCAGTGGTAATAATTTTGACAAATAATTGCTCGCAGCAACATTAAAAAAGAATTTAAAAAAAAGGAACTAAAAATGAACTATTTAGGTCAGTTTTTGAAATGGTGAACTGAACTAGTTCATTTTTATTTCTATTAACTATGAACTTAACTAGTTCGTGTGGAAAGTGAACTTGCCCAACACTGGTTTTGAATGCTAAATCTTGCTGTGAAGAGACTCAGATCTCCTTAAATGATCAAGCTGTTTATCATCACAGCCCCCCCCCCCCCCCCCCCCCCCCCCCACCCCACCACCTCTGAGACTAAAACTATCTGTGATGGTCCTTGCATGGAATCGATAAGATGATGGAAAGGCTCACTTGGTAATCTGCAGGACAAGGTCACTTTAGGAAGAATAACACAGACTAAAGTAAAAATGACCTTGTATTCTGAAGGCTGTCCACTGTAAAATCTTTTTTAAAGGCATCAAAAGCTCATTTGGTTGTGATGCAGCAGCTTTTCATTCAAATACTGCAGAGATCTTTTATCCCAAAGGACTTTTCTTTTTACCTCTTAATTATGTTTCCCATGGCTTCCGGATATCTATCCCTAAACTGTCGAGTGTGCTGGTGGGGACGAACAAAGCTCTCACCAACCCGTCATGTTACTGCCTCATTACAAATTAAACTCCTCAAGTCCTTTGTTGCAGCTGTCACCTTTTTTTTTTTTTTTAACAGCTTATTGGAATCAGTATTTAATTGAGCGTTTACAGTGGCAACAAAAATGTAATTAGATTACAGCCTCATACCGTCATGAAGGAGTCACACCCTTCAAATATTCACAGTTCTGGAGAAAAGTAGGTGAACCCATAGACTAGTTAGTTCAACGAAAGCTAACTGAAGTTTGGAGGCGTGGCTTAAAGACAAACATTTCACGCTCACATCTGCTGATCTGAACCACGCCTCTCTGAAGACGATCAGGAGCAGTTTATCTGCATGCAGGTGGACATCTGAAAGTGTTCAGGCGTCCATCAGTCCACAGTCAGACAAACCGTCAGACAAATGGTTCGGTTCTGTGGACGTCCAGCCAAGGTGACTCCAAAGACCCAACGCAGAATCCTCCATGAGGCGAAGAAGAACCCAGCTGAAGGCCTGAAGACATCACTGGAACTGGATCATGGGCTTGCTTTGCTGCCTCCAGCCCAGGAACTATTTTATGTCACTGAAGGAAAATATGAATTCCTCAGTTTAACAAAAATCTTCTTAAGGTTTGTTGAGGTGTCTTTCCATCAACCGAAGCTAAGAAGACGTTGGTTGATGCAGCTGGACAATGACCCTAAACATACAGTGATCCCTTATTTTTCGTGGTTAATGGGGACCGGCGCCCCCCCCGTGAAAATCAAAATCCGCTAACGGGAGCCGGAGCCCCCCGAGCCTAAATAATGTGTTTAAAATATGTTTAAAAACCGCAACAAAGTAGCGAAACAAGACAAAGACTCAACTGTGGTCTTTCTGTTACCTTCACAGCCTCTGGTCTCTGAACCGTAGTAAAGAAACCGCTGGTATTGTGCTATTTTTGGCTCGTAATTAGCGGCTAACACGCTAACAACAACAAAAGAAACAGTCCGGTTTTCTCTGCATGAAACGGGAACTTTATTCTGGCACTGCAGGAACTTGTAACATCACACAGGTTGTATTGTTGGGCTCCTGTCGGTTAACAGAGAATGTAAATCTATAGACCTTTTTGGGCCAGCCCCCCCGGAAGTACCCCGTCCGCCATTGCTGGGTTGTGCTACAGAGCGACACTTTCACCGGCTCGCAGATTAACCAGTGTTTTTCTCTTTCTACAAATATATATTTTTATAATGTCGAGTCGGTCGAGTGGGAATACATGTTCCGTCATAAACTGTGCCAACAATGGCGTGAAAATTCAACAATGGAAGAAGAAAGTATGTGAAATACACAAGCCTTTACTGCACGAAGACTGCCTTGTTTGCAGAACAAGAAGTTAGGAAGACGTGGGTGAAAAATATCAACAGAAAGGACTTTGTTCCAAATGAATACAGCCGGGTGAGTTTTCGTTAACATTCAATCTCGTACTACTCATAGTCTCGCTGAGAGTCCTGGACGATTCTGGCCGAAAGAACAGCAGTATGAGGCTACTGTAGCCCTCTGCACTAGCACAAGCCTATAAATCAATGAATGAATGAATTAGGAGAATGATTAAATAAATTAAATATAACATTAACACATAGCCTAATTTACCGCTAGCGTTAACGTTACAGTAGCATAATCTTTATGGCTTGTTGACGTTAGTTATAGCCAGCGTTGCATTTTTCACGTATTCCCAGTTTTTAGTGTTTGATTATGGGAATAGATCATGCTATTTCCATAACCAATCATTAAAAACAGCGATAAACTACCTTCATCTGTAACTGGAGGCCACTGCCTAACATCATCAATCCAAGACATGTCTGCGTTATCAGTAACAGATGCTCCACGCTGCTGTGTTTGGGTTAGTTGGTGGAGCACCGCACACTCCAGTTATGGCGGGGCCACCAGGGGGCGCATGTCCACAATTTTTAAGTCGAAAAGGTGTATACACGCTGGGCTGCTGTTGATGCTCACTACACTTTTCATCTAACCCCGTTTTCATTCTGCCGTCCCACGACACACACACTACATTACCCATAAGGCCACATCATTACCCATAAGGCCACTTTCTTAAAGGGGCCAGGCTGGCTCACAACATTTCTTTGCTGTGAGAGAACGTGCACAACATCCTGTGATGTTTCCGCAATTTTTTCTTGATTTTTTTTATTATATTATATATTTCTGAAAAATCCGCGAATAACTAAAACCAAGTTAAAGGTCGAATTGGCGAGGGATCACTGTAGTCGTAAATCCACCTAGGAAGGCTTCAGAAGTAGGAAACCCCCCCCATCTGGGGCGGTCCGGTCTGAGGCCAGAGCTGAATCCCACAGAGATGCCGTCGAACGACCTCCAGAGAACCGTTGACACCGGACATCCTGAGCTGGAGCGGTTCTGGAGAGAAGAACCGTGATTCCCCTGATCCAGAGATACCAGAAGAGCTTGTTGAAGTCACCGCTGCCAGAGGAGCTCCGACCACAATTTCCCTGACGGAGACCTCCCAAGGGATTAATAAAGTTCTATTTAATTTAATCTAATCTAACCAGACATCAACCCCAAGGGTTCACATACTTTTTCCTCCAGCACTCAGGATGTTTTTTTTTGGTGCTGGTTTGTGATTCCAGCATCACGTCTGTCCTGAGTGACGCTCTTTCCTCGTCCTCGTAGGGACTTGAAATCAGTGGAAAATCCACCGTTGAAAGTTCATGAGCTTTCTAAAGATTCGGTTTTCCACTGAAGTCGTGTCCCGTTAACCCCCCCCCCCCCCCCCCCCCCCCCCCTCGCCAACCACAGACCCGTGCGGTTGCAGAGCCACCGGGCCGTTGTAAAGTCGGTGGCGCTGCCTTGACGGGACTCGGGGGATGGACGGTCCAGCATCGACCCCGGATCCACCACCGTCTTTCACTCATCGCCTGCTCGTCTCGATAAATAACAATCGATTGCGAACCGAAACCCTCAGCGAAGAACACCAGAGCGGCGTAACCAGATCAAGCGACATTTCAGCTGCAATATTTGTTTTCCTTCCGAGTAGATGAAGCATAATATCAAGCCAGGGGAGGCGGGCTGCTAAAAATAGACGATGTAAACGCCACAGACTCCGGGCCTGATTCAGAACCAGGAAGGGCAGAGATGATTTCATCTGGCTAAGTACCGTCCAATAGCAGCGCAGAAAGCCAAACAATAAAACTGAGGAATCGCTGGCTAATTGAAGCGAAGCTCTCAGAGCCCCCTGCCCCCCCCACCTGAGACTCACGGCCGGCCTTTGATGGACGGGGAAGCTGTCGGTGAAATAAAGCCACGCACAAAGAGATTGCTCAGTGCAGATGGATGAAAAAAAAAAAAAAGAAGAAAGGGATGGATAGAGTCGCAGGGGAAAGGAAAGGAGGAATTAAGCCCCTAAAAGGATGAATGAGATGCTGCACTCTGAAAGCATCAGATCCTCAAGTATCAGGAAATGGATTTTCAGGACCTCATGGATGAGTTTATGATATTGACTGACGTCGTCACATTGGTAGAAAAACACCGTCCTCAGCTAAAATATATCACGGCTGAGATCACAGGTCCTAAACCAGGAAACAGACGCTTTCTTCATCATTGTTTCTTAATTACTGTATGTTTTTTAATGTTCATGTTCACAGATGTTTTTGAGTTCAGGTGCTCAAGCCAAGAGAAAAAATAAAATTATATTATATTATATTATATCATACAGTACTACTTGTTTTAATTACATTTATTTTTTTTCCAACTATAGAGATACCCATCGGGTTTATTCATCGACTTTTTTGTTGTAAAATTGTGATTTCTGCAAAAGCACAGCATTTATTGTTAACAGAGGCTTTTGTTGCAACATTTTGCTGTGAAATCACAATTTTTTTTACTTAATGTTGCAACTTTTTCACATAAACTTACACATTTCATGAAATAGTGATTTTTTTTAAAAGATTGTAACTTTTCTTTGAAGAAAACATTAAATTACAAAAAGATCAAATAAATTGCAAATTTCGTACGATGTTGTGGTTAAATTTTGACTTTTGCTAAACTGAAGCTTTCTGACATAAAATTACATCTTTAGAAAATAAAATAACAAATTTTGATTTAAAATGACAAATTTTGCAACATTGTAAGTGATTTTTTTCATACACAGCAATGATCTTAGAGAAGCAACTGCAGCCGTACATCAATCTGGAAAACAATAAAAACAACTGCATCAGAACAAACAAAACCTTTGGAAGAACGTCCACTGGACAGATGAGACCAAGATAGAAGGAGTGATGGATGGATGTTAAGATACAACATGGATGGATGGAAGGATGGATGTATAGATACAACATGGATGGATGGAAGAATGGACCAGTGGATGGATATATAGATACAAGATGGATGGATGGATGGATATATAGATACAACATGGATGGACAGATGGCCTGTTGGATGGACCGGTAGATAGATATATAAATGATGGAAGGATGGATGGATAATTGGACCAGTGGATGGATATATACATGATGGATGGATGGATGAATCGACCAGGGGATGGATATGTAGATACAACATAGATGGATGGATGGATGGATGGATATATAGATACAGGATGGATGGATGGATGTAAACATACAACATGGATGGACGGATGGATGGATGGATGGATGGCCTGTTGGATGGACTGTAAGATGGATATATAAATGATGGATGAATGGATGGATGGATGGATGGATGAATGGATGGACCAGTGGATAGATATATCAATACAACATGGATGGATGGATGGATGGATGGATATATAGATACAACATGGATGGATAGATGGATGGATGGATGGACCAATGGATAGATATATAGATACAACATGGATGGATGGATGGATGGATGGATGGATATATAGATACAACATGGATGGATGGATGGATGGATGGACCGGTAGATGATATATAAATGATGGATGGACGGATGGATGGAAGGATGGATGGACCAGTGGATGGATATAGGTACAACATGGATGGATGGATGGATGGATGGATGGACTGGTAGATGATATATAAATGATGGATGGATGGATGGATGGATGGATGGATAGACCGGTAGATGATATATAAATGATGGATGGATGGATGGATGGATGGATGGACCAGTGGATGGATATATATATACAACATGAATGGATGGATGGATGGATGGATGGATGGATGGACCAATGGATGGATATATAGATACAACATAGATGGATGGATGGACGGATGGCCTGTTGGATGGACTGGTAGATGGATATATAAATGATGGATGGATGGATGGATAGATGGATGGATGGATGGACCAATGGATAGATATATAGATACAACATGGATGGATGGATGGATGGATGGATATATAGATACAACATTGATGGATGGATGGACCGGTAGATGATATATAAATGATGGATGGATGGATGGATGGATGGACCAGTGGATGGATATATAGATACAACATGGATGGATGGATGGATGGATGGATGGATGGATGGACCGGTAGATGATATATAAATGATGGATGGATGGATGGATGGATGGACCAGTGGATGGATATATAGATACAACATGGATGGATGGATGGACCGGTAGATGAGATATAAATGATGGATGGATGGATGGTTGGATGGATGGATGGTTGGATGGATGGATGGATGGATGGATGGACCGGTAGATGATATATAAATGATGGATGGATGGATGGATGGTTGGATGGATGGATGGATGGATGGATGGATGGATGGATGGATGGACCGGTAGATGATATATAAATGATGGATGGATTATAGATGGATTAATAACAGATGGGTGGATTTAAAATATTTCATGTAGATTCATTATATAAAATCTGAAATTACATCTATTTGAATTAAAGTTCAACAAAATGGTTAAAAAGGTCAAAAGGGAGTGAAATGTTTAGAAAAGCAGTGTCTCTCTAAAACCATCAAGCTTCCTTCTTCTTGAAATGTTCTCTCAGACACGTAACATGACACCATAAAATACACA
Source organism: Hirundichthys speculiger (assembly GCA_018398805.1). Classification (NCBI taxonomy): domain Eukaryota; kingdom Metazoa; phylum Chordata; class Actinopteri; order Beloniformes; family Exocoetidae; genus Hirundichthys; species Hirundichthys speculiger. The sequence continues at coordinate 32,829 of JAGFBZ010002572.1, read as the reverse complement.
AAAATGTAACAAAGCACACTGTTTTTCCCGTTTTTTGTTTTTGTTTTAACCAGTTTTTGTTTTAACCGTCTACCGCCGCCTGACTCAGCGACGCTCTTCAGTCGGGTCGCCGCCGCTCAGACTCACTTACACCAGCAGGTACACCCAAATAAAAAAGGAGGTCTAAAAATACCTCCGCCTGTGTTTAAAAAAAAGAGTTAAAAATAAAGCGTGCACGTGTGCGAGGACTCACAGCAGCAACACGCACAGATCTGGAGCTCAGCGGCTGACTGCAGGAGGTGATGACATCACTGAGACCGAAACACTTCCTGGATCTGCAGCAGAGCCGCTGGAGGATTGATTCAGCTGCACACGCACACACTGATGGAGCTGGACGCTCACACAACACGTGCACGCACGCGCACACTCGTACTGGTCGCCAGCGGAGAGCGTGGGGGGGGCGGGATCGAAGGCCTAGAGACTGCTGGTGGCCTGGAGACGAAAAACAACAACAGAGGACCGGAGCTCCGCCCCCTACGGCGAGACGCTTCCAGCAGGTGAGACGGAGAACCAAACACAAGCGTGATGCTTTCATGAGAAAAGAAAGGAAACACGTCAACCGAGGTTGTTGTTTCTGGGTCGTCTGTCTGGTGGAGGCCACGTCACAGCGCCGCTGTGGGGTTCGGGTCTGGACTCTACCCGGACCTGAACCGAGAACGGGTTTACTTCCATGTTTGTTTCCACCGTTCTGACATCACCTTTCGATCAACTCTGGTAAAGGTTTTCCCTCCTTCCACCGTGACCATTAGGGCTGTAGCGATACACTAATCTCACAATACGATACACGATATTCGGCTCACGATACGATATATATCGATATTCATCTTACAATACATTTACATCATTTTCTGAAAGATTTTCAAGGGACAAAGTGATTTGGGTGACATCCTGGTTCTGGTCAGGATGCCTCCTCGATAGAGCTGTAGCGATACACTAATCTTGCGATACGATACACGATATGCGGCTCACGACACGATATATATCGATATTCATCTTACAATACATTTACATCAATTTCTGAAAGATTTTCAAGGGACAAAGTGATTTTGTTGACATCCTGGTTCTGGTCAGGATGCCTCCTCAATAGAGCTGTAGCGATACACTAATCTTGCGATACGATACGATACACGATATGCGGCTCACGATACGATATATATCGATATTCATCTTACGATACATTTACATCATTTTCTGAAAGATTTTAAAGGGACAAAGTGATTTTTGTGACATCCTGGTTCTGGTCAGGATGCCTCCTCAATAGAGCTGTAGCGATACACTAATCTTGCGATACGATACGATACACGATATGCGGCTCACAATACGATATATATCGATATTCATCTTACAATACATTTACATCATTTTCTGAAATATTTTAAAGGGACAAAGTGATTTTGGTGACATCCTGGTTCTGGTCCGGATGCCTCCTTAATAGAGCTGTAGCGATACACTAATCTGGCGATACGATACACGATATGCGGCTCATGATACGATATTTATATATCTATATTCATCTTACAATACATTTACATCATTTTCTGAAAGATTTTAACGGGACAAAGTGATTTTGGTGACATCCTGGTTCTGGTCAGGATGCCTCCTCAATAGAGCTGTACCGATACACTAATCTCGCGATACGATACACGATATTCGGCTCACGATACGATATATATTGATATTCATCTTACGATACATTTACATCATTTTCTGAAAGATTTTAAAGGGACAAAGTGATTTGGGTGACATCCTGGTTCTGGTCAGGATGCCTCCTCAATAGAGCTGTAGTGATACACTAATCTCACGATACGATACACGATATTCAGCTCACGATACGATATATATCGATTATTATCTTACAATACATTTACATCATTTTCTGAAAGATTTTAAAGGGACAAAGTGATTTTGGTGACATCCTGGTTCTGGTCAGGATGCCTCCTCAATAGAGCTGTAGCGATACACTACTCTTGCGATACGATACGATACACGATATGCGGCTCATGATACGATATTTATATATCTATATTCATCTTACGATACATTTACATCATTTTCTGAAAGATTTTAAAGGGACAAAGTGATTTTGGTGACATCCTGGTTCTGGTCAGGATGCCTCCTCAATAGAGCTGTAGCGATACACTACTCTTGCGAAACGATACGATACACGATATGCGGCTCATGATACGATATTTATATATCTATATTCATCTTACGATACATTTACATCATTTTCTGAAAGATTTTAAAGGGACAAAGTGATTTTGGTGACATCCTGGTTCTGGTCAGGATGTCTCCTCAATAGAGCTGTAGCGATACACTAATCTGGCGATACGATACACGATATGCGGCTCATGATACAATATTTATATATCTATATTCATCTTACGATACATTTACATCATTTTCTGAAAGATTTTAAAGGGACAAAGTGATTTTGGTGACATCCTGGTTCTGGTCAGGATGCCTCCTCAATAGAGCTGTAGCGATACACTACTCTTGCGATACGATACGATACACGATATGCGGCTCATGATACGATATCTATATATCTATATTCATCTTACAATACATTTACATCATTTTCTGAAAGATTTTAAAGGGACAACGTGATTTTGGTGACATCTTGTGAGTGTTCCAATGACTTTGTTGGAATTAATTGAACTGAACGCATCAATTACACATTATATGGCTGACAGGCAGCTTGCAAATGCTGGAGAAAATGAATAAAAGATTTGTTGAGAAAAATAGTTTCATTTATTTAAAGCAGGGGTACCAGACTGATTTTCACTGAGGGCCACATCAGCATCATGGCTGCCCTCGAAGGGCCAGATTGACAGCATGAATGTAACAAAATGCAATATAAATCAGAAATATGTTAAACTAGCCCTTATCATATTGTTAAATAACGAGTTCTGTATCTATTTCCATGTTTTCTGTCAAAATGCCGACCTACAGTCATGGAAAAAATGATTAGACCACCCCTGTTTTCTTCAGTTTCTTGTTCATTTTAATGCCTGGTACAACTAAAGGTACATTTGTTTGGACAAACATAACGATAACCACAAAGATTGCTCATAAGAGTTTTTATTTAAGAGCTGATATCTTACCATTTTCCATGGTTTTCTTGATTATAACCTAAATCTCTTAAGTTTTTACATCAATAGCTATGGCGTTGTACTGCCAAAAACACTGCTTTTATGCATTCAGTGTTTTCTTTTCTGTCTGTTTTAGTCACATGATGACGTTTAGTGGTACCAGGTATTAAAATGAACAAGAAACTGAAGAAAAAATTGGTGATCTAATAATTTTTTCCATGACTGTAGATTAAACTCTTTCACGACTGACACCGCCTCATAACACAGAAGACAAACTATTTTTTCACCTTGAGATACAAACTTGTATTCGTTTTCCCGTCGTTCATGAAACTAACTTCCTTGTGCATCAATTTCTCTTTTCTTTGACATGTTGGGGTTAGTTAGAGGTTTTTCTCAAATCCATCAGTTCTGAAAATCGTCTTGAGTTCTTGCTCAAGGTGATACACTGTTATGGTTGTGGGTAACAAAGAAATGCATTGTGGGAGATGTAGTTTATTGTCAATATGCGCTTTAATGCGGCATCATAAGCTTATTTTAAGTCTTAAAATATCAGTTTTTAAAATTTAAGCCAATAGTGCACAAGCGCTTGAGGGCCACGTAAAATGACGTGGCAGGCCACATTTGGCCCGCGGGCCTTGTGTTTGACCCATGTGATTTAAACAGTGCAAATTGTTGCTTGCGAGCTTTTAAAGGTGGGACACGGGGGTTTTGGAAAAAAGCTTAGAATATCGATACCTGCAGCCGAAAAATCGATACTCGATAAACTATCGATATATATCGGAGGATCGATAAAATCGCTCAGCTCTAGTGATGATCCAGGCTCTGATGCAGGGAAGCAGCCCAAACCGTGACTCTCCCTCCACCGTGCTTCAGCTCTGGGATGATGTTTGGATGTTTTTGTCCCCCAGTGACGCTGTGAGATCATGAAGGTGCTCTTTGGCAAAGCAATACTGAGGCGAGGCGTCTGCTGAGGCAGTGATGTTCATTTTTTATTTTTTCTCTTGGACAGCTGGGGGTTTAGCGCAAGAGGTCTTCGGAATGACCCGAAAACCCGAGGTTCCGACCCGATTCGGGTCTTGGGTCAATTCAAAAGACGTGACTCCGGGTTCGGGTCTGAATCGGTACAGTTAGTCTCGGGTCCGGTCGGTGCTCTCTGACAGGCTGGGTCCATGTTTACTCCAGAGAGGTAAAGATATTAGCGGTGGCAGCTAAAGTCAGGACTCGGGGCAGTTTAATTAATTATTAATTAACGTGGCATGTTTGTCATGAAACAATCGTGTTGCCGTAGCGTGTTATTAGCGTGTTATTAGCGGTTTGCCCGGCAGCTGTAAAACACAATGGATCACCAACATGACAACGCTGGATGAGAGAACATATTCACGACACGTCCTGACCAGTGTAGGCTATTAGCGTTAGCAGTTGCTACCAATAGCATCTGTATCCACAAAGAGAATAACAACGTGGATTTATTGTTGTTTACATCACGTAGCCTATGTAGCAACTGAATCGCTAGAAGAAGACAACTTTAGGTAAGAAAATCAAGATTTATTCAACGCTAGACAACTTTAACATGAGCAACTATGGGCTGGATTGTCTCGGTTCTATTCGGGTAACTCGGTTCAGTTCGTGGTCGGAAACTAAAGACTCGGGTCGAGTCGGTTCTGGGTCCAAATATTGCGGGTCCATTTGGGTTCAGACTCCCGAACTTATGATAATATCTCGGGGTCGGGTTGGTTTCGGGTCGAATTTTCACGGGTCCATTCAGGTTCAGGTCCATGAAAGTGGACCCGTGAAGACCTCTATTTAGCACCGCAACATCAGTGCGACTCCTGTCAATCAAACTCATTCCAACGGAGCATTAGGTGGTTAATGTCTGACGGTCCGAAAGGTGTGTGAGAGGAGAGGCCGGGAAGACGTCCTGATCCAGATCCGCCGTCACGCCGAGCAGCTGCCGTCAAATCCGTTACGAAGCGGCGGCGGTCTAATCGCCGTTTTGTCGCACTAATCAGCGCCTGAGAAGGAAATCAGGCATTTGTTCATTTGAAAAAAAAGGCCCCTGATTATTCCTCCGGGCTCCAGCCGGGGCCTCAGCTCGGTTCCGGAGAGCCCGGCGGGAACTGTCCCCCTCTTTTTTTTTTTCAACCCGGAGACGCTACGCTAGGCCCCCGCCGCTGTTTATCTGTTTATCCGACGGTCTCGTTTGGCCGACGGAGACGGCCGGCGCTTTCATCAGCATCCCGGCCCATTTTCACGCCTCGGCTCCGCTTCACTTCAAAGACACACAACAACAACAAAAAAAAAAAAAGTGGCAAGTGATCTTAAAATCCCATGCTGATATTTCAGTTCGCACACTCCGAGAAAGTGGATCTAAAAGCAAAACATGAGCCCAAAAATCTTTGCGAGCCCCTAATGATGGCGACTCCTTGATAAAAGTATTGCGATACAAGTCTTTTCAATTACGAGTCCGCGCTTAAACCGGCGGGAGACGTTTCTGTTTGAGTGTATTTGCTTGTTTGTCGGTTCGTGTCCTACTTACATCAAAGGTTTTTCCAAGCGACTTCCCAGGGAGCCGACGATTTCACCCAGCGTGCAGAAGGCCTGGCCCAGGAAGTCCTGCACGAAGTAAAAAAAAAAAACAAAAAAAACAGCAAGATCAGAGCCGTGAGCGGCAGAGAGAAACATTTATTAATTTATTAAATGTTCATCATTTTATCCGTCTCGGTCAGGGTTGGACGGGTGAAGTTAACGGCTGGTTGGAACCTCCAGCCTCTCTGGATCAGAGCCAGACGTTCAGGAGGAGTCTGGGTCCGTTCCTCCCTCCAGAACCGCCTCAGCCCAGACGCACCTGCAGGACTTCTGGTGTGGACGGCTCTCTGCCGGGTTCAGGTCTGGACTCAGACCGGACCAGACCCATGTTCAGGGTCGTCTACCTGAGCTTCAGCTGGCGGACCGACACCCCGACATCGTCCTGGAGGAGACCCTGGTGGACTTGGGAAGTGGTCCAGTTCATGAGGCAGCAAAGCAACCTGGAAACCATGATACTCCCTCCACCGTGCTTCACCATTAAACGATTCTCAGTTCACAGAGTATCCTTCCCAACACGGTTGGGTTTATGTTTCATAAGTTACAAGAACAGGGATCAGCCGGTCTACAGCAGCCCCGACTCTAAGCCCGTCTACCATCAATACGTCTGTTCTGGTTGGTACCGGTTCCTGCAGGCGGCTCCGCGCAACCCGTGGTTGCAGCTTCCTCCTCGGTGGTTCCTCCATGGACGTCCAGTGACTCATCTACGTGTTAGGATTAAAATGATCTGTTTAACTGTTAAAACTAAACTTTATTGCCTGTAGGAATGCAGTCTCCTTTTATAACCGTTAACCGTGGCTGTTTTAGGTTTTATGACTTAAATGACTGTGACATCCTCCCCGACCCCCAACAGTTTGCGACGGCATGGATAAAACCATTTGAGGGACATCTCATTCATTTCCTGGACAAACAAAACAACCACATGTGCCTGGACCTGCGATTCAGAGCTGTTTACCATCTGGACTCGAAGACAAAGAGCAATAAACTCAGAAGAACCAAGGATCCGCCTCTGCTGGATCTTTTAAGAAATGTACCACTGGCCGATTAAACTCTGAAGAAGAGGAGCTTTTTAACCAGGAAGAGGAGCGGCGGCTCATTTATTCATTTTATTTATTCTTCCCAGATCGAGCACGCAGGCCCGAGTGTGCGAACGAGCGCCAACGTGTTGGACGGATGAGTCACGCCGAGTCCGGCGGACACAAAGCTGCTCCAGATATTTCTGTGGGTGTCGGCTGAATCTGTCCCCCCCCCCTCGAGTCAGGGTCAACAAACAAACAAACAAAGATGACAAAAACACTCTGGTCTCTCCACATGAAGCCCAGCGCTCGCTTCGCCTCAGGAGGTCCGAGGCGAAACGGGCTGGAGAGACAAAACGGGCTCAGTGGTGGCGAAAACGGCGACAAAACAAACAGACCGACAGCACGGCTTTAACGGCGCCGACGGCTCTTTAACGACTCCTCCGGGCCCAGAGGAAAAAAAGAGGACCGCGAGGGAGGGATTTGCGGATGTTTTCCCCCCCGAGACACCAGAGAACGTCTGGCACCGAACCTGTTGTGGACCGGTCCAGACCCGGACTGGAGGGACGTCACAGAGTCCAGCTGATGTCGTACAGTCGGCGAGGTCAGCTGGCGCCTGAAAAGGCAGATGCGACCCGCTGAACACGTATTCATGGCTCTTATTCATGTTCGAAGGGAATATTCTGGAAGATTTAAAGTGGTCACATGATTCCAGCTGTTTGTTGATTCCTCTACAGGTACCACAGGTGCTCCGGTACTGAACAAACCAAACCAATCACACACATTAGCCACCGTCCCAGTAAATCTCTCCCTCTGCAACTGTAACTTTTTCTCTGTAAATATGAGAAATAATTAAAAACCGGGTCACGTCCGTCACGAACCCTCGTTGAACCGTCAGAAGGTTAAACGACGTGATCGCTGTGAAACATTCGTTCCCCGACTCGACAACGGAAACTTTAGAAAGACTGAAGTGAGAACAGTTTCTTTGTGAAGTCAAAAACAAAAACAGAAGCCGACAGACTGCAGCAGATGGAGATTTCCTCCGTTGTGAGAAGCTTCCTCAGAGTCCGGCAACAAAACATTTGGCGCGCCGGGCTTTAGCCCGAGGGCTTTCAGAGTTAGCTGACGGGGCTCCGGCGAGGAGATAATGGAGGCCGCGGCAGATGCTCGCTCTTAAAGAGCTTCGTCTGAGGACGCGCCAGACCGGCGGGCAGAAGGCGGGCGGTTACGGGGCGACGGGAACTGTACGCTAGCAGCTGCAGAGAGCACAGCGCTTCCTGTTTAAAGGGTCGAAGCGAGATACAAGCGCTCTCCTGTTAATGAGACGGTTTTATGAGCGTGCTGTCCAGTTTCTGCTCATTAGCCCCCCCCTGTTTGTGCAGCAATAACATCACTTTCCCTTTGGGGATTAATAACGCGCCGCTCAAATCCGTTTAAGTCGGTTCCGTCGCCCAGTTTCTCATCTCGCTGGTGCAGCACCTGCGCCTCGTCGCAGCAGCCGTCAGCACAAACCGATGCTTCATCTCAGCGCTGAACGACGGACCAACGACGCCGAGCCCGCCTGCACGATGCGTTTTTTTTAAGACCGTTAACCGACGCCCTTCAACGATTAATAACCGTTAACCGATAAGTCTAAATGTTGCGCGCGTTGTCGTGGACGCATGCGGACACTTCCTCTTGTATACTCTCGCAGCAATGTGTCGATGCCGCCGTCACATTTTGATTTAAACTAGCGCGGTCTCCGCTATGTTATTCCACGCCACAACGCAAGAGCGACAATCACAAACTAGCTAAACTTACTAAACGTATCTCTTGCGTTTTTCCACTTCCTCACCGTCTTGGCCGTATCCAGACCCACATTCATCGCTATCTCCCTCCATGAATTACTAGAATATGTGCTGTCTTTGTAGCGTGGAGAACCAGAATCGTACAGATGTGGGTACTTCCTCATTTTTGTCAATGACGTGCTCTTTTCTACGCGGATGTAGAATTGACCAATCAGAGGCCTGTTGCACCTGTTGACACGCCCCCATGAGTTGATTGAATTACGTAGCTTAAAAACAAAATTGACTGTTAGTATTAATCGGTTAGAGTTACTGTTATCGGTTAACGGTTAAACGGTTAACCATGTGCATCCCTAGTTCAAACCATAAAAACCAGCGGTCATTGCCAACAGGGATCTCCTCGTGGAAGGACAGAGGTCACCTGACTGCGACTGCTCTGAAGGTGCGAGAGGTCCAGGTGGGGGCGTGATGCCCCGCCCCATCAGTGACCTGTGTCCTCTTCTGTTTTGATGACATCACGGACTCTAAAGTCAGTCGGATCAGTGACTTCAGGACGCTCTCGTGACGTCCAGCCACGTCGCCGACCTGCTGACGGTCGGCGTATTCAGTTGCAGGTCCATCTTTCAGCAGTTCCTCCCCGTCAGCCATCTCTGCTTCAGGTACGGGCGCCATATGGTTCGGGGAAAACAGCTGCCGTGACGGGAGGGAAGAGTCTTCCTTAACGGTTGCAACTGCAGTTTCACATGTGTGGATTTGCACACCCCCCCCCTTCATCCATTATTCATAGTCATGCGACCGACGATGCTGCCTGGATAATGCAGCCGTCACTGCGTGGCGGATCTGCAGTCCCACTCATCCACGGCGACGACAGGATGCATCCAAGCGTCCTCAGAGTGAGCTCCTGCAGTCTCAGTGGAGGCCTGGGGCCACGCTGGAGTCGAGGCTGAGGAGAAGAGTTGGGGGGGGGGGGGGGGGGGGGGGGGGGGGGGGGGGGGGGACGTGAACCGAACTGGAGCAGAAAGCTACTGATAACTTCTGCTGGAGATGAAATCAGTAAAGATGGAGCTGTGGGCCGGGGAGCTCTGAGGTTTAACGTTCCCACGTACAAGAAATGAAACGAAAGATTCCTGATGTGACGTCACGAAGACGAGTGAAGTTCCTGCCTGAAGACGCCGAGTGTTTGAACGGAAACGTTGACTCAGCTGTTTCTAGGTCCTCTGCCTTTTATAGAACTATTTGTTAAGCAGATCGATTCATCCATCCTTTTTCCACATATCCATCCATCTTTCATCCATTCATCCTTTATCCATATATTTATCCATCCATCCATCATCTTTTATTCATATATCCATCCATCCATCCATCCATCCATCCATCCATCCATCCTTCCATCTATGCATCCATCCATCCATCCATCCATCATCCATCCATCCATGCATCCATCCATCCATCCATCCATCCATCCATGCATCATGCATCCATCCATCCATCCATGCATCCATCCTTCCATCCATCCATCTGTCCATCCATCCATCCATCCATCCATCCATCCATCCATCCATGCATCCATCCATCCATCCATCCATTTATCCATCCATCCATCCATCCATGCATCCATCCATCCATCCATCCATCCATGCATCCATCCATCCATCCTTCCATCCATCCATCCATCCATCCATGCATCCATCCATCCATCCATCCATCCATCCATGCATCCATCCTTCCATCCATGCATGCATCCATCCATCCATCCATGCATCCACCCATCCATGCATCCATCCTTCCATCCATCCATGCATCCATCCATCCATCCATGCATCCATCTATCCATCCATCCATGCATCCATCCGTCCATCCATCCATCCATCCATCCATCCATTTATCCGTCCATCCATCCATCCATCTATTTATCCATCCATCCATCCATCCATCCATCCATCCATCCATGCATGCATGCATCCATCCATCCATCCATGCATCCATCCCCCATCCATCCTTCCACCCATCCATCCGTCCATCCAGCCATCCATCCATTTATCCGTCCATCCATCCATCCATCCATCCATCCATCCATCCATGCATCCATCCATCCATTTATCCATCCATCCATCCATCCATCCATCCATCCATTTATCCATCCATCCATCCATGCATCCATCCATCTATGCATCCATCCATCCTTCCATCTATGCATCCATCCATCCATCCATGCATCCATCCATCCATCCATCCATGCATCCATCCTTCCATCCATCCATCCATGCATTTATCCTTCCATCCATGCATGCATCCATCCATCCATCCATCCATCCATCTATCCATCCATCCAGAAGGGATCTTAGATCCAAGGACTTGGGTCCACTAGTCCAGACCAGAGTCCAGACTAAACATGGAGAAGCAGCATTTAGCTGTTATGCTGCAAACAAGAAGGAGAAGAAGGAGTCCTACCGGGCTTGGTTAGCTTGTGGGACTCCGGAATCAGCAGACAGGTATCGGCGGGCCAAGCGGACGGCAGCTTTGGTGGTCTCTGAGGCGAAAACTCAGGTGTGGGAGGAGTTCGGTGAGGCCATGGAAAAAGACTTTCGATCGGCTCCACGGAGATTCTGGCAAACCGGCTCAGGCGGGGAAAGCAGTGCTTCACCAACACTGTGTACAGTGGGGGGGGGGGTGCTGCTGACCTCAACTGGAGATGTCCTTCGGCGGTGGAAGGAATACTTCGAGGACCCTCTCAATCCCACCAACATGTCTTCCGTGGAGGATGCTGAGCTTGTGGATTTAGAGTTGGACTCGTTCATTACCGGAGCTGAGGTCGCTGAAGTAGTCAAGAAGCTGCTCAGTGGCCGAGCTCCGGGGGTGGACGAGATCCGCCCTGATTTCCTGAAGGCTCTCGATGTTGTAGGACTGTCTTGGTTGACACGTCTCTGCAACATCACATGGAAATCGGGGGCAGTACCTCTGGATTGGCAGACCGGGGTGGTGGTTCCCCTCTTTAAGAAGGGGGACCGGAGGGTGTGTTCCAATTACAGGGGAATCACACTCCTCAGCCTCCCTGGTCAGGTCTATGCAGGGGTGCTGGAGAAGAGAGTTCGATCGATTGTCGAATCCCAGATTCAGGAGGAACAATGTGGGTTCCGTCCTGGTCGTGGAACACTGGACCAGCTCTATACCCTCACTAGGGTTCCTGGAGGGAACATGGGAATTTGCCCAACCAGTCCACACGTGTTTTGTGGACTTGGAGAAGGCATTTGACCATGTCCCTCGGGGGGTCTGTGGGGGGGGTACTCCAGGAGTATGGGGGGGGTGGGGGGTACTCCAGGAGTGGGGGGGGGTACTCCAGGAGTATGGGGTCCTATGGGGGGTACTCCAGGAGTATGGGGTCCTATGGGGGGTACTCCAGGAGTATGGGGTGCTGGGCCCGTTGTTACGGGCTGTCCAGTCCCTGTACAAATGGAGTGGGAGCTTGGTCCGCATTGCCGGTTGTAAGTCGGATTCGTTTTCGGTGGGAGTTGGACTCTTCCAGGGCTGCCCTTTGTCACCGATTCTGTTCATAACGTTTATGGACAGAATTTCTAGGCGCAGCCATGGAGCGGAAGGGTTCCGGTTCGGTGGTGTCGGCATCTCGTCTCTGCTGTTTGCAGATGACGTGGTCCTGTTGGCGCCATCGAGTGGGGATCTGCAGCTCTCGCTGGAGCGGTTCACGCGAGTGTGAAGCGGCAGGGATCGAGAACCAGCACCTCCAAATCTGAGACCATGGTCCTCAGTCGGAAAAGGGTAGAATGCCTCCTCCGGGTCAGGAGTGAGGTTCTGCCTCAAGTGGAGGAGTTTAAGTATCTCGGGGTCTTGTTCACAATTGATGGGAGAAAGGAGTGGGAGATTGACAGACGGATTGGTGCAGCGTCTGCTGTGGTGGTGACTCTGTTTACCGGTCGATCTTTGTTCACATCGCTGGAGAAACCTCCCTATAATCTGGACACAGTAACGAGACAGGTCGGGATTCTCTTGGGCATGGCTGCATGTGTCCAAAATAAACCCCCTTTTTGATCCACAAGACTCCTTATTTCTCTCCACAACAGAAGACATCCAGCAGGCATCCTGACCAGAGGTCCAACCCAGCTCAGTTAGGGTCTGGTGTTGGGAGAAGACCCAGGTTCAGGAGCATACAAACACAAGAACTTATAAGTTAACAAACGGGACACGAGGAAACCAAGAGAACAAGACTAAAGTCTCCTGAATGGAGACGACCAACCACGTGTGAACATCTCACAACGTCCTCGACTGATCAAACACGGCTGCGTTACCTGATAAATACATGTTTGATTGTCGAACGGCGGAGGTTGAAGGACACACTCACGTGCTTGGAGAGGTTGTCGCTCTTGCAGTCTAGATCGTACCTGCAGGAAAAGAAAAAAAGAGAGAGAGAGAGAGAGAGAGAGAGAGAGAGAAAGGTGTTAAATGAGGGACAAAATGAATATTTAAACAGTAAAACTGAGAGGACACTTGACAAAAGCAGTTCTCCATCGTCTCCAAACATCAACCACATCTCTGTTGTCCGCTGCACAGCAGCTCCTCAGGCTTTGAGATGTTCCTGAGAGCAGCATCGGCGGCTTTACCGCCGCTACGTCAGTGCATCTGCGTCTGACCACGAGAACCATCAAATGTCGGAATTCCGACTTCCAAGCTCAAACGGAACGCGCTCTTACTTCCCAGTCAGTTCTGAGCGTAGACCTCTGTCCCTGCCTTCTGTTTTTCTTCCTCCATCCAAGTGTTTTTTTTGTTTGTTTCGGGGGGGTCACCTCAGTGAATCATCATGTCCCACTTATTGATTTCACATCAGACGCCCTTCCAGACGCAACGTCCCCCATTTATCTGAGTTTGGGGCCCGACACTGTGAGCGGTTTAGGAGTCTTCCCAGTGGATTCATGGATGCCAGACTTCAGAGGAGTTTACAGAGACGTTCTTTAAACCAGTTCCAGTGGTTTTGATTTTGAATCAACGATTGCATCTTCGGAACAAACACAACTATGGTTTCCTTCCTGGTCAGGAATGCACCACCCTGCTCAGCTACTTCCTGGGTCCGTGTGCTCCACCGGCTTTCACACGTGACCTTTCCAAAGCTTAAAATGCAGAAAGACAATCACAAAATAATTTACCCGGGCTTTCATCTATGACTGCTGCACTGGAGGAGTCCAATCTGCCAATTTAGCGCCAATTTAGCGTAGTAGCATAATTAAAATCATCAGATCAAGTTGTCTTAGGCAACTACAACTTCAGATGAAAAACTGTGGACACTGCTAAGTACCCACGTCCTGGATTTCCAAGATGAGTGATGAGTCTGGATCAGTCTGGACTTTAGGAGGAAACCCTAAACTAGTTCCAATATGGCCTTTATTATCTCAGAGCCTACAGGCCTCACTGAGCATGTTAGATGTTAAATGTTGACAACAAGAAGACTGAACACGGCTGGTATGGAAGGGTCTCCAGGGAAAAACCTCTTCTGACCAAAAACAACATGGAGACCCGACTGAGGTTCACAAAACTGGAGTTGGCTGCAGTTCACGAAACTTGAAATGGAGTTGTTTGGTCTTAGCGTCCAGAACCACGTTTGGAGAAAACCGAACACACCATTTCAGCAGAAACATCTCTGTTGAGCACGGTGGTGGTGGGATGATGATCGGGGTTTGTTCTGCAGCATCAGGACCTGGAGGAAATTTATAGTCACAGGGCCTCATTCAGGAAATCTGAGTAGATCTGCACATAAATCACCTCCTACTGCACCTCCTAAGACACCTCCATTTTAGTTGGTTGTCTGGTTGGTTGATTGTCTGGTTGGTTGGTTGGTTGGCTGTCTGGTTGGTTGTCTAGTTGTCTGGTTGGTTGGTTGGTTGGTTGTCTAGTTGTCTGGTTGGTTGGTTGGTTGGTTTGTTGTCTGGTCGGTTGGTTGTCTAGTTGTCTGATTAGTTGATTGTCTGGTTGGTTGGTTAGTTGTCTGGTCGGTAGGTTGTCTAGTTGTCTGATTAGTTGATTGTCTGGTTGGTTGGTTGGTTGGTTGGTTAGTTGTCCAGTCAGTTGGTTGTCTAGTTGTCTGGTTGGTTAGTTGTCTGGTTAGTTGGTTGTCTGGTTGGTTGGTTGGTTGTCTAGTTGTCTGGTTGGTTGGTTGTCTGGTTAGTTGTCTGGATGGCTCGTTAGTTGATTGTCTGGTTGTCTGGTTGGTTGGTTGGTTGTCAGTTTGGCTGGTTAGTTGGTTGTCTGGTTAGTTGTCTGGATGGCTCGTTAGTTGATTGTCTGGTTGGTTGGTTGTCGGTTTGGCTGGTTAGTTGGTTGTCTGGTTGGTTGGTTAGTTGTCTGGTTGGTTGGTTGTCTAGTTGTCTGGTTGGTTGTCTGGTTGGTTGTCTGGTTGGTTGGTTGTCTGTTAGTTGTCTGGTTGGTTGGTTGTCTAGTTGTCTGGTTGGTTGGTTGTCTGGTTAGTTGTCTGGATGGCTCGTTAGTTGATTGTCTGGTTGTCTGGTTGGTTGGTTGTCTAGTTGGTTGGTTGTTCTGGTTGGTTGCTGTCTGGTTAGTTGTCTGGATGGCTAGTTAGTTGATTGTCTGGTTGGTTGGTAAGTTGTCTTGTTGGTTGGTTGGTTGGTTGGTTGGTTGTTTGGTTGGTTGGTTGGTACATTTGCTCGATTGGTTATCAGAAATGTACTCCAGATTCATGAGTAGATTTGTCTTTGATTTTTTTTTTCCCTAAGAACGTGCGTACATTAGTGAATTCCAGTTAATCCCAGTTTGGTTCTACCTGATCACAGAAACTCGTTAACTTGCATAAATCCAGCCAGAGACCTCCAAATAACGAGGCGTAAGACAGACTACCGCAGGATTCACGTGACCTCAAAAACTTCACATAAACTCAGAATCTTACGAATCCAGCCGAGGAGGCAGCACTGGCAGGTGCTCCACGTTTGAAACGCTCCTGGTGAGACCTGAGGCTGGAGAAAAAGAGAAAAGAGAAAACCCCGACCCAACGGCTCCTCAGCTCACCTGTGCAACCAAGACTTAATGCAGATATTTAACAGTGTCTCCTGTTTTACTAAGCACTGGTTTAATATGATTTCTCTGAATCAGCAAACGTCTGCTGCAGGCAACTGGATCGTCCACCAGGAATCCACCGCAGCTTCATGACATCGTTGCTTCACTCTGTGACGACCAGACTAATCTGTTCTGCTCACGTTTCACCAATGAGACCCCCCCCCCCCCCCCCAGCCCAACACCTTCAGCGTGTCAGGTGTGCATCAGTCTGTGAAGCAGCGAGTGTAAATGGAGGATCCTGAGCGTTTCCTTGTGTTTTGTTTGCCATGTACGATGAGCGCGTGCCGACGAAAGTGAGGCGATGCCCTGCGTCACGGCGCTCCGGGCCGGGGCGCTCCGCCGCGGCGCCGCCACTAATGCAGCTCCACGAGAGCGACGAAAACACGCCGCGGTTACGCAACGAGCTGCCAGCGAAATGCACAGGTGTGCTTCATGTTCTATTCGCCCCCTCCGCCATGCTTCTGTCACTCCCAAATGTTCATGAATGATTTATTTAATTTTATTTAATTATGAGGGAGAGCGGTGGAGAAAACACACACACATATATCCTGCTCATGTATGGGTGAATCTTCAACTGCACGCTCTCACGGCGGCGTTTGCTGGACTGGATGTTGGTGCACATTAGCCGAGTGTGGCCGTGTGCGTCCTTTGTGACGTCACAGAGACGTCCTTATTTTGTCACGTTCTCCAGGTGACCAGTCATTTATGACGCCGTAGCAGCGATGGATCGAGTACGTTTTCTTTTCTTAACCGCCGGACTCGCGGACAGATTAAAGGCCACGGGCCAGAAGCTGGTGAGGCTGAACCGCAAGTGGTGAAGAAACCACCCGTGTTGCGATGGCGTGCTTGCGTGTGCGTCTCCAGGTGAGCATCATGAGCACAGGTGTCAAACCTATGAAGTCCAAAGTTAACTGCTTTAGGTAGATAGACATATGGAGAGAATATGGACACTTTATTCCCACCATAATACACTTTACAGTAAAGCACAACTTGATTACAGTGATTCCTCGCCAATTCGCGCTTTAAGTTACGCGGTTTTAGTTATTCGCGGATTTTTCAGAAATATATAATATAATAAAAAAATCAAGAAAAAATCGCGGAAACATCACAGGATGTTGTGCGCGTTCTCTCACAGTGAAGAAATGTTGTGAGCCAGCCTGGCCCCCTTTAAGAAGGTGGCCTTATGGGTAATGGTGTGGCCTATGGGTAATGTAGTGTGTGTGTGTGGGACAGCAGAATGAAAACTGGGGTTAGATGAAAAGTGTAGTAGTGAGCATCAACAGCAGCCCAGCGTGTATAGATTTACATTCTCTGTTAACCGACAGAAGCCCAACAATACAACCTGTGTGATGTTACAAGTTCCTGCAGTGCCAGAATAAAGTTCCCGTTCCATGCAGAGAAAACCGGACTTTTTCTTTTGTTGTTGTTAGCGTGTTAGCCGCTAATTACAAGCCAAAAAATAGCACAATAGAAGCGGTTTGTTTACTACGGTTCAGAGACCAGAGGCTGTGAAGGAAACAGAAAGACCACAGTTGAGCCTTTGTCTTGTTTCGCTGCAGTGTCTCGATACTTTTTTGGGGTTTTTAAACATATTTTAAACACATTGAGGCTCGTGGGGCTCCGGCTCCAGTTTCCCGGATTTTGATTTTTCACGGGGGGGGGGGGGGGGAGCGCCAGTCCCCATTAACTGCGAAAAATAAGGGATCACTGTACTTGAATTAAACTACTGTTCATGTCATGTCTGCTTCAGCCTCCACTCTGCTCTGACAGTCATACATCCGTCTGGTTTCTCCTCCTCTTCCTTAACTCAGTCTACAATAATTCAGCCATCCAGTCTGAGCCAACCAACCAAGTCCAACGGGGGGGCTAGGGTTGAGAATCGAGAACCAGTTCCTGTAGAGAACCGGTTCCGTGTGTTTCAATTCCATGGAATCGTTTGTCAGTTTATCCAGCGATTCTCTTATCGATTCCAACCAGCATGAATCTCACGTAATTTAATTTACGCAAGTTACGCACAGTCAATTCCACAAAGCACTTACGTGATTAAGTTACGTCGGTTTAGCACGTTAGCATTGCAGTTGTAAACAACAATGGCGCCCACCAGGTTCAAACGCTCCAAAGTTTGGCTTCACTTCACCAAAGAAAGATGGCAACAAGGCAACTAGCAGTCATTGTAAAGTGGAGATAACAGCGTCGGGAGGGAACACGGCTAACATGCAGAAACATTTGAACACACAACATGCTAACGAGTGTCGTGTTTTTGACGCTTCGGACTGATGGATCTCAACCCAGCAGCAGTAGCCAAGCTAAGATCACCTCTGGTAACTCTGGTTAGTAGCTATCCCGCTGCCTATGTGCTTCTTTGTAAAACACGCTATAACATTAGCGCTATGCTATTAAACGAATGCCTTCTGCATTACATTTAGAAGATGACCGTGATGAGAGAGAGAGTCTGGCTGGTTCAGAGGCTGGAAGACATGATTATTTTACTGCTAAACAATTGTTAATTCTTCATAGTATTTACAGATTTGTACTATCAACTGTTCCGTTGTATCTGATAGTATTTATCTTTCTTTATTATTATTTTTGAGTGCTTAGTGAGCTCATATATCCTTTTAAAAGGGAGATTTTTTTCATTTCTATTAGGAAAAATCTGTTAGTAAAATGTTCCACATTCTTGTGTATTTGCACAGTTACATATTACAACAGTTAACACGTTATCCAGGCTTTGGGCCTCTTTTGACCTCGCTGTTGAGTTTGTAAGGTCGTGACTTCTAAGTAAATAAAAATTGATGCTAATAAAACTGCTCACCTTTTTCCCCAAATTAGAATCAATAAGAGAATCGATAAAGAATCGAATCGTTAAACATTAATGATGATGTATTGGAATCAGAAAAAACGTATTAATTCCCATCCCGGGGGGGGGGGGGGGGGGGGGCGCTACGTGGACATCCAGAGGGACTTGAGTCCCTCTGATAAGGGGGGAGTGATGAGGGTGGACCTCAGGACAGTCTGAGGACCTCAGAGGGAAAGAGCGACCACCAGCCCCCAGATAAGAAATCTGAGAAGGGGGAGTGGGGGGGGGGGATGATGGAGCTCAGCATCTGTGTGCAAACAAGTGTGTGTGTGTAATTCTGGACATTTTCTTGCTTTGAGGGCAGGAGGACGTGTATATATATGTGTGTGTGTGCGTGTGCGTGTGCATGTGCGTGTGTGTGTGAGGCTCAGCCGACTCCCTGCAGGGTTGCAGTGAGTGGGTGAGCATCAGGCCCGGTTACTCTCTTCTGGGCTGACGGCCCTGTGATCACTGGCAGCTACAGTAAGACATGACTGCACCCCCCCCCCCCCCCCCCCCCACACACACACACACACACACACACACACACACGCACACACATACACACACCATCACCCTCCATCACCCTCCCTCCGCCGGCCCGTCGGCTCCAGACATCCTGCATGATACTCAGGGTCTGGGTGCACGGACATGCGCACAAGACATCACACCAGTCAAAAACATCTCGTATGTAAATAATCTTACTTCAACTGATTCTCGTATTCTTGGTATTCTGTAAAATGAGCACCCTTAACACTGCTATTCTACATGTCCTTCATTTACTTTATTTTATTGCTTTTACTATTACTATTATTATTAGTTTCTTTCTCTGTTTCTTTTTTTTCTTTGCTTCTGTTAATTACCGTATTTTCTGGACTATAAAGCGCACCTGAATATATATATGACATGATTAATATTGTCATTATTGTTACTTTTATTGTGGTTGTTGTCAGTATTATTGCTATAGGTGCACGTACGTACACATGTGTGTGTATATGTGTGGGTACGTTTCTAAGTGTGCTCATGTGCATATATTTAGTAGGCTAGGCAAGTTAATGCGTTATTATCGCGTTAACGCATTAATTTATTAACGCCGACATTTATTTTATCGCGCATTAACGCATGTTTGCTCACGTGCTTTTTTTTTGAAAAGTCTGTTACTGTCTGCTGCGGAACGGAGGAAAACAGTAAACATAAGGAAAAGCTAAAACAGACATGGAAGAGCGGTAAAAATCCGTGAACTTTACAGTTCAGGTAGAAACGTCCAGTCCTCCATTATAAAACTAATTCAGTTCTGTGGCCCGTTTTTTAATTTCGTATTTTTGATCCAAGCCTAAAATTAAATTATAAAAAAAAAAACGTTTTTTTTTTGTTCGATTTTTTGTGTTAGACTAAAAAAAAATGAAAAAAACGTAATAAACGTCACTTTTTAATTTTTATTTATTTTTTTGATTGACACTTGAAAATTGAAAATGGAAAGAAAGAATGAATGATACACGGATTGGTAAAGTTACAGAACTTTAACATGGACATTTTCATTTTAAAGTTCTCCAGACGGAGGATTCAACAGAAACAAGGTTATTAGTAACAACTGACAAGTTGAAAGTTAAAAGTTTCTGCTGTTACCTCAGAAATTACCTGTTTTAATGTTCTGATTGTGCTGAGACACAATCATTTTGTTGGATTTTGTTTGTAGACTTTTTTTTTTTAATTTTTCATAAAAAAACAGGATGACATTAATGCCCTGGCAGTGGCAATAAGCTTTATTTTATTTGACATTTTTTAAGATGAGATTTACACTAAATATGTGTTACTGACAAGTGCTGATGTTAAAAGTGTTTGAACAACAAATGTTTTGACACTTTAGTTCATATGGCAGCAGAACATTTAAATAAATAAAAGTGACCTTTACACTACTTTTGAATTCATTATTTGATTTTGCGTATACGATGCGATTAATCGTGATTAAAAATTTTAATTGTTGCCCAGCCCTAATATTTATAAATATTAATATGTTAACTGTGAGCTGTTTTATAAATAGCATGCACCTTACATTAAGTCTATAGATTTAAAAATTAGACATAAAAGTCTTTATATTCACAGATGTTCCTATTGATTACACAACATTTGTCATTAATTCATAATCACCACAACACTGATTCAACGATGTAACTAATCGGTGCCATTGCCAACGTATCAATCACAGCCAGTTACCAGTCTTTATTATTTAGTTATTTATTATCATATTTGTTTGTTTCTGCACAGTCCTCATCTGGACACATCTGTATGAGTCAGCAGAGGACGCACCGTGAAAACAGGAGTTTGATCTCTGTGGCGAAAGATGAAGAAATTACCCTTTTTTTTTTAAATTTATCAGCTGAGCGATGAGGCGGGAAACTCTGCGCTGACCCAAACACACCCGCTCGCTGCTTTAGGCAGTCAATTAAAATTGTATGATCAACTGTGTCAAAGGCAGCACTTAAGTCGAAAAGGATTAAGGCCGAGCGATCTGCTGCATCTGCTGTTGAAAAAAGGTAATTTGTCACTTTCAGACGGGCTTATTTTTATGTGCTTCAGAGCACCATAAAACATGAAAATAAACCGAATAATGGAAATAAACAAAGCTGAGATAAGGAATAACAAGGAATAACTTATTGTTTTAATGGACGCCAAGGTGAAATTCTCATCACTGGAAATGAGTCATAATCATCATCATAAAAGCTGTAAATCGAAGCAATTCGAAATATTGTCTCGAAGCAGCGCACAAATGGGTTGAGATCGGACGGAAACGCTGCTTGGAAGTGGCTTTTTTTTTTTTAATTCAAAGGAAAGACTTACACATCGCTCTGCCCAGGACATAAATATTTCAGCCGCTGCTCTACGAGGTTCGACACAGAGCGGCACTTTCGCCCACGGCGGCGACGGGACAATTTACACGACGACAAATACGCTCAAACACGCGCCAACGCGCCGGCCGTCAACTCACAGGTCAAAGCGCAGGTTCTGCCTCTCCTCGAAGAAGTAGTCCAGGATGAACTTGCGGACGAAGTCGGGGTTCAGGGTGTTGTCGATGACCTCCGTCCTGCCGAACTGGAGAGACAAATGTGAGAAGTTAGAAGTCGCGCCATTGAGTTGTAGTTGTAGCGCCAACGGAAAGACAACTGTTCAGCACGGAAGCCCGTGTACGTTGCTTTTGGTTTCATAAAGGCGAAACTGCAAAAAAGATGGGATCTAAACTACGCTAGAGCTAGCGCCATCAACCGTGAGCTTTACCTGAGGTGTGCGTCAATATTTCCTGTTGCTGGATAAGCATAAGTCATCAGTGTCTGAACTCCTGGATTACTCTAGGGCAGTGATTCCCAAAGTGTGGGCCGCCGCCCCCTGGTGGGCCGTCGCGGTACTGCAGGTGGGCCGTGAGAGGTCATTAAAATGAAACAAATATGTTTTAAATCCTTGATTTTTTTTTTAAATATGTTTTTAATTTCTGTAAAATATTAACGACATGATTTAAAAACATTAAGAAGTAACAAAACAAACCAGTTAAGTGTTATTCTACTGTCATCTTAACTTAATATGACAAGTGTCACCTTATTTGTTGACCCCTCACATTAATATCGGATCATGGTTCCTGGTCCTGTATGTTGATCACAGTTGTGATTAAAGTTTCGGTTGGCTGTGGAGATTTTTCACATTTCAAATTGGGCCTTGGTGTTCTAAAGTTTGGGAATGGCTGCTCTAGGGATTTATACCCCCCCACCCCCCACGTATTTACCAAGTAATCGTAGACGTCTCCATACTGAGTTGGTGGCCACTTAACCTCTCTATACAGTGATCCCTTATTTTTCACGGTTAATGGGGTCCGGCGCCCCCCGCGAAAATCAAAATCCACGAACTGGAGCCGGAGCTCCCCCAAGCCTAAATAATGCGTTTAAAATATGTTTAAATATGTTTAAATATGTTTAAAATCGCAACAAAGTAGCGAAACAAGACAAAGGCTCAACTGTGGTCTTTCTGTTACCTTCACAGCCTCTGGTCTCTGAACCGTAGTAGTAAGTAAACAAACGCTGGTATTGTGCTATTTTTAGCTCGTACTTAGCGTGTTACACTGCTAACAACAACAAAACAAACAGTCTGGTTTTCTCTGCATGGACCGGGAACTTTATTCTGGTCACTGCAGGAACTTGTAACATCACACAGGTTGTATTGTTGGGCTCCTGTCGGTTAACAGAGAATGTAAATCTATACACGCTGGGCTGCTGTTGATGCTCACTACACTTTTCATCTAAACCCGTTTTCATTCTTCTGCCGTCCCAGAACACACACACTACATTACCCATAAGGCCACACCATTACCCATAAGGCCACCTTCTTAAAGGGGCCAGGGCTGGCTCACAGCATTTCTTCACTGTGAGAGAACACGCCCAACATCCTGTGATGTTTCCGCGATTTAAAAAATTTTTTTTAATCATATTATATATTTCTGAATAATCTGCGAATAACCAAAACCGTGTTCTTGTTCTTGGGGACGTCATCAGGAGACACGGCATCAGCTTCCACAGTTATGCAGATGATACACAGCTGTACGTCGCCGTGTCTCCTGATGACACAGGACCAATTGATGTCCTTTTTAATTGCATTGTAGACGTTAGCTTTATTTATTTATTCATTGTAGACCAATAACTAAAACTGAGGCTTTAGTTATTGGTCCTGAAGGCCAGAGAGAGAAACTTTTACCAAAACTAAAGGATCTTAAACCGACCCAATCAGTAAAGAATTTGGGCATGATTTTTGACTCTGAGCTAAATTTGATCCCACATATCAAAAATATAACAAAAATAGGTTTTTATCACCTTAAGAACATAGCCAGAGTCTGGTGCTAATGCTTTTATTTCATGTCGCCTGGATTATTGTAATGCCCTGCTCTCTGGTCTTCCCAAAAAGAGTATTTTAAATCTCCAATTATTACAGAACTCAGCCGCTCACATGCTGGACGAAGGACCAGAGGGCGGGAACACATTACGCCAGTTTCATAGTCGCTGCATTGGCTCCCCGTCCGCTTCAGGATCGATTTTAAGATTCTCTTACTGGTTTTTAAATGTCCCTCTTACTTATCTGACCTGCGTTTACCATATTAACCCTCGCGGACCCTGCGCTCCTCCGGCTCCACTGTGGACCACCCTTTTAACCAGAACCTAGAACCAAAGCCTGCTCCACCTGTGGACCACACCACCTGTGTGGAGGCATGGCCTGCATTTAGCCACTCCACCTGGCCCCCACCTGTGGACCAGCCTGCTCCACCTGTGGAGCAGGCTGCTCCACCTGTGGACCAGCCTGCTCCACCTGTGGACCGGGCTGCTCCACCTGTGGACCAACCTGCTCCACCTGTGGACCAGCCTGGAGGGCCTCAGGACTGCAGAGACTGTTGATATTTTTAAAGGAAGATTAAAGACACACCTTTTTAATCAGGCTTTTAATTAATATTTTAAACTCTTCTTACGTTTTTTATCTGGTGCTATCCTGTTTTATGTTGCTGCTTTTAACTTGCTTATTAAGATGATGCTTTTATCTGCTTTTAGCTGCTTTTATCTTGCTATTTTATGCTTTTAGTCGTTATCTTTTAACTCCAGTGTTTCCTCAGGGGGGGTCCTCCACACTGGGAGCTGTGTCAGGTGACTGGGGGTGCTGTCCTTGGGTCCCTCTGGTCTGGCTGGCTGGGGGTTCCTCCTTCTGATCTGGGGGTCCACCTGTCAGTTAGAGTCGGGGGGGCCCAGGTGCTGGTCCCCCTGATAAGGCCTGTGGCTCCTCCCGGTGTGGACGGACCCAAAGGTGGTGTTTCCTTGATCCTCAGTGCCATGTCGCCCTGTTGGGTGTGATTGTGTGTATGTGTCTAGTATGGAGGGTGGGAGGGAAGGGGTTTTATTGTGATAATTTGTTTTTAATTCTGTAAAGCACTTTGTGTTGCATGTTCTTGCATGAAAAGCGCTATACAAATAAAGATTGATTGATTGATTGATTGATTGAACTCAAACTGCGAATTGGCGAGGATCACTGTATATCTTTTCCTGTCAGTTTTGTTTCCTGCGCTAGATTTGGAAACCACAAGCGGGCGGCGGCTCCTTTGCCGCTGCAGGTTTCGTGGAAATCTAGAATGTAAACAAAGCGAAAACTTTCGTGTTGCTCGCAGCCACTTCCCCCGGTACAAAACGTACCAAACCAATCGCAGCGGTGGCGGAGGCGGAGGCGGAGGCGGAGGCGGAGGCGGAGGCGGAGGCGGGCTTAATGACCCTAAACGGGAGCGTCCAACGGCCACGACTGAAAACAATCACAAATCCCTTGAATCAACAACTTCTTAGCACAAAACCAACAACAGTCGTTAACTTGCGGTACTGCTCCGCTGTTTGGTAACGTCCCCCTCAAGCTGAAACCAGGATCTTTGTATCGGAGAGGGAAAGCCTTAAGATGACATGCAAACTGAATGTAAAATAGTATAATAACTATTAAAAAAGCGGGAGGATGAGAGGCTGGGTCCTTCGGGAGGGACTCAAGAGTAGAGTCGCTGCTCCTCTTCATGGAGAGGATCCAGTTGCAGCGACAGAGTAACGGTGAATTCCAATTCCTCCCTTAACCCTCAATCTCAAAAATGCGCGCTCCCGCTAAAGGCAAGTGCTGCCCCAATACTTAGCAAGTCAAGTTGAGGGACGAGTTTGAGGGCTGTATCGCCCTCAAAATTTAGATTTTCCGACACCACCCTTGGTAGTAAGGGCTACCCAGAAGGCACTGGGTAATTTAGCCAAGACATCTTCAAAAAGGATGGCGACAAAAAAAGCTAGCTACAAACATAAGTATCTTCGTATATCTTAAAGATATAAATGTTATGAAACCATCTGATTGTCTTTGTTTGAGACTTTTTTCATGGATTAACATCGTTGTTGCGTAACATTTATTTTTTTACTTTACGATGTTTGCTGCCGGACTGGCTCTCCCGGCTAGCTTCACGTTACTTGTATACCTTGTTCTGTAGCAACGATGGACTGAATAATGAATCCTCTATTGTGTTATTTGCTAATATTATTTAGAGAATATACAGCGCTCTTTTCAATGTTATCCCTGAGTCATTTCAGGAAATACAGAGACAACACGGCTCTGAGACATTTCAGTCTGAAGACGTAACTGCACTCGAGGGGTGTCCCATTTCTAAGTCACTAGATAGCGCTTACACTTACTTTAGAGGGTTAAGATTGAGGGTTAAGGGAGGAATTGGAAATGGCCCAAAAATCCAAATCCATTAACAAAATTCAGGACGCCACTCGGCTGCACTCGACCCAACCCCCACCGCTGCGAGCATAAACCGTCACAGCCGTCTTGTAGCTATCGCACCACCGCAGAGCAGCGCGTGATAAAACATCTTTAAGATGGACGCACCGCGGCGCCGCTCGATCAACTGTCTCAACCCGGCATCTCCAAGGACGACACACAAATGTGATTATCAGATACGTATGTGGAGGCTCCGCCCATGTACTCACCTCTCTCCATTCTCTGTTGGCTATTCCTTGAGTGTACAGGACACAAACTGTGGGAAGCAGAGAGAAACATGACAGTCAGACCGACAGAAGAGTATTTAAGGGCGAACATGCAGCGCTTTTCCCCCGGACCCCTACAAAAGAGGAAAACTGCCTAATTAAATGTCAGGAGAAGTTTGTCGCACGGCGTGGTGGTATTTCAGAGAGGGGACGAGGGCCGGACGGGACTCGTGAGCGCTTGAAGGAACGTTTTTTTTTTTGTTTTGTTTTTTGGAGGATGGGCCACTTGTGAAAACAGAGAGAAGCAATCAGCTGCTATTAAAATGACGTTTCAACTGCAGCGTTTACGCCATTCACAAGCAAGCGTGGGCCACAGAGAAGACACCGGCAACTCAGGCGGACATCTAGGCCTGTTGCTCATGGGTCGGGGGGGGGGATCCGCAGGGCGTCTGGACCGGTCTGTCTCCGGTGAACAGAGTCGAGACCTTCTGCTCACCGGTCGATCCATGTTCTGACCCTCACCTGCGGTCATGAACTGTGACCTCTTACATAAGCGGCTGTAATGAGTTCACGCCACAGGAGGCTGGCGGGAGTAGAGTCGCTGCTCCTCTACATGGAGACGAGCCAGTTGAGGCGGTTTGGTCACCTATGATTCACACCGTTTGGATCCCCAAGAGGGTTTAACTCTTTACCATCTAATAAAAGCCCCAGGGTTGTTTTTAACTCTGAAATATTGCTTTAAGGTTAAGTATCCGTGGCATTTGTTTTAATATGATGCAGTATAATCCAGTTTTCTCTGAGCCACATACAGTCATGGAAAAAATGATTAGACCGCCCTTGTTTTCTTCAGTTTCTTGTTCATTTTAATGCCTGGTACAACTAAAGGTACATTTGTTTGGACAAACATAACGATAACCACAAAGATTGCTCATAAGAGTTTTATTTAAGAGCTGATATCTTACCATTTTCCATGGTTTTCTTGATTATAACCTAAATCACTTAAGTTTTTACATCAATAGCTATGGCGTTGTACTGCCAAAAACACTGCTTTTATGCATTCAGTGTTTTCTTTTCTGTCTGTTTTAGTCACATGATGACGTTTAGTGGTACCAGGTATTAAAATGAACAAGAAAGTGAAGACAAAATGGTGGTCTAATAATTTTTTTCCATGACTGTATAATGATAAACATGTCATCTGTTCTCCTGTATCCAGATATCTCACAGCTGCCTCTGAACAGTCGCTCGCCACCCTGACCGGAGCGCCGTCCTTTGGGAACCCTCTTAAAACACTCTAGAGGAGCGCAGGACCCATTTCCATCTCATTTCCACCTGAGCGACAAAGATCACCAACGCTGCGAGGCCGCAGCCAGAACAGCTAAGTCTGTCAGCTGGTATCGAGCTCAGAATAACCTCTGAGATGGTCTTCCTGACTGGAACAGCAACCACGGGGGCTCCGGCAGAAGACCGAGAGCTCCGCTACTTCAGAGGTGATCTCATGATGTGATTTCGATCACAGAGACGTTACTACTTCTGAGGCGACATGCATCATCGTTAACCGCGGCGCTAATTAATAGTAAATTTATGCATGAATTAATGTATGAGCTGTCACCTACTTCTGAAAAAAAAAAAACATGAGTGACTTAATCAGGAGATTCATTAGCTGTAGTGGCTGTTAGCGACAATCATCCGAGGTTTCAAAATTAGATCAGATATTAAATGTTTAATCAAACAGATTTTTTAGATGCCACTGATACTCATCTGGTGTGAAACGTCTCTGCTGAAACCAGCGGTAAGTAAATAAAGAGATGGACTGCAAAAAGTGAGCGAATTGCCACGGTTACGTGATGTTTTTTAAATTCGGAATTATTAATTCCGAATTAAATAATTCCGAATTAAACTATTTTCCTTCGAGTTTACATGGAAATAGTAATTCTGAATTGAGGTTACATGGAAAACACGTTGTTCGGCTTTATCCAACTCCACTTTAGGTCTGGGGGTTGGGAAGGGTTCTGATTGGATGGGGGGGGGGGGGGGGGGGGGGGGGGGGGGGGGGGGTGACATCTTTACATCTACCGGAAGAAAACAAACTTAGCAACAACTCGGTTAGCAAAACATTCCACTTATTTTTGACCGGGTGGCGTCTCTATCTGTGAAACCTCCTTCATTAACCTGGCCGCTACAACTTTGAAAAGCTCACAATTTTATGTTTCCTGCATCTGTTCTTTTAATTATTTCCAGTTCCTCCAAGCTATTTATTAAATAAATCGTCTCTGCTCTTGAACACCGTTTACTGCGTGCTGCCATTTTAAAAACTTTGTTTTGAAAACAAGCCCAGCGCGGAATATAAGCGTCATCACGGACAGAGACAAGAGAACTAGCATGCGCAGAAAGACGGGAATTAATTTAAACAGGATGAGTGTGTAAACATGACCGTGGAATTATTTAATTCGGAATTAAAATCAGAATAAACCAGACACTTACTTCGAAATTAAGTTTAATTCGGAATTGACCTTTTTATATGGAATTAAGTGTTTACATGGTAACTTTTATTCGGATTTAACTTTAATTCTGAATTAAAGAGGAATTAAACGTCCCATGTAAACGCACTGAATGTGTTAGAAAAAAAAGAGTTTAAATACATCAAAGTACGCTATTGTAGCTGCAGGAGTGGATCTGAAATTGTAAGTCTTGCAGCGTCTTCCCAAAAGTCGTCCGAGGACGTTGAAGCAAGCCCGAAGACTCGCTGACACTCCTGAAGGTGGTACCAAGATGGTCCAAGTCTCAAACAAACAAGTCTCACATGCATAAACCAAGCACTACACGTGGACAAACCCAAATCAAAAAACGCTGGAGGGGATACGGAAAATGCAAGTTTAAAAAAAAAAAAGCAGTGATTCCTGAATTTACGTCGACTCTTATTTCTCTGCACATGTTATGACCCAAGTATGTTTTTTCTAGTCAACTTCATTTAATTTTTTTTATATACATGCAGTTTGCATTTCAGGCCTGCAGCACATTCCAGATTCTTTGTTCATGAAGATGTTTCACCTTCCATCCACAAGGCTCTGAAATTTATCCTGACTGGTGGAGAGTTTTCAGTTCAGTTCAACTTTATTTCTATAGCGTCTATCACGATACAAATTGTCTTGAGACCAAGATCTTGATCCCCAAGCAAATACTATTAACTACTAGTATTAGTATTTCTGACTGGTTCATTGTTAGTATATGAACTACAGTGATGACTATATAAACAGATGAAGGCAGCAACACTGAGGTGGTCAGATGATCAGACTGCAGGTCAGCATGTTAGTGGATATCACAGAGACACCTATATAGACAGGTGGAGGTCAACGCTGGGATGACGCCTATATAGACGGGTGGAGGTAAACGCTGGGATGACGTCTATATAGACAGGTGGAGGTAAACGCTGGGATGACGTCTATATAGACAGGTGGAGGTAAACGCTGGGATGACGTCTATATAGACAGGTGGAGGTAAACGCTGGGATGACGTCTATATAGACAGGGGAGGTAAACGCTGGGATGACGTCTATATAGACAGGTGGAGGTACGCTGGGAACGCTGGAGGGCTGGATGACTCTCTATATAGACAGGTGGAGGTAAACGCTGGGGATGACGTCTATATAGACAGGTGGAGGTAGAGACGCTGGGATGACGTCTATATAGACAGGTGGAGGTCAACGCTGGGATGACGTCTATATAGACGGGTGGAGGTCAACGCAGGGATGACGTCTATATAGACAGGTGGAAGGTCAACGCTGCTGGGATGACGTCTATATAGACAGGTGGAGGTCAACGCTGGGATGACGTCTATATAGACAGGTGGAGGTCAACGCTGGGATGACGTCTATATAGACAGGTGGAGGTCAACGCTGGGATGACGTCTATATAGACAGGTGGAGGGTGGAGGTCAACGCTGGGATGACGTCTATATAGACAGGTGGAGGTAAACGCTGGGATGACGTCTATATAGACGGGTGGAGGTCAACGCAGGGATGACGTCTATATAGACAGGTGGAGGTCAACGCTGGGATGACATCTATATAGACGGGTGGAGGTCAACGCTGGGATGACGTCTATATAGACAGGTGGAGGTCAACGCTGGGATGACGTCTATATAGACGGTAGGGCTGGGCGATAAATCGATTTAATCGATTAATTCGAATTTGTACTTAATGTCGATTTGTTTTAATGAAAATCGATTTTCTCATTAACATCCGCCACCAGCGCCTGCCTGCTGGGCTCCCGTAGGTCAGAGATCGCGGAGTGCGCGCCCCCCTCGCGCGCCCCCCTCCCCACCCGCGCTAGGTACACAAACAAGCAAGCAGTGCTGATCTACACCGAAGAGAAAAGAAACGTATCCTCGGTTATTTGGAATTGGTTCGGGTTCGTGGCGTCAGACACAGAACAAACAGCACCTCGCTGCAAAGTCTGTTTAAAGGCTGTGCTACCAAAGGTAGCAGTACTAGCAATTTACTGCAGCAACTTAACAGAAGCATGCAGCCGAGTTGGAGAGGTTGCTCCCTACGAAAAAAAACGACCGCGGCAGCCCAAGCACCGCCACCAGAAAACAACCTACCGTCTTGGAAACGTTGACAAACTGTATCCCGCATGATAAGAAAGGAGCCCGGTGGAAAGCTGTCACGGATGCAGTCGTGATGTATATTGCAAGAGATATAGTGCCCATATACACCGTGGGAAAAGCCGGGTTTATTCACCTGCTCAAAGTTTTGGATCCAGGTACGTGCTACCAGGCCGCAAATAATTTTTATGACGTTGCCTTGCCTCGTAAATTACAATGGAAGCCTAAAATTAAATTTTTAATTTTATTTGATGCAGATGTTTAAGTTAATTTAACATGATTCAGGGAATTAAAATAGTGCCCAAATACTTTTTGTTTACCACACAAGCACCTCTTATTATGCAAAACATGTTCAGGTAACAGAGTTTTGTTTGCACTTTATTTTGTCAACCTCAAAAAAAAGGGTCTTATAATACTATGTTTTACTTATTTTTTGTGTCATTTGAAACTATATTACTGAAAAGTTACATTGTCACTGTTCACAATGGCAGGCAGGGCTTGCCATCTCTTTTTTGTGGCTTGTTTATGTAACTGAAACTCCAGAAGGGAAATTTAAACAAAATAAAAACTGAAACTTGTTTTGAACAATTTCTTTGTCATCTACAAATTGATTTTAGGTAGGGGGTGAAAAAAAACGATTTAAATCGTGAATCTGGATTTTTTCTGAAAAAATCGGAGATTTTTTTTTTAGGCCATATCGCCCAGCCCTAATAGACGGGTGGAGATCAACGCCGGGATGACGTCTATGATTGTGGAGGTCGACCCCGGGATGACGTCTATATAGACAGGTGGAGGTTGGGATGACGTCTATAACAGGTGGGGGTCACTGGGATGACGTCTATTAGACAGGTGGAGGTCAACGGACGTCGATATAGAGGGTGGAGGACGCTTGGATGGTCATAGATGGGGACGTCTATATAGACAGGTGGAGCTCAACGATTGGGATGACGCTATATAGACGGGGGGGTAAACGCTGGGATGACGTCTACATAGACATGTGGAGGTCAACGCTGGGATGATGACGACGTCCCCTATGACGGGTGGAGGTCAAAGCTGGGAGACATATATAGAGGGTGGAGTACGCTGGGATGACTATATAGACGGACGGGTGGAGGTCAACGCTTGGATGACATCTATAGACAGGTGGAGGTCAACGCTGGGATGACGTCTATATAGACGGGGTGGAGGTAAACGCTGGGATGACGTCTATAGACGGGGGAGGTCAACGCTGGATGACGTTATTAGAGGGGTGGAGGTCAACGCTATAGAATGGAGTCAACCGGGATGATCCACCTGTCTATATAGACCTCCACCGGTCATATAGACAAGGTCAGGTGGATAAACGCTGGGATGACGTCTATATAGACGGGTGGAGGTCAACCTGGGATGACGTCATGACGGGGTGGAGGTCAACGCTGGGATGACATCTATATAGACGGGTGGAGGTCAACGCGGGATGACGTCTATTAGTCAGGTAGACGTCAACCTGGGATACTAGACAGGTGGAGGTCAACGCTTGGAGACGTCTATATAGAGGGTGAGGTCAACGCTGGGGAGGCTCATAGACAGGTGGAGGTCAACGCTGGGATGGGATGACGTCTAATAGACGGGTGGAGGTCAACGCTGGGATGACATCTATATTAGATGGTGGGAGGTCAACGATGGGATGACGTTCATAGACAGGTGGAGGTCACGAGGGGAGGCTGGGATGAGTCTATATAGACGGGTGAGGTCAACGCTTGGGGATTCTATATAGAGGTGGAGGTCAACGCTGGGATGACGGTCATATAGACAGGTGGAGGTCAACGCTGGGATGACGTCTATATAGACAGTGGAGGTCAACGCTGGACGTCTAGACAACGTCTCTATATAGACGGTGGAGGTCAACGCTGGGATGAGTCTATATGACAGGGGAGGTCAACGCTGGGATGAAGTCTATATAGACGGGTGGAGGTCAACGCTGGGATGACGTCTATATAGAGGGTCAACGCTGGAGAGTCTATAGACAGGTGGAGGTCAACGCTGGGATGGGATAGACGTGGAGGTCAACGCGTGGGATGACGTCTGATATAGACAGGTGGAGGTCAACGCTTGGATGACGTCTATATGGGGTGGAGGTCAACGCTGGGATGACGTCTATATAGACAGGTGGAGGTCAACTGGGACGCTGGGATGCTATATAGAGGTCAACGCTGGGATGACGTCTATATAGACAGGTGGAGGTCAACGCGGGATGTCTATATAGACGGGTGGAGGTCAACGCTGGATGACGTCTATATAGAC
>JAGFBZ010002571.1:242500-245416 GCA_018398805.1 Hirundichthys speculiger | reverse complement strand
CTCCCTTGAGTCCTTGCCTCTCTCCCCTTGACTCCTGGACTCCCTCCCCTTGAGTCCCTGACTCCCTCCCTTGACTCCTTCCTCCCTCCCTTGACTCCTCGACTCCCTCCTTGAGTCGTTGCCCTCTCTCTCTTGAGTCCTTTACTCCCTCCCTTGAGTCCTCGACTCCCTCCCTTGAGTCCTTGCCTCTCTCTCTTGACTCCTGGACTCCCTCCCTTGAGTCCTTTACTCCCTCCCTTGAGTCCTTTACTCCCTCCCTTGAGTCCTTGCCTCTCTCCCTTGACTCCTGGACTCCCTCCCTAGAGTCCCTTGCCTCCCTCCCTTGAGTCCTGGACTCCCTCCTCCTGACTCCTTCCTCCCCCTCCCTCGACTCCCTCCCTTCCCTCCTGACACCCTCCCTTGAGTCCTTCCCTCCCTCCCTTGACTCTTCGACTCCCTCCCTTGAGTCCTTGACTCCCTCCCTTGAGTCCTTGCCTCTCTCCCTTGAGTCCTTGCCTCCCTCCCTTGACTCCTGGACTCCCTCCCTTGAGTCCGTGCCTCTCTCCCTTGACTCCTGGACTCCCTCCCTTGAGTCCTTGCCTCTCCCCCTTGACTCCTGGACTCCCTCCCTTGAGTCCTTGCCTCTCTCTCTTGAGTCCTTTACTCCCTCCCTTGAGTCCTTGACACCCTCCCTTGAGTCCTTGACTCCCTCCCTTGAGTCCTTGCCTCTCTCCCTTGACTCCTGGACTCCTTCCCTTTACTCCGTCCCTTGAGTCCTTGCCTCTCTCTCTTGAGTCCTTGACTCTCTCCCTTGAATCCTTGACTCCCTCCCTAGAGTCTTTTACTCCCTCCCTTGACTCCTGGACTCCCTCCCTTGAGTCCTTGCCTCTCTCCCTTGACTCCTGGACTCCTTCCCTTTACTCCCTCCCTTGAGTTCTTGCCTCCCTCCCTTGACTCCTGGACTCCCTCCCTAGAGTCCTTGCCTCCCTCCCTTGAGTCCTTTACTCCCTCCCTTGACTCCTGGACTCCCTCCCTTGAGTCCTTGCCTCTCTCCCTTGAGTCCTTGCCTCTCTTCCTTGAGTCCTTGACTCTCTCCCTTGAGTCCTTGCCTCTCTCTCTTGAGTCCTTGCCTCCCTCCCTTGACTCCTGGACTCCTTCCCTCGACTCCTTCCCTTGACTTTCTCCCTTAAGTACTTGACTCCTTTCCTTGACTCCTTCCCTTTACTCTCTCCCTAGAGTCCTTGCCTCCCTCCCTTGAGTCCTTGACTCCCTCCCTTGAGTCCTTGACACCCTCCCTTGAGTCCTTGACTCCCTCCCTTGAGTCCTTGCCTCTCTCCCTTGACTCCTCGACTCTCTCCCTTGACTCCTCGACTCTCTCCCTTGACTCCTTTACTCCCTCCCTTGAGTCCTTGACTCCCTCCCTTGACTCCTCGACTCCCTCCCTTGAGTCCTTGCCTCTCTCCCTTCCCTCCTGCCTCCCTCCCTTGACTCCTTGCCTCCCTCCCTTGAGTCCTTGCCTCTCTCCCTTGACTCCTGGACTCCCTCCCTTGAGTCCCTGACTCCCTCCCTTGAGTCCTTGCCTCCCTCCCTTGAGTCCTTGCCTCTCTCCCTTGACTCCTGGACTCCCTCCCTTGAGTCCCTGACTCCCTCCCTTGACTCCTTGCCTCCCTCCCTTGACTCCTCGACTCCCTCCCTTGAGTCGTTGCCTCTCTCTCTTGAGTCCTTTACTCCCTCCCTTGAGTCCTCGACTCCCTCCCTTGAGTCCTTGCCTCTCTCTCTTGACTCCTGGACTCCCTCCCTTGAGTCCTTTACTCCCTCCCTTGAGTCCTTTACTCCCTCCCATGAGTCCTTGCCTCTCTCCCTTGACTCCTGGACTCCCTCCCTAGAGTCCTTGCCTCCCTCCCTTGAGTCCTTTACTCCCTCCCTTGACTCCTGGACTCCCTCCCTTGAGTCCTTGCCTCCCTCCCTTGACTCCTCGACTCCCTCCCTTCCCTCCTGACACCCTCCCTTGAGTCCTTCCCTCCCTCCCTTGACTCTTCGACTCCCTCCCTTGAGTCCTTGACTCCCTCCCTTGAGTCCTTGCCTCTCTCCCTTGACTCCTTTACTCCCTCCCTTGAGTCCTTGACTCCCTCCCTAGAGTCCTTTACTCCCTCCCTTGAGTTCTTTCCTCTCTCCCTTGAGTCCTTGCCTCTCTCTCTTAAGTCCTTTACTCCCTCCCTTGACTCCTCGACTCTCTCCCTGGACTCCTGGACTCCTTCCCTTGACTCCTTGCCTCTCTCCCTGGACTCCTCGACTCCCTTCCTAGAGTCCTTGCCTCCCTCCCTTGACTCCTGGACTCCCTCTCTTGAGTCCTTGACTCTCTCCCTTGAGTGCTTGCCTCCCTCCCTTGACTCCTGGACTCTCTCCCTTGACTCCTCGACTCCCTCCCTTGACTCCTGGACTCCCTCCCTTGACTCCTCGACTCCCTCCCTTGACTCCTGGACTCCCTCTCTTGAGTCCTTGACTCCCTCCCTTGAGTCCTTGCCTCCCTCCCTTGACTCCTGGACTCCCTCCCTTGAGTCCTTGCCTCCCTCCCTTGACTCCTGGACTCCCTCTCTTGAGTCCTTGCCTCTCTCCCTTGACTCCTGGACTCCCTCCCTTTAGTCCTCGCCTCCCTCCCTTGACTCCTGGACTCCCTCCCTTAACTCCTTTACTCCTTCCCTTGACTCCTTGCCTCTCTCCCTTGAGTCCGTGCCTCCCTCCCTTGACTCCTTGCCTCCCTCCCTTGACTCCTGGACTCCCTCCCTTTAGTCCTCGCCTCCCTCCCTTGACTCCTGGACTCTCTCCCTTGACTCCTGGACTCTCTCCCTTGACTCCTGGACTCCCTCCCTTTAGTCCTTGACTCTCTCCCTTGACTCCTGGACTCCCTCCCTTGACTCTTTTACTCCCTCCCTTGAC
>JAGFBZ010002571.1:225000-237500 GCA_018398805.1 Hirundichthys speculiger | reverse complement strand
GATGGTGGAGACATCCAGCTGTGGTCTGTCAGTAGTCAGGTAGTCAGTGGTCCAGGTGATGGAGGAGACATCCAGCTGTGGTCTGTTCAGTCAGGTAGTCAGTGGTCCAGGTGATGGTGGAGACATCCAGCTGTGGTCTGTTAGTCAGGTAGTCAGTGGTCCAGGTGATGGTGGAGACATCCAGCTGTGGTCTGTCAGTCAGGTAGTCAGTGGTCCAGGTGATGGAGGAGACATCCAGCTGTGGTCTGTTAGTCAGGTAGTCAGTGGTCCAGGTGATGGTGGAGACATCCAGCTGTGGTCTGTCAGTCAGGTAGTCAGTGGTCCAGGTGATGAAGACATCCAGCTGTGGTCTGTCAGTCAGTAGTCAGTGGTCCAGGTGATGGAGACATCCAGCTGTGGTCTGTTAGTCAGGTAGTCAGTGGTCCAGGTGGTGGATGGAGGAGACATCCAGCTGTGGTCTGTCAGTCAGGTAGTCAGTGGTCCAGGTGATGGAGGAGACATCCAGCTGTGGTCTGTCAGTCAGGTAGTCAGTGGTCCAGGTGATGGTGGAGACATCCAGCTGTGGTCTGTTAGTCAGGTAGTCAGTGGTCCAGGTGATGGAGGAGACATCCAGCTGTGGTCTGTCAGTCAGGTAGTGGTCCAGGTGATGGTGGAGACATCCAGCTGTGGTGGTAGTCAGGTAGTCCAGGTGATGGTGGAGACATCCAGCTGTGGTCTGTTAGTCAGGTAGTCAGTGGTCCAGGTGATGGTGGAGACATCCAGCTGTGGTCTGTTCAGTCAGGTAGTCAGTGGTCCAGGTGATGGAGGAGACATCCAGCTGTGGTCTGTCAGTCAGGTAGTCAGTGGTCCAGGTGATGGAGGAGACATCCAGCTGTGGGTCTGTCAGTCAGGTAGTCAGTGGTCCAGGTGATGGTGGAGACATCCAGCTGTGGTCTGTCAGTCAGGTAGTCAGTGGTCCAGGTGATGGAGGAGACATCCAGCTGTGGTCTGTCAGTCAGGTAGTCAGTGGTCCAGGTGATGGTGGAGACATCCAGCTGTGGTCTGTTAGTCAGGTAGTCAGTGGTCCAGGTGATGGAGGAGACATCCAGCTGTGGTCTGTTAGTCAGGTAGTCAGTGGTCCAGGTGATGGTGGAGACATCCAGCTGTGGTCTGTTCAGTCAGGTAGTCAGTGGTCCAGGTGATGGTGGAGACATCCAGCTGTGGTCTGTTAGTCAGGTAGTCAGTGGTCCAGGTGATGGAGGAGACATCCAGCTGTGGTCTGTCAGTCAGGTAGTCAGTGGTCCAGGTGATGGTGGAGACATCCAGCTGTGGTCTGTTAGTCAGGTAGTCAGTGGTCCAGGTGATGGTGGAGACATCCAGCTGTGGTCTGTCAGTCAGGTAGTCAGTGGTCCAGGTGATGGAGGAGACATCCAGCTGTGGTCTGTTAGTCAGGTAGTCAGTGGTCCAGGTGATGGAGGAGACATCCAGCTGTGGTCTGTCAGTCAGGTAGTCAGTGGTCCAGGTGATGGTGGAGACATCCAGCTGTGGTCTGTTAGTCAGGTAGTCAGTGGTCCAGGTGATGGAGGAGACATCCAGCTGTGGTCTGTCAGTCAGGTAGTCAGTGGTCCAGGTGATGGTGGAGACATCCAGCTGTGGTCTGTTCAGTCAGGTAGTCAGTGGTCCAGGTGATGGTGGAGACATCCAGCTGTGGTCTGTTAGTCAGGTAGTCAGTGGTCCAGGTGATAGAGGAGACATCCAGCTGTGGTCTGGTTAGTCAGGTAGTCAGTGGTCCAGGTGATGGTGGAGACATCCAGCTGTGGTCTGTCAGTCAGGTAGTCAGTGGTCCAGGTGATGGAGGAGACATCCAGCTGTGGTCTGTTAGTCAGGTAGTCAGTGGTCCAGGTGATGGTGGAGACATCCAGCTGTGGTCTGTCAGTCAGGTAGTCAGTGGTCCAGGTGATGGTGGAGACATCCAGCTGTGGTCTGTTAGTCAGGTAGTCAGTGGTCCAGGTGATGGTGGAGACATCCAGCTGTGGTCTGTCAGTCAGGTAGTCAGTGGTCCAGGTGATGGTGGAGACATCCAGCTGTGGTCTGTTAGTCAGGTAGTCAGTGGTCCAGGTGATGGTGGAGACATCCAGCTGTGGTCTGTTAGTCAGGTAGTCAGTGGTCCAGGTGATGGATGGAGACACATCCAGCTGTGGTCTGTCAGTCAGGTAGTCAGGTAGTCAGTGGTCCAGGTGATGGTGGAGACATCCAGCTGTGGTCTGTTAGTCAGGTAGTCAGTGGTCCAGGTGATGGTGGAGACATCCAGCTGTGGTCTGTCAGTCAGGTAGTCAGTGGTCCAGGTGATGGTGGAGACATCCAGCTGTGGTCTGTTAGTCAGGTAGTCAGTGGTCCAGGTGATGGTGGAGACATCCAGCTGTGGTCTGTTAGTCAGGTAGTCAGTGGTCCAGGTGATGGAGGGAGACATCCAGCTGTGGTCTGTCAGTCAGGTAGTAGTCAGTGGTCCAGGTGATGGTGGAGACATCCAGCTGTGGTCTGTTAGTCAGGTAGTCAGTGGTCCAGGTGATGTGATGGGTGGAGACATCCAGCTGGGTCTCTGTCAGTCAGGTAGTCAGTGGTCCAGGTGATGGTGGAGACATCCAGCTGTGGTCTGTTAGTCAGGTAGTCAGTGGTCCAGGTGATGGTGGAGACATCCAGCTGTGGTCTGTCAGTCAGGTAGTCAGTGGTCCAGGTGATGGTGGAGACATCCAGCTGTGGTCTGTCAGTCAGGTAGTCAGTGGTCCAGGTGACGGTGGAGACATCTAGCTGTGGTCTGTTCAGTCAGGTAGTCAGTGGTCCAGGTGATGGTGGAGACATCCAGCTGTGGTCTGTTAGTCAGGTAGTCAGTGGTCCAGGTGATGATGGAGACATCCAGCTGTGGTCTGTCAGTCAGGTAGTCAGGTAGTCAGTGGTCCAGGTGATGGTGCAGACATCCAGCTGTGGTCTGTCAGTCAGGTAGTCAGTGGTCCAGGTGATGGAGGAGACATCCAGCTGTGGTCTGTCAGTCAGGTAGTCAGTGGTCCAGGTGATGGTGGAGACATCCAGCTGTGGTCTGTTAGTCAGGTAGTCAGTGGTCCAGGTGATGGAGGAGACATCCAGCTGTGGTCTGTCAGTCAGGTAGTCAGTGGTCCAGGTGATGGAGGAGACATCCAGCTGTGGTCTGTTAGTCAGGTAGTCAGTGGTCCAGGTGATGGTGGAGACATCCAGCTGTGGTCTGTTAGTCAGGTAGTCAGTGGTCCAGGTGATGGAGGAGACATCCAGCTGTGGTCTGTCAGTCAGGTAGTCAGTGGTCCAGGTGATGGTGGAGACATCCAGCTGTGGTCTGTCAGGTAGTCAGTGGTCCAGGTGATGGAGGAGACATCCAGCTGTGGTCTGTAGTCAGGTAGTCAGTGGTCCAGGTGATGGAGGAGACATCCAGCTGTGGTCTGTTAGTCAGGTAGTCGTCAGTGGTCCAGGTGAGGGATGGAGACATCCAGCTGTGGTCTGTCAGTCAGGTAGTCAGTGGTCCAGGTGATGGAGGAGACATCCAGCTGTGGTCTGTCAGTCAGGTAGTCAGTGGTCCAGGTGATGGTGGAGACATCCAGCTGTGGTCTGTCAGTGGTCAGGTAGTCAGTGGTCCAGGTGATGGTGGAGACATCCAGCTGTGGTCTGTTAGTCAGGTAGTCAGTGGTCCAGGTGATGGAGGAGACATGCAGCTGTGGTCTGTCAGTCAGGTAGTCAGTGGTCCAGGTGATGAAGACATCCAGCTGTGGTCTGTCTGTAAGTAGTCAGTGGTCCAGGTGATGAAGACATCCAGCTGTGGTCTGTTAGTCAGGTAGTCAGTGGTCCAGGTGATGGAGGAGACATCCAGCTGTGGTCTGTCAGTCAGGTAGTCAGTGGTCCAGGTGATGGTGGAGACATCCAGCTGTGGTCTGTCAGTCAGGTAGTCAGTGGTCCAGGTGATGGAGGAGACATCCAGCTGTGGTCTGTTAGTCAGGTAGTCAGTGGTCCAGGTGATGGAGGAGACATCCAGCTGTGGTCTGTCAGTCAGGTAGTCAGTGGTCCAGGTGATGGATGGAGAGACATCCAGCTGTGGTCTGTTAGTCAGGTAGTCAGTGGTCCAGGTGATGGTGGAGACATCCAGCTGTGGTCTGTCAGTCAGGTAGTCAGTGGTCCAGGTGATGGTGGAGACATCCAGCTGTGGTCTGTCAGTCAGGTAGTCAGTGGTCCAGGTGATGGTGGAGACATCCAGCTGTGGTCTGTTAGTCAGGTAGTCAGTGGTCCAGGTGATGGAGGAGACATCCAGCTGTGGTCTGTCAGTCAGGTAGTCAGTGGTCCAGGTGATGGAGGAGACATCCAGCAGTTGTGGTCTGTCAGTCAGGTAGTCAGTGGTGGTCCAGGTGATGGTGGAGACATCCAGCTGTGGTCTGTTAGTCAGGTAGTCAGTGGTCCAGGTGATGGAGGAGACATCCAGCTGTGGTCTGTTCAGTCAGGTAGTCAGTGGTCCAGGTGATGGAGGAGACATCCAGCTGTGGTCTGTTAGTCAGGTAGTCAGTGGTCCAGGTGATGGAGGAGACATCCAGCTGTGGTCTGTCAGTCAGGTAGTCAGTGGTCCAGGTGATGGAGGAGACATCCAGCTGTGGTCTGTCAGTCAGGTAGTCAGTGGTCCAGGTGATGGTGGAGACATCCAGCTGTGGTCTGTTAGTCAGGTAGTCAGTGGTCCAGGTGATGGAGGAGACATCCAGCTGTGGTCTGTCAGTCAGGTAGTCAGTGGTCCAGGTGATGGTGGAGACACATCCAGCTGTGGTCTGTCAGTCAGGTAGTCAGTGGTCCAGGTGATGGAGGAGACATCCAGCTGTGGTCTGTCAGTCAGGTAGTCAGTGGTCCAGGTGATGGTGGAGACATCCAGCTGTGGTCTGTTCAGTCAGGTAGTCAGTGGTCCAGGTGATGGAGGAGACATCCAGCTGTGGTCTGTCAGTCAGGTAGTCAGTGGTCCAGGTGATGGAGGAGACATCCAGCTGTGGTCTGTTAGTCAGGTAGTCAGTGGTCCAGGTGATGGAGGAGACATCCAGCTGTGGTCTGTTAGTCAGGTAGTCAGTGGTCCAGGTGATGGTGGAGGACATCCAGCTGTGGTCTGTAGTCAGGTAGTCAGTGGTCCAGGTGATGGAGGAGACATCCAGCTGTGGTCTGTCAGTCAGGTAGTCAGTGGTCCAGGTGATGGAGGAGACATCCAGCTGTGGTCTGTCAGTCAGGTAGTCAGTGGTCCAGGTGATGATGGAGACATCCAGCTGTGGTCTGTCAGTCAGGTAGTCAGTGGTCCAGGTGATGGTGGAGACATCCAGCTGTGGTCTGTCAGTCAGGTAGTCAGTGGTCCAGGTGATGGATGGAGACATCCAGCTGTGGTCTGTCAGTCAGGTAGTCAGTGGTCCAGGTGATGGTGGAGACATCCAGCTGTGGTCTGTTCAGTCAGGTAGTCAGTGGTCCAGGTGATGGAGGAGACATCCAGCTGTGGTCTGTCAGTCAGGTAGTCAGTGGTCAGGGTCCAGGTGATGGTGGAGACATCCAGCTGTGGTCTGTTAGTCAGGTAGTCAGTGGTCCAGGTGATGGAGGAGACATCCAGCTGTGGTCTGTCAGTCAGGTAGTCAGTGGTCCAGGTGATGGTGGAGGAGACATCCAGCTGTGGTCTGTCAGTCAGGTAGTCAGTGGTCCAGGTGATGGAGGAGACATCCAGCTGTGGTCTGTTAGTCAGGTAGTCAGTGGTCCAGGTGATGGAGGAGACATCCAGCTGTGGTCTGTTAGTCAGGTAGTCAGTGGTCCAGGTGATGGTGGAGACATCCAGCTGTGGTCTGTCAGTCAGGTAGTCAGTGGTCCAGGTGATGGTGGAGACATCCAGCTGTGGTCTGTCAGTCAGGTAGTCAGTGGTCCAGGTGATGGTGGAGACATCCAGCTGTGGTCTGTCAGTCAGGTAGTCAGTGGTCCAGGTGATGGTGGAGACATCCAGCTGTGGTCTGTTAGTCAGGTAGTCAGTGGTCCAGGTGATGGAGGAGACATCCAGCTGTGGTCTGTCAGTCAGGTAGTCAGTGGTCCAGGTGATGGAGGAGACATCCAGCTGTGGTCTGTCAGTCAGGTAGTCAGTGGTCCAGGTGATGGAGGAGACATCCAGCTGTGGTCTGTTCAGTCAGGTAGTCAGTGGTCCAGGTGATGGTGGAGACATCCAGCTGTGGTCTGTCAGTCAGGTAGTCAGTGGTCCAGGTGATGGTGGAGACATCCATCAGCTGTGTCTGTCAGTCAGGTAGTCAGTGGTCCAGGTGATGGTGGAGACATCCAGCTGTGGTCTGTCAGTCAGGTAGTCAGTGGTCCAGGTGATGGTGGAGACATCCAGCTGTGGTCTGTTAGTCAGGTAGTCAGTGGTCCAGGTGATGGAGGAGACATCCAGCTGTGGTCTGTTAGTCAGGTAGTCAGTGGTCCAGGTGATGGAGGAGACATCCAGCTGTGGTCTGTCAGTCAGGTAGTCAGTGGTCCAGGTGATGGAGGAGACATCCAGCTGTGGTCTGTAGTCAGGTAGTCAGTGGTCCAGGTGATGGAGGAGACATCCAGCTGTGGTCTGTCAGTCAGGTAGTCAGTGGTCCAGGTGATGGTGGAGACATCCAGCTGTGGTCTGTTCAGTCAGGTAGTCAGTGGTCCAGGTGATGGAGGAGACATCCAGCTGTGGTCTGTCAGTCAGGTAGTCAGTGGTCCAGGTGATGGTGAGGAGACATCCAGCTGTGGTCTGTGTCAGTCAGGTAGTCAGTGGTCCAGGTGATGGAGGAGACATCCAGCTGTGGTCTGTTTAGTCAGGTAGTCAGTGGTCCAGGTGATGGAGGAGACATCCAGCTGTGGTCTGTTAGTCAGGTAGTCAGTGGTCCAGGTGACGGATGGAGAGACATCCAGCTGTGGTCTGTCAGTCAGGTAGTCAGTGGTCCAGGTGATGGTGGAGACATCCAGCTGTGGTCTGTCAGTCAGGTAGTCAGTGGTCCAGGTGATGGTGGAGACATCCAGCTGTGGTCTGTCAGTCAGGTAGTCAGTGGTCCAGGTGATGGAGGAGACATCCAGCTGTGGTCTGTCAGTCAGGTAGTCAGTG
The DNA here is from genome assembly GCA_018398805.1 of Hirundichthys speculiger. NCBI lineage: Eukaryota > Metazoa > Chordata > Actinopteri > Beloniformes > Exocoetidae > Hirundichthys > Hirundichthys speculiger. The sequence goes on along the minus strand of JAGFBZ010002571.1, from coordinate 230,380 downwards.
GTCCAGGTGATGGTGGAGACATCCAGCTGTGGTCTGTCAGTCAGGTAGTCAGTGGTCCAGGTGATGGTGGAGACATCCAGCTGTGGTCTGTCAGTCAGGTAGTCAGTGGTCCAGGTGATGGTGGAGACATCCAGCTGTGGTCTGTCAGTCAGGTAGTCAGTGGTCCAGGTGATGGTGGAGACATCCAGCTGTGGTCTGTCAGTCAGGTAGTCAGTGGTCCAGGTGATGGAGGAGACATCCAGCTGTGGTCTGGTAGTCAGGTAGTCAGTGGTCCAGGTGATGGTGGAGACATCCAGCTGTGGTCTGTTAGTCAGGTAGTCAGTGGTCCAGGTGATGGAGGAGACATCCAGCTGTGGTCTGTTAGTCAGGTAGTCAGTGGTCCAGGTGATGGAGGAGACATCCAGCTGTGGTCTGTCAGTCAGGTAGTCAGTGGTCCAGGTGATGGTGGAGACATCCAGCTGTGGTCTGTCAGTCAGGTAGTCAGTGGTCCAGGTGATGGAGGAGACATCCAGCTGTGGTCTGTCAGTCAGGTAGTCAGTGGTCCAGGTGATGGAGGAGACATCCAGCTGTGGTCTGTTAGTCAGGTAGTCAGTGGTCCAGGTGATGGAGGAGACATCCAGCTGTGGTCTGTCAGTCAGGTAGTCAGTGGTCCAGGTGACGGTGGAGACATCCAGCTGTGGTCTGGTCAGTCATCAGGTAGTCAGTGGTCCAGGTGATGGAGGAGACATCCAGCTGTGGTCTGTCAGTCAGGTAGTCAGTGGTCCAGGTGATGGTGGAGACATCCAGCTGTGGTCTGTCAGTCAGGTAGTCAGTGGTCCAGGTGATGGTGGAGACATCCAGCTGTGGTCTGTTAGTCAGGTAGTCAGTGGTCCAGGTGATGGAGGAGACATCCAGCTGTGGTCTGTCAGTCAGGTAGTCAGTGGTCCAGGTGATGGTGGAGACATCCAGCTGTGGTCTGTCAGTCAGGTAGTCAGTGGTCCAGGTGATGGAGGAGACATCCAGCTGTGGTCTGTTAGTCAGGTAGTCAGTGGTCCAGGTGATGGAGGAGACATCCAGCTGTGGTCTGTTAGTCAGGTAGTCAGTGGTCCAGGTGATGGTGGAGACATCCAGCTGTGGTCTGTCAGTCAGGTAGTCAGTGGTCCAGGTGATGGTGGAGACATCCAGCTGTGGTCTGTTAGTCAGGTAGTCAGTGGTCCAGGTGATGAAGGAGACATCCAGCTGTGGTCTGTCAGTCAGGTAGTCAGTGGTCCAGGTGATGGTGGAGACATCCAGCTGTGGTCTGTCAGTCAGGTAGTCAGTGGTCCAGGTGATAGTGGAGACATCCAGCTGTGTCTTCTGCAGGTTCTTTGGTAGTAAAGCAGCTGGATGGAGTTAGATGTTCTGGAGAACCTGAAGACCATGATCCTCACAGAGCTGCTGCCTGGTCCAGGTGTAGTTTGTTGAAGGAGGTGTGTGATGGAGTCTTCAACTCCAACACAATGAGGATCGTTACCTGGAGCAGGTCCTGGAAGGAGCTGGTTCTCTTCTTCAGGTGGACCAGTAAGAGTCTCTCCAGGACCTTCATGATCTGGGATGTTAGAGCTGCAGGTCCATAGATCCTTTTGGGTCTAGAACAAGGCAGGAGGTTTTCCACAGCACCAGAACCTTCTCCTGGTCCAGGGTTGGTTCCTGGTGGAGCTCCTCTCTGTTCTGGTGGAGATGGTCTTGATGTCATCTCCATGTGGGTCAGAGTTCATCCTGGTCAGGAGCCTCCAAACCCCCCAGAGGTTCTTCAGCTTCCTGAGACCTCCTCCTCACAGTCCGGTTGGTCTCAGGTTTCTTCTGGATGATGGTTTACAGGTGGAGATGAACCAGATGATGATCTGGACCAGAACCAGAGCTGAGTTCATCTCTGACGTTAGTGTGAAGGTCCTTCAGAACCCAATGCTTCCTGAAGCAGCTGATGGATCGGACCAGGATGGAGACCTTCAGAACCCAACGCTTCCTGAAGCAGCTGATGTACCGGACGAGGATGGAGACCTTCAGAACCCAACGCTATCAGTGAAGCAGCTGATGGACCGGACCAGGATGGAGACCTTCAGAACCCAACACAGCTTTGGGTTCTGAAGGTCCTTCAGAACCCAACACTATCAGTGAAGCAGCTGATGGATCGGACCAGGATGGTGACCTTCAGAACCCAACGCTTCCTGAAGCAGCTGATGTACCGGACCAGGATGGAGACCTTCAGAACCCAACATAGCTTTGGGTTCTGAAGGTCCTTCAGAACCCAACGCTATCAGTGAAGCAGCTGATGGATCGGACCAGGATGGAGACCTTCAGAACCCAACGCTTCCTGAAGCAGCTGATGGATCGGACCAGGATGGAGACCTTCAGAACCCAACGCTTCCTGAAGCAGCTGATGGACCGGACCAGGATGGAGACCTTCAGAACCCAACGCTTCTTGAAGCAGCTGATGGACCGGACCAGGATGGAGACCTTCAGAACCCAACGCTTCTTGAAGCAGCTGATGTACCGGACCAGGATGGAGACCTTCAGAACCCAACGCTTCCTGAAGCAGCTGATGTACCGGACCAGGATGGATACCTTCAGAACCCAACGCTTCCTGAAGCAGCTGATGCACCGGACCAGGATGGAGACCTTCAGAACCCAACGCTTCCTGAAGCAGCTGATGCACCGGACCAGGATGGAACCCAACGCTATGTTCAGAACCCAACGCTATGTTGGGTTCTGAAGGTCCTTCAGTGAAGGAGTTGACCCAGAAACATGCACAGTCAGCAAATATTGATGAGCTGTTGTAACAATGTACGCAAGCACACGCCTGTGTTCATGTGTGCTCAGGTGTGCTCACCTGTGTTCACCTGTGTTCCCAGCTCAGGCCTCCTACGGTGATTGGCCAGTTCCACACCTTGTTCTTCGGCTCGGTGCGGATGTTCTTCCTGGGAGTTCTCGGCTTCGCCGTCTACGGGAATGAGGCTCTGCACTTCAGCTGCGACCCGGACCGCCGAGAACTCAACCTGTTCTGCTACAACCAGTTCAGACCCATAACGCCTCAGGTGAGTCACCTGATGACCTGAACCAGGAGGGTCGTTCATGACAGCCAAAGAGTCGTGGCTCTTGAACGTCAACAGGTTTTTTAGTATTCCAACGTTTTGCCATAAAATATTGATTTTTGCTAAACTGCTAATATTTAACACATATTACATTTCTGCTGTAAAATTGATAATTTTATAATATCCCAACTTTTGTCATCAAAAGCAAATCAATTCTTGTCAGAAAATCTTAAACTTTGTAAAATCTTGACTGTTAAAATATAATTTTATAAAACTGTCGCACCGAACGTGTCTGTTGTAAAAATCCCAACGTTTGGTGCCAAACTGCCAACCAGCAGTGGTTCTGCTGGAACGACTGGACCAGTCAGAGGTCAAAGGGGAGCAGCTGGAGCGCCACCTGGAGTCCACCTGGAGCCCATCTGGAGTTCACCTGGAGTCCACCTGAGTCCACCTGGAGTCCAGCTGGGGCCCACCTGGAGTCCAGCTGGGGCCCATCTGGAGCGCCACCTGGAGTCCAGCTGGGGCCCATCTGGAGTTCACCTGGAGACCAGCTGGAGCGCCACCTGGAGTCCAGCTGGGGCCCATCTGGAGTTCACCTGGAGTCCAGCTGGAGCGCCACCTGGAGTCCAGCTGGAGTCCACCTGGAGTCCACCTGGGGCCCATCTGGAGTCCACCTGGAGTCCACCTGGGGCCCATCTGGAGTTCCACCTGGAGTCCAGCTGGGGCCCACCTGGAGTCCACCTGGAGTCCAGCTGGGGCCCACCTGGAGTCCACCTGGAGTCCACCTGGAGTCCACCTGGGGCCCATCTGGAGTCCACCTGGAGTCCACCTGGGGCCCATCTGGAGTCCACCTGGAGTCCAGCTGGAGCGCCACCTGGAGTCCACCTGGAGTCCAGCTGGGGCCCATCTGGAGTCCACCTGAGTCCACCTGGAGTCCAGCTGGGGCCCATCTGGAGTCCACCTGGAGTTCACCTGGAGTCCAGCTGGGGCCCACCTGGAGTCCAGCTGGGGCCCATCTGGTCCACTGGGGGGCCCATCTGGAGTTCACCTGGAGTCCAGCTTGGGGCCCACCTGGAGTCCACCTGGAGTCCAGCTGGGGCCCACCTGGAGTTCACCTGAGTCCACCTGGAGTCCAGCTGGGGCCCATCTGGAGTCCACCTGGAGTTCACCTGGAGTCCAGCTGGAGCGCCACCTGGAGTCCAGCTGGAGTCCACCTGGAGTCCACCTGGGGCCCATCTGGAGTCCACCTGGAGTCCACCTGGGGCCCATCTGGAGTCCACCTGGAGTCCAGCTGGGGCCCACCTGGAGTTCACCTGGAGTCCAGCTGGGGCCCACCTGGAGTCCACCTGGAGTCCAGCTGGGGCCCACCTGGAGTCCACCTGGAGTCCACCTGGGGCCCATCTGGAGTCCACCTGGAGTCCACCTGGGGCCCATCTGGAGTCCACCTGGAGTCCAGCTGGGGCCCATCTGGAGTCGCCTGGAGTCCAGCTGGGGCCCATCTGGAGTTCACCTGGAGTCCAGCTGGGGCCCACCTGGAGTCCACCTGGAGTCCAGCTGGGGCCCACCTGGAGTCCACCTGGAGTCCACCTGGAGTCCACCTGGGGCCCATCTGGAGTCCACCTGGAGTCCATCTGGGGCCCACCTGGAGTCCACCTGGAGTCCAGCTGGGGCCCATCTGGAGTCCACCTGGAGTCCACCTGGAGTCCAGCTGGGGCCCATCTGGAGTCCACCTGGAGTTCACCTGGAGTCCAGCTGGGGCCCACCTGGAGTCCAGCTGGGGCCCATCTGGAGTCCACCTGGGGCCCATCTGGAGTTCACCTGGAGTCCAGCTGGGGCCCACCTGGAGTCCACCTGGAGTCCAGCTGGGGCCCACCTGGAGTTCACCTGAGTCCACCTGGAGTCCAGCTGGGGCCCATCTGGAGTCCACCTGGAGTTCACCTGGAGTCCACCTGGACTCCAGGTGGGCCCACCTGGGGCCCATCTGGAGTTCACCTGGAGTCCAGCTGGGGCCCACCTGGAGTCCACCTGGGGCCCACCTGGGCCCCAGCTGGAGTCCACCTGAGTCCAGCTGGGGCCCACCTGGAGTCCACCTGAGTCCACCTGGGGCCCACCTGGGGCCCATCTGCAGTCCACCTGAGTCCACCTGGGGCCCATCTGGAGTCGCCTGAGTCCAGCTGGGGCCCATCTGGAGTTCACCTGGAGCCCATCTGGAGTCCACCTGGGGCCCATCTGGAGTTCACCTGGAGTCCAGCTGGGGCCCATCTGGAGTCCACCTGGGGCCCATCTGGAGTTCACCTGGAGTCCAGCTGGGGCCCACCTGGAGTCCACCT
>JAGFBZ010002571.1:75000-220000 GCA_018398805.1 Hirundichthys speculiger | reverse complement strand
TTCACAGGGGGCACCGATACTCTTGAAGCTTCACAGGGGGCACCAATACTCTTGAAGCTTCACAGGGGGCACTGATACTCTTAAAGGATCACAGGAGACACCAGTACTCTTGGACCTTTACAGGGGGCACTGATACTCTTGGACCTTCACAGGGGGGCACTGATACTCTTGGACCTTTACCTTCAAGAGTAAGCTTCACAGGGGGCACCATTATCTTGGACCTTCACAGGGGGCACCGATACTCTTGAACCTTCACAAGGAACACCAATACTCTTGAAGCTTCACAGGGGGTACCAATACTCTTGGACCTTCACAGGTGGCACTGATACTCTTGGACCTTCATAGGGGGCACCAATACTCTTGAAGCTTCACGGGGGGCACTGATACTCTTGAAGGATCACAGAAGACACCAGTACTCTTGGACCTTCACGGGGGACACTGATACTCTTGGACCTTCACAGGGGGCACGAATACTCATTAAGCTTCATGGGGGGCACTGATATTTTTGAAGCTTCAGAGGGGGCACCGATACTCTTGAAGCCTCACAGGGGGCACTGATACTCTTGAAGGATCACAGAAGACACCAGTACTCTTATACCTTCACGGGGGACACTGATACTCTTGGACCTTCACAGGGGGCACGAATACTCATTAAGCTTCATGGGGGGCACTGATATTTTTGAAGCCTCACAGGGGGCAGCAATACTCTTGAAGCTTAACGGGGGGCACTGATACTCTTGAAGGATCACAGGAGACACCAGTACTCTTGGACCTTCACAGGGGGCACTGATACTCTTGGACCTTCACAGGGGGCACCATTACTCTTGGACCTTCACGGGGGGCACTGATACTCTTGGACTTTCACAGAGGGCACCAATACTCTTGAAGCTTCACGGGGGGCACTGATACTCTTGAAGGATCACAGGAGACACCAGTACTCTTGGACCTTCACAGGGGGCACTGATACTCTTGGACCTTCACAGAGGGCACCAATACTCTTGAAGAATCACAGGGGACATCCTAACAGCTGGTTAATGGCTAGTTTCTATGACTTTAGCACTTTGTGCTTCATAATATTTCGACTTGACTTCTGAGCTGTGAATCAAGACCTTACTAAGCCTCGTCATTCTTACTGTAAAGGTAATATGGCTTGCTGCTCTGTACTGTACCAAGAGACCACTGCATCTGTTTTGTGTGGGGGGTGTTTATGGATGAACCAATGGTAAAGCAGTTATCTGTTCCCCCGGTTGACCCTACTAGCCAGGCCTAACCAGAAGACACCAGTGGACTGCCTCTAGACTTGGTTGTCCTGTGGGTTATGTGTGTGGGCCACAAGCAGTGGGCCATTTAAACACTGCACATCCCCCTGGAGCCCCGCTAATCCTCATTTAATCTCTGGCAGCTTTGGTTTTGCATGTCAGACAGATGTTGGGACCGATTTGATCAGCATGAATGTGAGGTGTTACGCTTGGACCGCAAATCAGAATGGATATTCTGGACAATATTGAAAGTGTCACTGCCTCATGTTTGTCTTCTCTTCCCCTCAGGTTCACCCGCTGTACATGTGCGATGCCAGCGCTCTGGAAAAAGCCTTTAACGTGACGAAGTGCATGGTGCCCGAACACTTTGAGAAAACCATCTTCCTCAGTGCCATGTACACCTTCACAGTCATCACCATACTCCTCTGCATTGCTGAGATTTTTGAGATACTCTGCCGACGGCTCGGTTATCTCAACAATCAATGACACAAACGCCCACGCGCATGCACGACCAATGAACGACCGAGGACGCTGTTTCTGCCAACTGTCATCAGGCTCTGGTTAGCTGGACGTTTATTAAACATGAAGCTAACGCAGGAGCCGAACCCCACCGGTGGTCCGTCGTGGGTGGGAAGCACTGAGGAACCTGAGAACGTGCAACAGCGTCAGATCTGACAAGTCTGAAATATTTCATTGGTGTTTGTTGCCCTTAACTGTAGAGTGATCTTCTCCAATCGTATTTCAGACATCAGTGGTTCTGTGCTGGCTGTGTCCAGGGATGTTCTACGGATGGACGGGTTCGCCAGAGAACACTTATCTCCTACTGAACTGTTCATGTATGGGATAGACAGAATATCTGGCTTTCTTTCTTTCTTTCTTTCTTTCTTTCTTTCTTTCTTTCTTTCTTTTTCTACAACCTGACTGAGAGACAGGTATCAGCTTCTTGGTGCTACCAGTAAGTTTGAATTTCCTTGGATTAAATATCCACAACACCTTATTTTGGTGCAGATCTGGATGCTCATAAAGTCTTCTCCTGGAGTTATACCTCACATCTTCAACTCTAGAGAAGAAAACCTCTAGAGACGTTAGCTGCACACATTTCCCTTGAGCTCCTCAGGCCCTGGCATTCCCTGGATTCATAGAGGCCCATCTATCTATCTATCTATCTATCTATCTATCTATCTATCTATCTATCTATCTATCTATCTATCTATCTATCTATCTATCTATCTATCTATCTATCTATCTATCTATCTATCTATCTATCTATCTATCTATCTATCTATCTATCTATCTATCTATCTATCTATCTATCTATCTATCTATCTATCGAATGCCAACAGCCGATCAGTATTTCTGAATACTTTTTCTAAAGTAATCAATGCAACGCTGCATGCAGTGCAGACCTCCAGTGTCTCCCAGATGCTGATCACGTACGTCAAGCTTGGATAATTGATTGTGTCCCTCTAATCAGCTGATCAGTGGAAGTGAATGGGGAAGGGCGTGGCTCTGCACACCTTGATGCAGGTATCTGACATGGCTCCTGAGTACCAGAGGCTCAGATAGAGAGGAGGGGTCACTTCCACCAGACACCATCAAAGGCAAAGATGTCCTCGGAGACAGAAGCTGAGGACGTGTCCGTGTAATAAACCAGCCCTGTAAAGCCTGACACAAGAGATAACACACCAAAAATTCCAGTTTGTTGAATTTGAAGTGTTTATTTTTCACCCAGAGTTTTTTCTTTAACAGTTTCTAATGATAATCTGTGCATCAGAATGGATTCACTGGGTATTTTTTATTTTATAATAGTATCTTTTTTTTTCATAATTTCTTCATGTTCTTTTCTTTATTTTCTTTATTTTTTCATGACATGGGTGGTGCCAAGGTGCTTCATTGTTCCCCCCCAGGTGTTTTCCTCTCATCATTTCCATATAAACATTTGTGGCATCGCTATGAACACATTCAGGTTTTTATTTATTTTTTAACTGTATTTTTTTAAATTGTGTGGATGGTTCAGACGTCTCAGAACTAAATGTATTAAATGTGACACATCTGGTATTTTAGGCTTAAAGGAAAACCAACACTTCCCTCGCAGGAGGGAGGTCCCAAGATTCCAGCTTCCTCCTCCAGTCCGACGCCATGTTGGGTTGAAGGTCCCATATTCTGCTGTTAGAACAGAACCAGAACCAGGATGTGGGACCTTCAGCTTCGCTGCAGGACTGAGGGTGAGGACGTGGCCTGTCCAGGGTTTATGCCTCAAACCTTAGCCTGCGATGGCTCCAGAGGAGCCCTACCTGGACAGGTAGAGGTGGGCGTGAACCATTGTGGAGAGTTTAGGGGGCCGTCGTTCTTTCACCAGTTAAAGCACCAGTTGTTGAGGTGGGACTGAAACGTCTGGGACTCTTCCAGCGAGCAGACATGTATGACCCGGCCCATTTTATTCTGGCTGAGAGAACCGAGCGGAGGAGTTCTGGTCTGAGTTCTGGTCCAGGTCCATCCACAGCTGTTCCCGCTCAACCACAGATTTTAACCAGCTTGTCTTTTGCCCCCATTATATCACATTTCTTTGCTTTCAGCATTAATAATTCATGTATTTTTTTGCCTTTGATGTCCCTGTCCATGTACTTTGACAATGATTACCTCATGTTTTGTCATTTCATTTATTTTTTATCAGACATCCATCCAGCTTTTGTTATCGAGTTTTCTGCAATCTGTTATTCTCTCAGGTACAAAATGGCATTATCAGACAAAAGTGGATCAGGCCGTGGTTTCAGAGCCCTTTAAAGCCTGGGAAGTGTGTTTCCAGCTGGTTCCGGTGGATCCAGCTGGTTCCGGTGGATCCCACCGGCCTGGCTGCTCTGGCAGGACTTAAAGGGTTCTGGAACAGGTTTGTGGCTCCTGTGAATCAGGCTTGTCTGCGTTTTGGTATCTGTGAGCTGAAGATGGTTTAAAAAAGACTCAGACTCAGACTTCTAAATGCAAATGTAGAATTATAATATATCATAGTCAATAAAGTTTTGCACGTTGAGTGGGTTTGGTGATCTGCAGTTCTTGGATGGAAGCAGTAAAGGATCATTTAAAGGTATAAAGAGGCTCATCCACCTTGATTTTCTTCTTTGACGTTGAGGTCATTCAGAGTCTTTTCAATCAAATCAAATCAAACTTTATTTATATAGCACTATTCATACATTAAAAACGCAACCTAAAGTGCTGCACAAAATAAAACAAAACAGGATCATCACAGATAATAAAAACTCCCCCCCCCCCCCCCCACACACACACACACACACTCACAGCCAGCACAAAGTAAAAATAGTTCAGTAATCTCTGATTTTATTTGTAATCATATTATTTTATTTATTCTTTTAATAATATATGTAGAAGTAGAATAATAGAATACAAGCTCTTTTTAATTTTTTCATGTTTATTTGTTTTCTTTTCATTTAAAAACAATTAAAAAAATATTTTTTGACAAGATAAAACCTCTTATCTTTTAATCTGTTTTGAAAGAATAAAACACTTAAGTTTTTCCATTATGTTTCTTTTATTGAGTACAAACAACTATGCAGTAGAAGAAAAACAATCATAAATACGAACTGTAAGATGAAACCACTTCTTTTTAAAATTTATTTTAAAAACTCTTTAAAATGTTTATTTATTATCGGGAACAAACAACAAAGTAAAGAAAATAAAGAAAGAAACGTGATACCGCTCACATGAAACATCTGCGACGGAATTGATTGACGGGGAGTGACGTCATCGGCTCCTCCCCCGCGGCCGCTCCTATTGGTCAGGTATGCGGAAGTGAAGGCAGCCCCGGCTAACATCAACAACAGAAGTGTCCGTCTGTTCTGGTCCAGAAGTCATTCATGGCGGTACCGGCCCAGCTCAAACCCATCCAGCACCACCTGCGGACGGCGCAGGAGCACGAGAAGCGGGACCCGGTGGTCGCTTATTACTGTGAGTGTTTGTTCGCTACCAGTGTTAGCGGTTAGCTTCAGTTAGCTTCGCGTCTGGAGAAAAAAACCCTCAAAATAATGATTAAAGTTTGAATTAAAACTGGTTCAAACTGGTTCTGGTTTCACTTCTGGACCACAGAAGTTCTTCTGGTGACCGTTTCCACACTGAAACCATTTGGGGAGCTCAGAGGTGATTTTAACGAACTTTTCCTGATAAAACACGACGATCATGATTATAAATTAATATAAAATAAACTAATGTGACTTTTATCCGCTTTCAGTTTGGAGTAAGAAGGTAAAATGACGCTTTAAAGGGTCTAAAAAAATTATATCATTAAAAACAAGAATCAAAAGTTACTTTTGTCCCCAGTTTAGGAACAAAAGAGTTAATTTAAAAAAAAAACATCAGTTTTTCTTTCTCATACAGCTGTTTTCTTTTATTTGATTAATTTCTATTTTAATTCTGCACTTTTTTAGAGTGTTGATAAATGATTCAACAGTATAGATGTCAAATGAGAGTATTGATCAGGTATCAGTCCATCTATACTTCAATACATGTGATCAGGTGGCTTTTTGTGTTTTTTTTTTAATTTAAAGGAACAGATCTTTTTAATGGAAATAAAAACGTGAACTATTAGAGTTTCTCCCTGATTTGGTGTGAATGTGACTGGTGATCATATGATCAACCCTGATCAACCCTGATTAACCCAATTAACCCTGATTAACCCTGATTAACCCCGATTAACCCTAACTCTAATCTGAATATCAGAAACAACTGTTAATCTCAATATAAATGGCGACACTTTCAGTGCTGCAGATGATTCCAGGATTTTGGTTCTGTTTTGGTTCCGTTTTGGTTCAGTTCATGTCGTCAACAGGAAGTCCACAGCAGTCTGCTCGTCCATCTGAACAGAGTTCACGTCCTTCCTGGTTTGTCTTCCTCCAGTCAGTTTGGTGTACGTCCAAGTCTACGTCCAAGTAGTGCTGGGCGATATCACGATATGGACTATTTTATATCACGATAACGATATATATCACGATATACCACAATAAAGTATGTTTTCAGTTATTCTCTGAAAAGTTTGACAAAAATTTCATTGCTTACTTTTCAACTTTATTTTGAAAGGACATTTAGCTGAACTGTCACAAACATACATTTTAGTGCAGCAAAAACAGGTAGGTACAGAGGTACAGTAGCTTTCACATTTTTTTTTAAAGTGCACAACAGTTTCTGAGAGGAAAAACACATTTTTGCACTGAAGTTCAGCTATAAAAAATAAACACAAATTATTTTTCAACTTTCTGAAATCTGTAACCTTGTAGTGCAAAGTTTGCAAACCAATATAAAGTGTCTAAAGTAAACATCAGGGTTGAAGAGAACTCTGTTTAAGGCATTAACCATGAATAAAAGTGCAAACATAAAAGGCTACTTTGTAGAAGTAGATATGATTCTATCAAATTTATCATTGCAAGTTATTTAATTACATATTTGCTGTAATAATTGATAAAATTAGGTTAGAAACGATAGAAGAGAAATGGCACGATACACACTTTTATATTGTCCCCACGATATATATCGTCATATTGCCCAGCACAGATATCACACAGGTCCACAGGTACAGGTCCACAGGTCACAGGTTACAGGTCTACAGGCACAGGTTACAGTCCACAGGTCCAGGTCACAGGTCCACAGGTCCACAGGTAACATACAGGTCCAGGTCAGGTCCACACACAGGTCCACCCAGGTCCACAGGTCTACAGGTCCACAGGTCTACAGGTCTCTCCAGCCTCCAGCGGGTTTTTGTGCTGGACCTGAGCTGTCTGGGATGAAGCAGCAGTGGACCAGTGATCAGGACCAGTGATCCATTCGGGCCACTGGAGGTCAGCAGCAGCCTGTGTCTGGGCCTCTGGGCCCGGCTGGGGTTTGTGAGAGCAGGTCCAGAGGTTTGTCACCGGACCTGATCCAGTCAGAACCAGGATTAGGTTTTGATTGACAGGGTCCAGTCTTTCCCGTCAAACAGAACCAGATGTTCCTGAGACTACTGATATTAAACCGCTTTACACAGCTGGAATGAAACTGGTTAGGAATTTAAATTAAGTGATGATGATTTGGAACTTTTTTTAATCAAAAATTATGAATTTCACAAAAAATCAAGACTTTTCATTAAAAATTGCAAGGCCTTTTATTTGTTGTTTTGTTTTTTTACAACAAAAAAAACGTCAACTTCTCTCCTGAAAAACTGCAAGTTTTGTCATGAGATCACTTTTCTTTTAACTTTGCATCAAAAACATTTCTAGATGAAAAGTTGTGACGTTTTGATGAAAATTGACTTTTTCTCTATAAAAGTATTTCTATAAAAAAAATTTCTTTTAAATGTATTTTTTTTTTGTAAAGCCAAAGGCTCCTTTTTGTCATATAAGGTAATGAACCATCTGAGCTGGACCCTCAGACCCTCCAGACCCCAGAACTACTCCTACAGTTAACAACACAACAAAGCATTTTATATTTAAAACAGGAATTATTATGTTCTGTTTAGTTTATTCACAGCTCAGACATAAAGTTAAGACAGTCATGATCTCTGCGTAGTTAAAGTGATGACATCTATCTATTAACATCAGCTGTATATGTCGGTTATGAACCATCGTCAGCCAACAATCTAAATCTATTTCTGTTACTCACGAGGTTCATAAACTCCTCCGTACAATTAAACCACAACTGCTTTTTGTACCAGACGGTATGTTAATTGTGGCTTCTAGTGGTTATTAGAGGAACTGGAGCCTCTAGTGGTCGGTAGAGGAACTGCAGCCTCTAGTGGTCAGTAGAGGAACCGCAGCCTCTAGTGGTTATTAGAGGAACTGCAGTCTCTAGTGGTCGGTAAAGGAACTGCAGCCGTTAGTGGTGGGTGGAGGAACTGCAGCCTCTAGTGGTCAGTAGAGGAACCGCAGCCTTTAGTGGTCGGTAGAGGAACCGCAGCCTCTAGCGGTCGGTAGAGGAACTGCAGCCTCTAGTGGTCGGTAGAGGAACTGCAGCCTCTAGCGGTCGGTGGAGGGACCGCAGCCTCTAGCGGTCGGTGGAGGAACCGCAGCCTCTAGCGGTCGGTGGAGGAACCGCAGCCTCTAGCGGTCGGTGGAGGAACCGCAGCCTCTAGCGGTCGGTGGAGGAACCGCAGCCTCTAGTGGTCGGTGGAGGAACTGCAGCCTCTAGCGGTCAGTGGAGGAACTGCAGCCTCTAGCGGTCAGTGGAGGAACTGCAGCCTCTAGCGGTCGGTAGAGGAACTGCAGCCTCTAGTGGTCGGTAGAGGAACCGCAGCCTCTAGTGGTCGGTAGAGGAACCGCAGCCTCTAGTGGTCAGTGGAGGAACTGCAGCCTCTAGTGGTCAGTGGAGGAACTGCAGCCTCTAGCGGTCGGTAGAGGAACCGCAGCCTCTAGCGGTCAGTGGAGGAACTGCAGCCTCTAGTGGTCGGTAGAGGAACCGCAGCCTCTAGTGGTAGGTAGAGGAACTGCAGCCTCTAGTGGTAGGTAGAGGAACTGCAGTCTCTAGTGGTAGGTAGAGGAACTGCAGTCTCTAGTGGTCGGTAGAGAAACTGCAGTCTGTAGTGGTAGGTAGAGGAACTGCAGTCTCTAGTGGTCGGTAGAGGAACTACAGTCTGTAGTGGTCGGTAGAGGAACCGCAGCCTTTAGTGGTCGGTAGAGGAACCGCAGCCTTTAGTGGTCGGTAGAGGAACCGCAGCCTTTAGTGGTCGGTAGAGGAACCGCAGCCTCTAGTGGTTATTAGAGGAACTGCAGTCTCTAGTGGTCGGTAGAGGAACCGCAGCCTTTAGTGGTCGGTAGAGGAACCGCAGCCTCTAGTGGTTATTAGAGGAACTGCAGTCTCTAGTGGTCGGTAGAGGAACTGCAGCCCTTAGTGGTCGGTAGAGGAACTACAGTCTGTAGTGGTCGGTAGAGGAACTGCAGTCTCTAGTGGTCGGTAGAGGAACTACAGTCTGTAGTGGTCGGTAGAGGAACCGCAGCCTCTAGTGGTCGGTGGAGGAACTGCAGCCTCTAGCGGTTGGTAGAGGAACCGCAGCCTCTAGTGGTCGGTAGAGGAACCGCAGCCTCTAGTGGTTATTAGAGGAACTGCAGTCTCTAGTGTTCGGTAGAGGAACCGCAGCCTCTAGCGGTCGGTAGAGGAACCGCAGCCTCTAGCGGTCGGTAGAGGAACTGCAGCCTCTAGTGGTCGGTGGAGGAACTTTCACTTCTTCAGATGTTGTAGCTTTGAAAACAACGAGCCAGAACTTCTTGCAGCATCACAGTCCTAAACAGTTTTGTTTACCTGGACGTTCCAACTCCACCAGATCATCTCTCAAGTGATTCTGAAGACGGATGTTTGAAATAAATGAGTGGAATATATTCGTAAACAAACAGAATGTCTGTGAATATTCTTCTCTACATCTCAACAGCAGACTCATCCTGTCCCAGACATAATGGAGGTTCAGGCAGAATAACTTGTCCGTCCTCCTCTGTCCTCCCTGGACGTCTTAAATCAGGGGACTGACTTGTGTTGATCAAAGAACCTGAAAGATGTTGTAGAATTAGAGTTTGATAGGTTTCTGATGCAGCAGAGAGGGAGGAGCTACACAAATGAGTCCTGTTTATGTTGGTTCCATGAAAACCTTATCATCAGTCTGTTTAATAATTAAAATTAGATTACATTCATTATTGGTTCTGAATGTCTGTTTTGATCCATTTTTAATTAATTGCCCAGCCCTAAGACTGATGTTGACTGATCACCATCATTGATGAACTGATCACCACCACTGATGAACTGATCACCATCATTGATGGACTGATCACCATCATTGATGAGCTGATCACCATCATTGATGGACTGATCACCATCATTGATGGGACTGATCACCATCATTGATGGGACTGATCACCATCATTGATGGGACTGATCACCATCATTGATGGACTGATCACCATCATTGATGGACTGATCATCAGCATTGATGGACTGCTCACCATCATTGATGAACTGATCACCATCATTGATGAACTGATCATCAGCATTGATGGACTGATCACCATCATTGATGGACTGATCATCAGCATTGATGAACTGATCATCAGCATTGATGGACTGATCACCATCATTGATGGACTGATCATGAGCATTGATGAACTGATCATCAGCATTGATGGACTGATCACCATCATTGATCAGCTGATCACCATCATTGATGAACTGATCACCATCATTGATGAACTGATCATCAGCATTGATGGACTGATCACCATCATTGATGAACTGATCACCATCATTGATGAACTGATCACCATCATTGATCAGCTGATCACCATCATTGATCAACTTATCATCATCTCCATCCAGAGCAACGACAGACTGGAAACGTCTGTGAAGCAGATCAGAAACAGAAACCCTCCGATAAGTGTCCATTAATGGTAAATGAGGTCAAGGGTCGTGGTGACGCTGATGGTCCTCTGGTCTCTGCAGGTCGTCTCTATGCCATGCAGACGGGCATGAAGCTGGACAGTAAAACTCCAGAGTGCCGGAAGTTTCTGGTGAAGCTCATGGACCAGCTGGAGTCGGTAAGTCCTGTTCCTGTCAGCTGGTGTGTGGGACTCTGGGGGGTGGGACTCTTGGGGCTGGGACTCTTGGGGGTGGGGCTCTGGGGGGTGGGTTGGGGCTGGGGACTCTTGGGGGGGGGGGCTCTGGGGGGTGGGACTCTTGGGGCTGGGACTCTTGGGGGGTGGGACTCTGGGGGGGGGACTCTGGTGGGTGGGACTCTGGGGGGTGGGTGGGACTCTGGGGGGGGGTGGGACTCTGGTGGGTGGGACTCTGGGGGTGGGACTCTGGGGGGGGTGGGACTCTGGGGGGTGGGACTCTTGAGGCTGGTACTGTTGGGGGTGGGGACTCTTGGGGGTGGGACTCTTGAGGCTGGTACTGTTGGGGGTTGGGGGTGGGGCTCTTGGGGCTGGTACTGTTGGGGGTGGGACTGTTGGGGGGCTGGTACTCTTGGGGGTGGGCTCTTGGGGCTGGGACTCTTGGGGGTGGGGCTCTTGGGCTGGGACTCTTGGGGGGGGTTGGGGGGGACTGTTGGGGGTGGGACTTGGGGGTGGGGCTCTTGGGGCTGGGACAGTTGGGGGTGGGATTGGGGTTGGGGTGGGGCTTTGGGGCTGGGACAGTTGGGGGTGGGACATTGGGGGGGGACAGTTGGGGGGGGTGGACTCTTGGGGGTGAGTTAACCCTAACCCATTTCATTTCATTTCATTTTATTGATTCATTCCAGACGTGTCAAAACAATCTTTTAAAGCATAGACAATTTTAACACTATCATGAATCTATGTATCTGAAAATAAATGTAATATATTTATAAAATATAGAATAATCCATAAATCAATACACACTGACACATGTGCATAACCATAATTTAGAAACATATAGAACCTCTTGTAAATGAATCTAAATATTAAATGGACATATTCCACCCCAAAAATAAACAAAATTTCAATCCAAATCAATCAATCCAAATGAATTACAGAACAGTTCTCCCTGAGCAGCGCTTGCAACTTTTCCACGTTCGAATCCAGTTCGCCAAAGAGTTCAAAAATCATCACTAGTCTGTGATTCACACTCGGAATCACATCCAGTTTCTGATTCAGCTCACCAAGAGTATCAGTCTGAGTGTTCACAGCCGGGCTCATAAGCGTGCCCTTTTGTAAGGCAGGAGGAGTTCAGATGGAGGTGGACCTGGACACCTGCAAGGTAGCAACTAAACTGCAATTCTGGTGTTTGTCAGAAGGTAGAAAAGTGGTGTTTCCTTGTATCTGCTGGTCTGTGATCAGATGTTCCAGATGTTCCAGTCGTCCCTCCGTCTGGTCTGGAGACATGTCCCTGCCTCCCAGCCGTGGTTCTTCTTGTTTTCAAATGAACGTTTTGTTCATCTTTGTGTTTCAGATGAAGAAGGAGCTGAGCGACAACGAGTCCATCAGCCAGGAGGTGGTTGGGAACGCCCACATCGAAAACTACGCTTTAAAGATGTTCCTGTACGCCGACAACGAGGACCGAGGAGGACGCTTCCACAAGTGAGGAGCCTGTTTCACTGTTCAGGAACATTAATATCTAATGGGATCATCTCAAATATCAGAGTAAATCAGATGTCTGTGCTCAGCAGATAGAAACAGTTTTTTCATGTATTTAGGTAAAGCAGGTTCATTAATGGTTTATTTTTAGAATGTTTTTATCATATGGAGAGAGAAAATAAAGAAACTCCTCCCAGAACACCTGTTAAATAGGTTGGTGTCATCAGTGGTCCTAAAACCATCAGCATCAGGTGGACTGGAACCTGCTGGGGGGAAGAACTGCTGGACCTGGAACTGTCTCAGACCTGGTAGAAGGTTTGGTTCCACATCTGTGAAGGAAGCTCCTCAGTCCTCCTCAGGTCTCCTGCAGTCCTCCTCAGTCCTTCTCAGTCCTCCTCAGGTCTCCTCCAGTCCTCCTCAGTCCTCCTCAGGTCTCCTCAGGTCTCCTCAGTCCTCCTCAGTCCTCCTCAGCCCTCCTCAGCCCTCCTCAGGTCTCCTCCAGTCCTCCTCAGTCCTCCTCAGTCCTCCTCAGTCCTCCTCAGCCCTCCTCAGCCCTCCTCAGTCCTCCTCAGGTCCTCCTCCTCCTCCAGTCCTCCTCAGTCCTCCTCAGCCTCCTCCTCCTCAGTCTCCTCCTCCTCAGTCCTCCTCAGTCCTCCTCAGGTCTCCTCAGGTCTCCTCAGTCCTCCTCCGTCCTCCTCAGTCCTCCTCAGGTCTCCTCAGGTCTCCTCAGTCCTCCTCAGTCCTCCTCATCCTCCAGTCCTCCTCAGTTCCTCCTCAGGTCCTCTCCTCCTCAGTCCTCCTCAGTCAGTCCTCAGGTCTCCTCAGTCCTCCTCAGGTCCTCCTCAGTCCTCCTCCAGTCCTCCTCAGTCCTCCTCAGGTCTCCTCAGGTCTCCTCAGTCCTCCAGTCCTCCTCAGTCCTCCTCAGTCCTCCTCAGGTCTCCTCAGTCCTCCTCAGTCCTCCTCAGTCAGGTCTCCTCAGTCCTCCTCAGTCCTCCTCAGTCCCTCCTCTCAGGTCTCCTCAGGTCTCCTCAGGTCTCCTCAGGTCTCCTCAGTCCTCCACCGTCCTCCTCAGTCCTCCTCCGGTCTCCTCAGGTCTCCTCCAGTCCTCCTTAGTCCTCCTCAGTCCTCCTCAGTCCTCCTCAGCCCTCCTCTATTCCTCCTCAGTCCTTCTCAGGTCTCCTCAGTCCTCCTCAGGTCTCCTCAGTCCTCCTCCAGTCCTCCTCAGTCCTCCTCAGTCCTCCTCCTCCTCAGGTCTCCTCCAGTCCTCCTCAGTCCTCCTCAATCCTCCTCAGTCTCCTCCTCAGTCCTCCTCAGTCCTCCTCAGGTCCTCCTCCAGTCCTCCTCCTCCTCAGTCCTCCTCAGGTCTCCTCCAGTCCTCCTCAGTCCTCCTCAATCCTCCTCAGGTCTCCTCAGTCCTCCTCAGGTCTCCTCCAGTCCTCCTCAGGTCTCCTCCAGTCCTCCTCAGGTCTCCTCCAGTCCTCCTCAGTCCTCCTCAGGTCTCCTCCAGTCCTCCTCAGTCCTCCTCTCTCAGGTCTCCTCAGTCCTCCTCAGTCCTCCTCAGGTCTCCTCCAGTCCTCCTCCAGTCCAACACTCCCATAATTCCCTGTGTCCTCCTCCACAGGAACATGATCAAGTCCTTCTACACGTCCAGCCTGCTGCTGGACGTCCTGTCGGTGTTTGGGGAGCTGTCAGAGGAGGTGAGTAGAAACTATTAACGGCGTTTATCCGCCGTCGTGTCTGTTCTCCAGCTGGGACGCGTTGGTGTCGTGTGGCGCCAGTCAGGTGACCTCATCTCAGGTGTTCAGGGTTTGGGTTTGACTTGTCCAGGATGGTGTAGAAAATGTTAGCTGTGAACATTAGCATCATCCTCTCAGCGGTGCAGAGCTGTTTCCAACCGCCGTACAGCCAAACTGTGATTTACGTTCAGATTCAGACGTTTTTAGGAATTCAAAATGGGCTTTTATTGAATTCTGGGTAAATCATTAATAAACGTGTAATAAAGAATTAAACACATCGAAACCCGTGGAGAGAAGACGGTTTTAGAAATAAAGACTGTAGGTGGCGCTAGTTCTAGAGTTGGTCCTTTATGGCGTTGCAGCAGCGCGTTGGCGGGGGGGGGGGGTCTGCATGCTTTTAATTAGTCCCGCCTCCGTGTGCGATCTCATTGGCTCACTGTACCTGCAGCTGCAACCCGATTGGCTGGAAAAGTTGAAAATCCCCAAACTTTTGACTGAGGCAACGATCAACATCTGGAAACATGCAACAGCTGTGCTTTTATTAAAGGAACTTAATTTTTATTTTATTAAATTTATTAAATGACAAACAAGCGTGTGAAATGTTGTCGTTCATTTCGGTGCTTTTCTGATTTTTATCAGGCTTTTACAGAAAGATGATGAGATTTAAGGAGCAGAACCAACATGGCTGTTTGTTCTGGACAGTTATGACCGGGCTCAGCCAGCAGAAACCGGACGGGCGTCTCCAGATACCAAACTAAAGCTGCACCAGCAGCATCCAGTAATGTTGCTGGTGTCAGAGGCTCTAGAAGGTTCTCATGGAGGAGGTGTTCCTCACCTGGAAGTGACTAACTCCTGCTTGCAGATAAAGCGCCGGTCCGACACAGAAGCCCATTGTTCCTGAGCCGCCGCTGAAAACAAGGCACTTATCTGCTGCCAGCAGCTTTTTATCAGAACCAGGTCCGTCTGGGCGCCGGCCTTCCACAGTTTTCTCCTTTCAGACGGAGCAGAAACAGCCGTCGTCTTTTATCTGGTTGGAACAGCCAGCAGCTCCTTCAGGAGGCTGAGGAGTCGGGGTTCAATTAGAGCGAGGTGTTTTAAATGAATCCATTAATGGAGGGAAGCTGGTGATTTCACATGGAGGCAGCTCTGCTCTAAACCCAGGAGGCTGGACCTGAACAGCTAGTTAGCTCCCGTTAACTAGCTCTGTGTTGAGTCCAGACAAAGGGCCAATTCCAATTCCTCCCTTAACCCTCAATCTCAACCCTCTAAAGTAAGTGTCAGAGCTAGCTTGTGACCTAGAAATGGGACGCCCCCCGAGTGCAGTTACGTCTTCAGACTGAAATGTATCAGAGCCGTGTTGTCTCTGTATTTCCTGAAATGACACAGGGATAACATTGAAAATAAATAAATAAATAATAAAATAAATAATATTAGTAAATAACACAATAGAGGAAACATTATTCAGTCCTCCGTCGCTACACAACAAGGTATACAAGTAACGTGAAGCCGACCGGGACCCGCCGGCCGCCGGGGGACCCGCCGGCGACCGGGACCCGCCGACGGCAAACATCGTAAAGTAAAAAAAGTTAATGTTACGCAACAACGATGTTAATCCATGAAAAAAGTCTCAAACAAAGACAATAAGATGGTTTCGTAACATTTATATCTTTAAGAACTACCAAGATACTTACGTTTGTAGCTAGCTTTTTTTGTCACCATCCTTTTCGAAGATGTCTTGGCTAAATTACCCAGTGCTTTCTGGGTAGCCGTTATTACCAAGGGTGGTGTCGGAAAATCTAAATTTTGAGGTGGGTGATACAGCCCTCAAACTCGTCCCTTAATTTGCCTGAAGGTCCTGCAGGAAGAAGCTTCTGTTGAGGTCTTTCCTCACCTTCCTGGTCCTGGTCTGGGAGCTCCATGCTGTTCCCAGACCAGACTGTGGTGGCGGGTTAGAGTCCTGGTTCTACTGGTTATTGAGAGGCTGCTGTTTCCAGATGTTAGTCGTCTCTTCAGGTGGTGACTGGAAACCAGGTTTTTATCATGAAAGAGCAAATAAAAGCAGGACGGCTGGTTCTGATGCTGAAGACACATTCAGCGTAAACGTAACACGACTCCATCAGTGAATTATATCTAAAAACTAGATAAATAATCTTTAGGGCTGGGCAAGTTAACGCGTTATTATCGCGTTAACGCATTAATTTATTAACGCCGACATTTATTTTATCACGCGTTAACACATGTTGCTCACATGCTTTTGTTTTGAAAAGTCTGTTACTGGCTGCTGCAGAACCGGAAGATAATTATCAAGTAAACATGCGGTAAAACTAAAACAGACATGGAGGTAAAAATCCGTGAACTTTACAGTTCAGGTAGCAACTCAGGTAGAAATATTAACAATTCTGTCTGAAACAAATATTCTGTACTGCAACCAAACGTTTGTGGTCATTCGTCCATGTTCCATCAGATCTGCTCCATGTGTTCACTGTCCTGCTGTTCTCTAGCTGGTTACTGCAGTGCGGCTCCATCTAGTGGCTCAGATGTGTAACGACAACAGAAAGTCCAGTCCTCCATTATAAAACTAATTCAGTTCTGTGGCCCGTTTTTTAATTTTATATTTTTGATCCAAGTCTAAAATTGAAATATAAAAAAAATGACATTTTTTTGTTATTTTTGTGTTAGATTAAAAAACGAAAAACGTAATAAAATGTCACTTTTAAATTTTTTTTAATTTTTGAATGATACACGGATTGGTAAAGTTACTGAACTTTAACGTGGACATTTTCATTTTAAAGTTCTCCAGACGGAGGATTCAACAGAAACAAGGTTATTTGTAACAACTGACAAGTTGAACTCCCCGTTAAAAGTTTCTGCTGTTACCTCAGAAATTAATGTTTTAATGTTCTGATTCTGCTGAGACACAATCATTTTGTTGGATTTTGTTTGTAGACTTTTTTATTTTTCATAAAAATAGGATGACATTAATGCCCTAGCAGTGGCAATAAGCTTTATTTTATTTGACATTTTTAAGATGAGATTTACATTAATATGTGTTACTGACAAGTGCTGATGTTAAAAGTGTTTGAACAACAAATGTTATGACATTTTGTTCATATGGCAGCAGAACATTTAAATAAAAGTGACCTTTACACTACTGAATTCATTGTTTTTCGTATACACATGCGATTAATCGTGATTAAAAATGTTAATTGTTACCCAGCCCTGATAATGTCATGTTTCCAGAGCTGAGACGAGCAGAGCAGTTTAATGTGTTTGTGGGATCAGACCAGTCTGAACCAGTCTGAACTGGTCCTTCCAGCCTCACTAATGACTCTCTGCGTCCTTTCCCTCCTGATAAAATGTCCTGCAGAACGTCCAGCACAGGAAGTACGCCCGCTGGAAGGCCACCTACATCCACAACTGCCTGAAGAACGGGGAGACACCTGAGTCCGGGCCTGTGGGCATGGAGGAGGACGAGGACGCAGGTGGGACGGAGACAGGACTGGCTCTGGTTCCTGACCCTGACCCCGACCCCTGACCCCTGACCCCTAACCCTAACACTGACCCCTAACACTGACCCCTGACCCCTGACCCCTAACACTGACCCCTAACCCTGACCCTAACCCTGACCCCTGACCCTGAAGAACGGGGAGACACCTGAGTCCGGGCCTGTGGGCATGGAGGAGGACGAGGACACAGGTGGGACGGAGACAGGACTGGCTCTGGTTCCTGACCCTGACCCCTGACCCCTGACCCCTGACCCCGTAACACTGACCCTGACCCCTGACCCCTGACCCCCGACCCCAACCCCGACCCCTAACACTGACCCCTGACCCCTGACCCCTGAACCCTAACCCCTGACCCTGACTCTAACACCTAACCCCCAACCCCGACCCCTAACCCCCTAACACTGACCCCTGACCCCTGACCCCTGACCCTGACCCCTAACACTGACTAACCCCTAACACTGACCCCTGACCCCTGACCCCTAACACTGACCCCTAACTCCTAACCCTAACACTGACCCCTAACTCCTAACCCTGACCCCTAACACTGACCCTGACCCCTAACACTGACCCCTAACCCCGACCCCGACCCCTAACACTGACCCTGACCCCTGACCCCTGACCCCTGACCTCTAACACTGACCTCTAACCCTGAACCCTGACCCCTGACTCTAACCCCTGACCCCTAACACTGACCCTGACCCCTAACACTGACCCTGACCCCTAACACTGACCTCTAACCCTGACCCCTGACTCTAACCCTGACCCCTAACACTGACCCTGACCCCTAACACTGACCCTGACCCCTGACCCCTAACACTGACCTCTAACCCTGACCCCTGACCCTGACTCTAACCCCTGACCCTAACCCCTGACCCCTAACACTGACCCCTAACACTGACCCTGACCCCTAACACTGACCCCTAACCCCTAACTCCTAACCCCTGACCCTGACCCTAACCCTGACCTCTGACCCTGACCCTGACCCCTAACACTGACCCCTAACACTGACCCCTAACCCCTAACCCCGACCCCTAACCCTGACCCTGACCCTGACCCCTGACCCCTAACCCTGACTCTAACCCCTGACCCCTAACACTGACCCCTGACCCCTGACCCTGACTCTAACCCCTGACCCCTGACCCCAACCCCGACCCCTAACACTGACCCCTGAAAAGATGGGTTCTGACTGTAGTTCTGCAGTTGTGCTTGTTTGTGTGTGAACGGGTGAACTAGTCAGTGTTGGTGCTCAAACTGGGAAACCTTCTTCAGCTGCTGGTCTTTAGTGTTTTCATGGCTGTGAGAAAGAGCTGATATTTGTTTCATTTGTTCTCCTTCGTGTCGGGTCAGAACCAACAGAGATCAACTCTGATTCTCTGACCTTTAGTGTGATGGAAAAGTCCCTGAGCTGCGTTGCCAGGTCTGCTCCAGAAACGTGACCTTTAGCAGAGGGGAAGCCTGGGAAACCAGCAGCAGACCCGGCTCTGATTGTCTGGACCAGTTAGACACAGACGGGCCGGTGCAGAATCTAAAGTTCATCTACTTCTGACAAGCAACTGCTGCAGAAGTTAACATTCAGCAAATAAACGACTCCATGCTAATGAAGATAATTACTGTCCGGAGCCACGTCAACATCTGGACAGATAACTGGACCGAAGTCCACCATCGAGACCAGACTGGACTGATGGCTGGACTGGTGTTGAATTGAGGGTCATCTGCTCGCCCACTCAGCCCTCTCTCTCTCTCTCTCTCTCTCTCTCTCTCTCTCTCTCTCTCTCTCTCTCTCTCTCTCTCTCTCTCTCTCTCTCTCTCTCTCCACACACGAGTGTGTGACCCAAAACGCCCCCGGATCGTGTCCTCCCTTCCCAGAGTGCTCTGGGGTATTACTGCGCTGCAACTGATGACATCACGGTGGTTGATGGATGTCTCACAGCTGATGTCATCAAACCGGCACGTGTGTGGGAGCTGCTCCGTGGTCTCATTTCAGACAACATCTGGACGACTTCAGAGCAGCTGCAGTTCCTCTACTGACCGCTAGAGGCTGCAGTTCCTCTACCGACCACTAGAGGCTGCAGTTCCTCTACCGACCGCTAGAGGCTGCAGTTCCTCTACCGACCACTAGAGGCTGCGGGTCCTCTACCGAGCGCTAGAGACTGCAGTTCCTCTACCGACCGCTAGAGGCTGCGGGTCCTCTACAGACCGCTAGAGACTGCAGTTCCTCTAACCTAGAGCTAGACGCTAGCTACCGGCTAGGCTGCGGGTCCTCTACCGACCGCTAGAGACTGCGTTCCTCTCGCTTCCTCTACCGACCACTAGAGGCTGCAGTTCCTCTACCGACCACTAGAGGCTGCGTTCCTCTACCGACCGCTAGAGACTGCAGTTCCTCTACCGACCGCTAGAGGCTGCGGTCCTCTACAGACCACTAGAGACTCTGCAGTTCCTCTACCGACCGCTAGAGGCTGCGGGTCCTCTACAGACCGCTAGAGACTGCAGTTCCTCTACCGAGAGAGACTAGAGGCTGCGGGTCCTCTACCGACCACTAGGCTGCGGTCCTCTACCGACCACTAGAGGCTGCGGGTTCCTCTACCGACCACTAGAGGCTGCGGTTCCTCTACCGACCCTAGAGGCTGCGGTTCCTCTACCGACCGCTAGACTGCGTTCCTCTACCGACCGCTAGATCCTCTACCGACTAGAGGACTGCAGTTCCTCTACCGACCACTAGAGGCTGCGGGTCCTCTACCGACCCGCTAGAGACTGCAGTTCCTCTACCGACCGCTAGAGGCTGCGGGTCCTCTACAGACCGCTAGAGACTGCAGTTCCTCTACCGACCGCTAGAGACTGCAGTTCCTCTACCGACCGCTAGAGGCTGCGGGTCCTCTACCGACCGCTAGAGACTGCAGTTCCTCTACCGACCGCTAGAGGCTGCGGGTTCCTCTACCGACCACTAGAGGCTGCGGGTCCTCTACCGAGCGCTAGAGACTGCAGTTCCTCTACCGACCGCTAGAGGCTGCGGGTCCTCTACCGACCGCTAGAGGCTGCGGTTCCTCTACCGAGCGCTAGAGACTGCAGTTCCTCTACCGACCGCTAGAGGCTGCGGGTCCTCTACCGACCACTAGAGGACTGCAGTTCCTCTACCGACCACTAGAGGCTGCAGTTCCTCTACCGACCACTAGAGAAACTCTGGACCGGCAGAGCGGCAGGAAACTCTGGAAAATGCAGTGAGCTGCTCTCATACTGGTTCCTGGGGTTCACAGAACACATCCTTTGTTGAAGCTGTTTCCTCTTTCCTCCCTCTTTCCTCCCTCCTTCTTCCCTCCACCCTCCATTCAGCCAATGGGAAGTCAGGGTGGCGTTGCTAGGAGACGGGGCTGTTTCAGGGGGTGCTGATGTGTGAGCGAGCTGGTGGCCGTGACTCAACAAACGTCTGTCCAGATGTTACTCAGCCCTCAGTGCTGTTACTCAGTGCTGTTACTCAGGTGTCTGATGGGGGCGGTGCTGGAGAACTGATCGGAAGGTGATCAGTGATCAATCAGACGTCCGTGGGCCGGACAGGAAGGTCCAGTTCAGGTGTTGGTCTCCTTGGGTAATGGCAGCTGCTCCAGCCTCAACTAAGTGTTTCCTCTGTGTTTCCGTGTCTTTTAGACGAGTTCGGGGCCGGCGGGTTCTCAGGTGAGGCCTCCGTCAGACCAGGTCCTCCTTCGCAGTCCTTTGAGGACCAGGACCCCGGTTCTGTTCCAGGTCCCGCTCCGGGGATCGGCTTCGTTCCTGCCCATCCGAGTCCCCCCACCATAAACTACAACAACATCCAGATCCCACCGGGGGCCCACGCGCCGGCCAACACCCCCGCAGAGCTGCCAGCTACAGGTACGACCCCGTAGACCCTCAGGGGAGACCCTCAGGTGAACCTGACCTCAGACAGGTACAGATCAAGGCCAGTCACCCAGTCACCTCACTGCTGAACTGGCTCTGGTGCCCGACAAAACCAGTCCCAAACCGCCGGGGCTGGGCTTCATGTGGTCATCAAGAACCACGAGTCAAAACCACAGACTGGAGAAGACCTGGACACACCCTCTGTGATGTCATCACACGTCTCTGACATCACAGACTGGAGAAGACCTGGACACACCCTCTGTGATGTCATCACACGTCTCTGACATCACAGACTGGAGAAGACCTGGACACACCCTCTGTGATGTCATCACAGGTCTCTGACATCACAGACTGGAGAAGACCTGGACACACCCTCTGTGATGTCATCACACGTCTCTGACATCACAGACTGGAGAAGACCTGGACACACCCTCTGTGATGTCATCACACGTCTCTGACATCACAGACTGGAGAAGACCTGGACACACCCTCTGTGATGTCATCACAGGTCTCTGACATCACAGACTGGAGAAGACCTGGACACACCCTCTGTGATGTCATCACACGTCTCTGACATCACAGACTGGAGAAGACCTGGACACACCCCCTGTGATGTCATCCCACGTCTCTGACATCACAGACTGGAGAAGACCTGGACACACCCAAAGACTCTAACACAATAAAGATAAACAGATCTAATAAAAGACATTTAAAAACAATATGGCAAAACAATGATATCTAATAAAAGGATAAGAACAATTCCATAATAAAACCTAAATGAGATAAAATGAATAAAGGGTTGAGGGTAACAGCTGGATCAGTGGGGTTAGGGTTTAACCCCTAACCCCTAACCCCTAACCCCTAACCCCTAACCCTAACCCTAACCCCAACCCCTAACCCTAACCCCTAACCCTAACCCCTAACCCTAACCCCCCCTAACCCTAACTAACCCTAACCCCCCTAACCCTAACCCCTAACCCTAACCCCTAACCCCTAACCCTAACCCTAACCCTAACCCTACACCCCTAACCCCTACCCCTACCCCCCTAACCCCTAACCCCTAACCCCTAACCCTAACCCCTAACCCTAACCCCTAACCCCTAACCCTCACCCTTAACCCCTAACCCCTAACCCTAACCCCTAACCCTAATCCCTAACCCTAACCCCGGCTGTCTGTCACTTTAAGAAACCTCACCTAAATTTATGCAGTAATTTGTAGTTTTATATCATTTTATCTGATGAGCTACATTAATGTTTGTAGGAACATTGTACATTTTCAGCTTGAGACAATAAACTGAGTGACATCTCTGAGTTCCTCAGCTGGTTCACTGTAGGTGAACTTTTACTTTTAACCAACTTTACTGATCTCAGCTCTCACACTCTCACAGCTCTAACCCTAACCCTAACCCTTAAATGGAACTCATTTAGTGTTTGTAGATTCATGAACGTGCAGACGAGCCTGAACTCAACCATCAACACCTGCAGCTCACCTGTCTGCTCTGTCAGGTGTCACAGCAGAGCTCTGGTTTAGCTCCTCAGCCATCCAGGTGTGTTCTGACCCACTAAACTACCCCACTAGACCAGGATAGAGGTGCCCCGACCCACCAGGATAGAGGTGCCCCAACCCACCAGGATAGAGGTGCCCCGACCCACCAGGATAGAGGTGCCCCGACCCACCAGGATAGAGGTGCCCCGACCCCTGACCCACCAGGATAGAGGTGCCCCAACCCACCAGGATAGAGGTGCCCCGACCCCCGACCTCTCTGGTCCAGTTCAGATACCTGCTGCAGGAACAGATCATCTCAGTTCATCTCAGTTCATCTCAGTTCATCTCAGTTCATCTCAGTTCATCTCAGTTCATCTCAGTTCATCTCAGATCATCTCAGTTCATCTCAGATCATCTCAGATCATCTCAGTTCATCTCAGATCATCTCAGTTCATCTCGGTTCGTCTCGGATCATCTCAGTTCATCTCAGATCATCTCAGTTCATCTCAGATCATCTCAGATCATCTCAGATCATCTCAGTTCATCTCAGATCATCTCAGATCATCTCAGTTTTGCAGCCTGACGTTCTTGATAACTTGAGGTTATTAATAAAAACACATTTATGTGTTTTACCGTCCTGTTTAATCAACTTTTGGAAATGGTGCTCATATTTAGTGGTGGAAATGTAAATGAAACTCTTCCGTTAAATCCTTGTAGAAGCAGAGGTCCCGAGACTGGTTTGATCACGTTTCTCTCATTTCATGACTGGCTGCAGCTCAGATGTGAGTGAGGACGTCTGATGCATTCATCACAGGTTTCCAGGTTATTCATGGGTTCCTGTGGCCTGTAATCCCTGTTCCTGGTTGATTTCCCCTGACGGTGCTGCAGGCGTGACATCACGCTCTCCTCAACAAACAAACAAATGTTTGTGCTGCGCTTGATTCAGAGCTGACTGCACGAACCCTCGGAGCAGTTAACGGCGTCTACCTGCCTCCTGAAGGTCTTAATTGGACCCCTGGGGCAGGTTTCTGAGGAGGAAATGTTTGTCGCTCCGTTTCTGAAGGAACAAGCTTGTTTTCTTTGTCAGTGTGAGACTCAGTCGAGCTGATAGAGATTCAGACTGAAAACAGACTCCTGCAGGAGCTGCAGAGACCCGGTGAAGGTGCCGACTGAAACCGTCATCTTCACCGGGTCTGTGGTGGTTCTACCGGCGTATTAGTGTCGGTAGAACCACCGCAGACCCGGTGAAGGCGCCGGCTGAAACCGTCATCTTCACCAGGTCTGTTGTGGTTCTACCGGCGTATTAGTGTCGGTAGAACCACCGCAGACCCGGTGAAGGTGCCGACTGAAACCGTCATCTTCACCGGGTCTGTGGTTGTTCTACCGGCGTATTAGTGTCGGTAGAACCACCGCAGACCCGGTGAAGGCGCCGGCTGAAACCGTCATCTTCACCGGGTCTGTGGTGGTTCTACCGGCATATTAGTGTCGGTAGAACCACCGCAGACCCGGTGAAGGCGCTGACTGAAACCGTCATCTTCACCGGGTCTGTGGTGGTTCTACCGGCGTATTAGTGTCGGTAGAACCACCGCAGACCCGGTGAAGGCGCCGGCTGAAACCGTCATCTTCACCGGGTCTGTGGTTGTTCTACCGGCGTATTAGTGTCGGTAGAACCACCGCAGACCCGGTGAAGGCGCCGACTGAAGGCGAAGGCGCCGACTGAAACCGTCATCTTCACCGGGTCTGTGGTGGTTCTACCGGCGTATTAGTGTCGGTAGAACAACCGCAGACCCGGTGAAGGCGCCGGCTGAAACCGTCATCTTCACCGGGTCTGTCGTGGTTCTACCGGCGTATTAGTGTCGGTAGAACAACCGCAGACCCGGTGAAGGCGCCGACTGAAACCGTCATCTTCACCGGGTCTGTGGTGGTTCTACCGGCGTATTAGTGTCGGTAGAACTACCGCAGACCCGGTGAAGGTGCCGGCTGAAACCGTCATCTTCACCGGGTTTGTGGTTGTTCTACCGGCGTATTAGTGTCGGTAGAACCACCGCAGACCCGGTGAAGGCGCCGACTGAAACCGTCATCTTCACCGGGTCTGTGGTGGTTCTACCGGCGTATTAGTGTCGGTAGAACCACCGCAGACCCGGTGAAGGCGCCGACTGAAACCGTCATCTTCACCGGGTCTGTGGTGGTTCTAACCGGCGTATTAGTGTCGGTAGAACTGAAACCGTCATCTTCACCGGGTCTGTGGTTGTTCTAAAACCGGCGTATTAGTGTCGGTAGAACCACCGCAGACCCGGTGAAGGTGCCGGCTGAAACCGTCATCTTTACCGGGTCTGTGGTGGTTCTACCGGCGTATTAGTGTCGGTAGAACTGAAACCGTCATCTTCACCGGGTCTGTGGTTGGTTCTACCGGCGTATTAGTGGTCTGTAGAACCACCGCAGACCCGGTGAAGGCGCCGGCTGAAACCGTCATCTTCACCAGGTCTGTTGTGGTTCTAACTACCGGCGTATTAGTGTCGGTAGAACCACCGCAGACCCGGTGAAGGTGCCGACTGAAACCGTCATCTTCACCGGGTCTGTGGTTGTTTCTACCGGGTATTAGTGTCAGAAAACCTGTGAACCGTCATCTTCCCGGTCTGTTGTCGTAACCTCCGCTATTAGTGTCTGTAGAACCACCGCAGACCCCCGCTACCGTCATCTTCACCCGTGGTTCTACCGGCGTATCGCCGACCCGTGAAGGCCGGTACGTCATCTTCACCGGGTCTGTGGTTGTTCTACCGGCGTATTAGTGTCGGTAGAACTGACTGAAACCGTCATCTTCACCGGTCTGTGGTTGTTCTACCGGCGTATTAGTGTCTGTAGAACCACCGCAGACCGGTGAGTGAAGGCGCCGGCTGAAACCGTCACTTCACCAGGTCTGTTGTGTTCTACGGCGTATTAGTGTCGGTAGAACCAACGCGACCCGGTGAAGGCGCTGACTGAAACCGTCATCTTCACCGGGTGTGGTGGTTCTACCGGCGTATTAGTGTCGGTAGAACCACCGCAGACCCGGTGAAGGCGCCGGCTGAAACCGTCATCTTCACCGGGTCTGTGGTTGTTCTACCGGCGTATTAGTGTCGGTAGAACCACCGCAGACCCGGTGAAGGCGCCGACTGAAGGCGAAGGCGCCGACTGAAACCGTCATCTTCACCGGTCTGTGGTGGTTCTACCGGGTATTAGTGCGGTAGAACAACCGCAGACCCGGTGAAGGTCGGCTGAAACCGTCATCTTCACCGGGTCTGTCGTGGTTCTACCGGCGTATTAGTGTCGGTAGAACAACCGCAGACCCGGTGAAGGCGCCGACTGAAACCGTCATCTTCACCGGGTCTGTGGTGGTTCTACCGGCGTATTAGTGTCGGTAGAACTACCGCAGACCCGGTGAAGGTGCCGGCTGAAACCGTCATCTTCACCGGGTTTGTGGTTGTTCTACCGGCGTATTAGTGTCGGTAGAACCACCGCAGACCCGGTGAAGGCGCCGACTGAAACCGTCATCTTCACCGGGTCTGTGGTGGTTCTACCGGCGTATTAGTGTCGGTAGAACCACCGCAGACCCGGTGAAGGCGCCGACTGAAACCGTCATCTTCACCGGGTCTGTGGTGGTTCTACCGGCGTATTAGTGTCGGTAGAACCACCGCAGACCCGGTGAAGGCGCCGACTGAAACCGTCATCTTCACCGGGTCTGTGGTGGTTCTACCGGCGTATTAGTGTCGGTAGAACTGAAACCGTCATCTTCACCGGGTCTGTGGTTGTTCTACCGGCGTATTAGTGTCGGTAGAACCACCGCAGACCCGGTGAAGGTGCCGGCTGAAACCGTCATCTTTACCGGGTCTGTGGTGGTTCTACCGGCGTATTAGTGTCGGTAGAACTGAAACCGTCATCTTCACCGGGTCTGTGGTTGTTCTACCGGCGTATTAGTGTCTGTAGAACCACCGCAGACCCGGTGAAGGCGCCGGCTGAAACCGTCATCTTCACCGGGTCTGTGGTTGTTCTACCGGCGTATTAGTGTCGGTAGAACCACCGCAGACCCGGTGAAGGCGCCGGCTGAAACCGTCATCTTCACCGGGTCTGTGGTGGTTCTACCGGCGTATTAGTGTTGGTACAACCACCGCAGACCCGGTGAAGGTCCCGGCTGAAACCGTCATCTTCACCGGGTCTGTGGTGGTTCTACCGGCGTATTAGTGTTGGTACAACCACCGCAGACCCGGTGAAGGTCCCGGCTGAAACCGTCATCTTTACCGGGTCTGTGGTGGTTCTACCGGCGTATTAGTGTCGGATAGAGACTAAAGCTTGAAAGCATAATTCAGCTCCTCCAGACCTGCTACTGGACCGTCAACCACGTTTGCTTGTTCAGGATTTCAGTTTGGTGATTTTGTTTCCCAACAGACGCTGTTAAACCCATGCCTGCACCTCGAACAGCGCCACCTGTTGACCCCACACTGCTCAACGCCCAGCAGCAGGGTAAGAATACCTGCACACCTGTGAACACATGAGAACACCTGGATACACCTGTAAACACCTGCACACACCTGGAAACACATGAGAACACCTGGATGCACCTGTAAACACACACCACACCTGTAAACACATGGACACACCTATAAAGTCACAGCCTCACCTGTAAACACCTGGTCACACCTGCACACACCTGTACACACCTGGATACACCTGCACACACCTGCACAGAACTATAAACACATGGGAACACCCGGATACAACTGTAAACACACAGCCATACCTGGACACACCTGTAAACACATGCACACACCTGCATACACCTGTAAACACCTGGATACACATGCACACACCTGGACACACCTGTCCACATTGACACACCTAGACACCCCTCTAAACACCTGTAAACAAATGGACACACGTGGATACACCTGCACACCACTGTAAACACCTGGATACACCTGGACACACATGTCGACACAGGGACACACTTGGACACACCTGTAAACACCTGCACACACCTGTAAACAAATGGACACACCTGTAAACACACGGCCACACCTGTAATCACATGCACACACCTGTAATCACGTGCACACACTTGTAAACACCTGGACACACCTGCACACACCTGGCCACACCTGGACACCCCTGAACACAGATGTTGCGGACATAGAGCTGTTCTAGGACTGCTGCTGTCATCTGGATAAAATAAAATAAAATAATATTAACTGGATGTAGCAGGAAAACTACAGGTTTCAGTTGAACCCAGAGGCATCAGATTACAGGTGGTCCTGCTGTCAGGTCACCTTCAGCAAAGGTGTTAGTCAGGATGAGGGTTGGTGTGAATTATGGAGGGAAAATAAACGATCAATGACATCAACAGAAACATCAGTGGAGGACGTTTGTAGCGCAGCAGAGAGGAGCAGTCGAACCATCAGAGAGTGTTGTTGCCTGGCAACTGCTGAGCTGCTGACATCACATCTGCTGCCTCTCTGCTCTGATCGCTCTGGATGCTCTGGAGGGTCCAGAGCAGCGCTGATGGACGTCACTCAGAGTTACCTTCATCTGGATGCTGCTGAGAAACAGGAAGCAGGTTTGGTTGTCCTGCTCAGCAGAACCTGACGAAGGTGACACGAATAATTCAGAGAGAAGATGGAGCTGAATCCACCAGTCTGGAGGAGAAGATGAGCCCTGGAGCATGTCTGTCCAGGACAGCTGTCTCCGTGTCTCCATGTTGTCTCCGTGTTGTCTCCATGTCGTCTCCATGTCGTCTCCATGTCGTCTCCATGTCGTCTTCATGTGGTCTCCATGTTGTCTCCATGTCGTCTCCATGTCGTCTCCATGTCGTCTCCATGTCGTCTCCATGTCATCTTTCTCCATGTCGTCTCCATGTCGTCTTCATGTCGTCTCCATGTCGTCTCCATGTCATCTTTCTCCATGTCGTCTCCATGTCATCTCCATGTCGTCTCCATGTCATCTTTCTCCATGTCATCTCCATGTCATCTCCATGTCGTCTCCATGTCGTCTCCATGTCGTCTCCATGTCGTCTCCATGTCGTCTCCATGTCGTCTTCATGTCGTCTCCATGTCATGTCTTATCCATGTCGTCTTCATGTGGTCTCCATGTTGTCTCCATGTCGTCTCCATGTCGTCTTCATGTGGTCTCCATGTTGTCTCCATGTCGTCTCCATGTCGTCTTCATGTGGTCTCCATGTTGTCTCCATGTCGTCTCCATGTCGTCTTCATGTGGTCTCCATGTTGTCTCCATGTCGTCTCCATGTCGTCTTCATGTGGTCTCCATGTTGTCTCCATGTCGTCTCCATGTCGTCTCCATGTCGTCTTCATGTCGTCTTCATGTCTCCAGTCGTCTTGTCTGTCTCCATGTGGTCTCCATGTTGTCTCCATGTCGTCTCCATGTCGTCTCCATGTGGTCTCCATGTTGTCTCCATGTCGTCTCCATGTCGTCTTCATGTGGTCTCCATGTTGTCTCCATGTCGTCTCCATGTCGTCTCCATGTCGTCTCCATGTCGTCTCCATGTCATCTTTCTCCATGTCGTCTCCATGTCGTCTCCATGTCATCTTCATGTCGTCTCCATGTCGTCTTTCTCCATGTCGTCTCCATGTCTCCATGTCGTCTCCATGTCGTCTCCATGTCATCTTTCTCCATGTCGTCTCCATGTCGTCTCCATGTCGTCTCATGTGTCTCTTCTCGTCTCCATGTCGTCTCCATGTCGTCTCCATGTTCGTCTCCATGTCTCCATGTCGTCTCCATCGTCTCTGTCATCTCCATGTCGTCTCCATGTCGTCTCCATGTCGTCTCCATGTCGTCTCCATGTTGTCTCCATGTCGTTTCCATGTCGTCTTTCTCCATGTCGTCTCCATGTTGTCTCCATGTCATCTCCATGTCGTCTTTCTCCATGTCGTCTCCATGTTGTCTCCATGTCGTCTCTATGTTGTCTCCATGTCGTCTCCATGTCATCTTTCTTCATGTCGTCTCCATGTCGTCTTCATGTTGTCTCCATGTCGTCTCCATGTTGTCTCCATGTCGTCTCCATGTCATCTTTCTTCATGTCGTCTCCATGTCGTCTTCATGTCGTCTCCATGTCGTCTTCATGTTGTCTCCATGTCGTCTCCATGTTGTCTCCATGTCATCTCTATGTCGTCTTTCTCCATGTCGTCTCCATGTTGTCTTTCTCCATGTCATCTCCATGTCATCTTTCTCCATGTCGTCTCCATGTCGTCTTCATGTTGTCTCCATGTCGTCTCCATGTTGTCTTTCTCCATGTCGTCTCCATGTTGTC
Source organism: Hirundichthys speculiger (assembly GCA_018398805.1). Lineage (NCBI taxonomy): Eukaryota > Metazoa > Chordata > Actinopteri > Beloniformes > Exocoetidae > Hirundichthys > Hirundichthys speculiger. The sequence goes on along the minus strand of JAGFBZ010002571.1, from coordinate 189,807 downwards.
TTCATGTCGTCTCCATGTTGTCTTCATGTCGTCTCCATGTCATCTCCATGTCATCTTTCTCCATGTCGTCTCCATGTCGTCTTCATGTTGTCTCCATGTCGTCTCCATGTTGTCTTTCTCCATGTCGTCTCCATGTTGTCTCCATGTCGTCTCCATGTCGTCTTTCTCCATGTCGTCTCCATGTTGTCTTCATGTCGTCTCCATGTTGTCTTCATGTCGTCTCCATGTCGTCTTCATGTCGTCTCCATGTCGTCTCCATGGGAGGAGGCTGACAACTTTGAACTCACTGAGCACTGCTTTTCCACAATTCCTCCTCTTTTCTTTGTTCCTCAGATGTCCTTTTAACCCTGAACTAACGAGGCCTTTTCTGAGATTCCTGCTTGAAAATGACAGACCTCAGAAACTAAATAAATCAGTAAATCTCAGTAACTACAAGATGTAGTTGAATAAATTTGGTGGTAAAATAAAGTTAACAGATGTGAGACTCGGCTGAGCAGCAGAGATACCTGAAGGGAGGCGGGACTAATTTAATAGGTAATAAATGACCTGGGAGGGAGACCGACCGCTAGAGGCTGCGGTTCCTCTACCGACCGCTAGAGGCTGCGGTTCCTCTACCAACCGCTAGAGGCTGCGGTTCCTCCACTGACCACTAGAGGCTGCGGTTCCTATACCGACCGCTAGAGGCTGCTGTTTCTCTACCGACCACTAGAGGCAGCAGTTCCTCTACTAGAGGCTGCTGTTCCTCTACCGACCGCTAGAGGCTGCGGTTCCTCTACCGACCGCTAGAGGCAGCAGTTCCTCTACCGACCACTAGAGGCAGCAGTTCCTCTACCGACCACTAGAGGCTGCAGTTCCTCTACCGACCGCTAGAGGCTGCTGTTCCTCTACCGACCACTAGAGGCAGCGGTTCCTCTACCGACCACTAGAGGCTGCAGTTCCTCTACCGACCACTAGAGGCTGCAGTTCCTCTACGACCACTAGAGGAGGCTGCAGTTCCTCTACCGACCACTAGAGGCTGCAGTTCCTCTACCGACCACTAGAGGCTGCAGTTCCTCTACCGACCACTAGAGGCTGCAGTTCCTCTACCGACCACTAGAGGCAGTTCCCTTAGCTGCGGTTCCTCTACCGACCGCTAGAGGCTGCAGTTCCTCTACCGACCGCTAGAGGCTGCTGCTGCGGTTCCTCTACCGACCGCTAGACGCTGCGGTTCCTCTACCAACCGCTAGAGGCTGCGGTTCTCTACCGACCGCTAGAGGCCGCGGTTCCTCTACCGACCGCTAGAGGCTTGAAGGTAGAACCACATTTCCTCCAGGTTGATTCGGCTGAAGAAGCTGAGAGCCATCCAGGATCATTTCGGGACTTGTGGGCTGACAGCAGTGGTCTGGCCTGAGTGTAACGCTCCTCTCCCTCCTGAATTGGTCTGGGGTAGACGGTCTGGGGTAGACGGTCTGGGGTAGACTGTCTGGGGTAGATGGTCTGGTGGGTAGACGGTCTGGGGTAGATGGTCTGGGGTAGATGGTCTGGGGTAGACGGTCTGGGGGTAGACGGTCTGGGGACGGTCCTGGGGTAGACTGTCTGGGGTAGATGGTCTGGGGTAGACGGTCTGGGGTAGATGGTCTGGGGTAGACGGTCTGGGGGTAGACGGTCTGGGGTAGACGGTCTGGGGTAGACGGTCTGGGGGTAGAACGGTCTGGGGTAGAGGTCTGGGGTAGACGGTCTGGGGTAGACGGTCTGGGGTAGACGGTAGACGGTCTGGGGTAGACGGTCTGGGGTAGGTAGACGGTCTGGGTAGACGTCTGGGGTAGACGGTCTGGGGGTAGACGGTCTGGGGTAGACGGTCTGGGGAGAGGGTCTGGGGGTAGACGGTCTGGGGGGTAGACGGTCTGGGGTAGACGGTTGGGGGTAGACGGTCTGGGGGTAGATGGGACGGGGGGTAGACGGTCTGGGGTAGACGGTCTGGGGTCGGGTAGACGGGGGTAGACGGTCTGGGGTAGACGGGTATGGTCTGGGGGTAGACGGTCTGGGGACGGTCTGGGGTAGACGGTGGGTCGGTGGGGGTAGACGGTCTGGGGTAGACGGTCTGGGTAGACGGTCTGGGGGTAGACGGTCTGGGGTAGACGGTCTGGGGTAGACGGTCTGGGGGTAGACGGTCTGGGGGTAGACTGGGGGTCTGGGGGTAGACGGTCTGGGGTAGACGGTCTGATGGGTAGACGGTCTGGGGTAGGGGGGGTAGACGGTCTGGGGTAGACGGTCTGGGGTAGACTGGGGTCTGGGGTAGATGGTATGGGGGTCTGATGGGTAGACGGTCTGGGGTAGACGGTCTGGGGATGGGGGTAGACGGTTCTGGGGTAGAGGTCTGGGGTAGACGGTGGGGGTGGGGGTAGACGGTCTGGGGGTAGACGGGTCTGGGGTCGGGGTAGACGGTCTGGGGTAGACGGTCTGGGGTAGACGGTCTGGGGGGACGGTCTGGGGTAGACGGTCGGGGGTAGACGGTCTGGTAGGGGGGTAGACGGTCTGGGGTAGACGGTCTGGGGTAGACGGTCTGGGGGTAGACGGTCTGATGGTAGACGGTCTGGGGGGACGGTCTGGGGGTAGACGGTCTGGGTAGACGGTCTGGGGTAGACGGTGGGGTAGACTGGGGGTAGACGGTGGGGTAGACGGGTCTGGGGGGTAGACGGTCTGGGGGTAGACGGTCTGGGGTAGACGGTCTGGGGTAGACTGTCTGGGGGGGGTAGATGGTCTGGGGGAGGTCTGGGGTAGACGGTCTGGGGTAGACGGTCTGGGGGTAGACGGTCTGGGGTAGACGGTCTGGGGTAGACGGTCTTGGGGTAGACGGTCTGGGGTAGACGGTCTGGGGGTAGACGGTCTGGGGTAGACGGTCTGGGGTAGACGGTCTGGGGGTAGACGGTCTGGGGGTAGACGGTCTGGGGTAGACGGTCTGGGGGTAGATGGTCTGGGGGTAGACGGTCTGGGGTAGACGGTCTGGGGTAGATGGTCTAGGACCGGTGGGTCCCAGCAGAACTCGTTTCAGATGTTTCATGACACTAGAAACAGTGATGTTTGGACAGATTTGATCATCAATGTAAAGTGATATTATCATCACAGGTGAGCATTAGCTCAGCCAGCTAAGCTAAAATAGCTAACTGTGATTGACAGAAGTGGGCGTGTCCTGCTTGTTCGGCCCATTTGGACCACAGAGCACTAATAAAACAGGGTTTGTCTGTTGTTCCTCCTCTCTGTATGTTCATCTCCTGCCTTTCACAGATCAAAAGAAAATGTCTTCAGTCTTCAGAAACCTAAGGGTGATGTCACAGAGGGTTTTCTAGTTTTCCAAATCTGAGAACAAGACCACAAAGACTTTATGTGCTGTACTGGTTTTCCTCCAGTCTGGGGAGTCTGTCAGATGTTGTTGTGGTGTTTAGACTACAGGACTGATCAGGTCCAGTTACTCACCACCATCAGGTCTGACCACGTCTGCTCTCCAGACCAGGTTCAGTCTTTAGACGCTCAGCAGCGACACTGAAACTAGAAGGAAAACTGGAGTTGTTTATTTGAAAAGAGACCAAGAGTAGCAGCTAAAACTGGAGGCATCAGCTGAAAAGTTTGTTTCATTATTCAGTTCTGCAGAGCATAAAGGATCTCTGAAGGTCTCAGGAACCTGCTTCCAGAAGCAAAACAGAGTCGCAGATTAACTTCTCTTGGCTCATAAACCATCGTCCTTCGCTCTTAAAAGCATCTCACAAACGATGAGAGGAAAAGCAAAGCCTCCAAATATGCTGACTGCTTCCTCCAGTGTGGCGGGAGTTTGGGGGATGGAGGAGAGGGGAGGAGATGGTGGAAAAATGCAGGGCAGAGATGATGGACGGAGGTGGGAGGAGGCCAGAAACCACAACGTCCTGCGTGGGGACGAGTTGGGAGGACACGTGAGAAATGATCCGACGGGTCGCCGTGAAGAACGTCGTATCGTTAGAAATCAGAGGAGACGAAATGAGCTGGACAGCTTTGGAAATGAGAAGTCAAGGCCCAGGACCTGAACTCCATCTAGTCCCTGACTGATGATGTCATCATCTGTCTCCTACCTCCAGGACATGGAGACGGCTAATCATGAGCCGTCTGTCACTGACGACTGCTGAAGACAAAGTTACAGATCAGCGAACAGAACAAACGCTAACCGTCATGTGACGGACGTGTAGAACGGCGACGGTCATAAAACCATTTCACCTGTGCCTGTAGAGGGCGCTAAGGAGCCCCCGAACTCAGACTAGCTTTGTGTTTTAATTAAGGATGGGCAATGATTAAAATTTTTAATCGCGATTAATCGCATTGTATACGAAAAATCAAATAATGAATTCAACAGTAGTGTAAAGGTCACTTTTATTTAAATGTTCTGCTGCCATATGAACTAAAGTGTCATAATATTTGTTGTTAAAACACTTTTAACATCAGCACTTGTCAGTAACACATATTTAGTGTAAATCTCATCTTAAAAAATGTAAAATAAAACAAAGCTTATTGCCACTGCCAGGACATTAATGTCATCCTGTTCTTATAAAAAATGAAAAAAAGTCTACAAACTAAATCCAACAAAATGATTGTGTCTCAGCACAATCAGAACATTAAAACATTAATTTCTGAGGTAACAGCAGAAACTTTTAACGGGGAGTTTAACTTGTCAGTTGTTACAAATAACCTTGTTTCTGTTGAATCCTCCATCTGGGAGAACTTTAAAATGAAAATGTCCACGTTAAAGTTCAGTAACTTTATCTATCCGTAATTATCTCTGTATCATTTGTTTTTTTTCCATTTTTGATTGTCAATCAAAAATTTAAAAAATTATTTAATTTTTTTTTATTTTTTAATATAACAAAAAAAATGCCTGTTTTTTTATATTTAAATTTTAGCAAACAGGCCACGGGACTGAATTTGTTTTTAATATTTTATTGTCTGGTTTACGTGACCCAGAAATGTCTTTGTTTTATAATGGAGGACTGGACTTTCTGTTGTCATTACACATCTGAGCCACTAGATGGAGCCGCACTGCAGTAACCAGCTAGAGAACAGCAGGACAGTGAACACATGAAGCAGATCTGATGGAACATGGAGGAATGACCACAAACGTTTGGTTGCAGTCCAGAATTTTATTTTTCAGACAGAATTGTTAATATTTCTACCTGAGTTGCTACCTGAACTGTAAAGTTCACAGGTTTTTACCGTTCTCCATGTCTGTTTTAGCTTTACCGCATGTTTACTGTCTTCCGGTTCTGCAGCAGCCAGTAACAGACTTTTCAAAACAAAAGCATGTGAGCAACATGAGTTAACGCGCAATAAAATAAATGTCGGCGTTAATAAATTAATGCATTAACGTGATAATAACGCGTTAACTTGCCCAGCTCTAGTTTAAATGGAAGAAATGAAACCAGACGATGGGAAAACATCGTCCCCTGAAACAAGAAGAGAAGTTTAGTCTGCTGAAGATGGTGGGCGGAGCTTCAGGAAAACGCCATCTACCTTCACAGAACTGAAGAAGGTGGTTTCCGCGTGGTTTTAAAAAGTATTAAAAAGTGATAAATCAAAAACGCACAATTTAATGGCCTTAAAAAGTGATAAATTTGGTCAAAAGGTATTATTTTTAAAGAATAGGTATTGTTTTTTTTCTTTTGGGCAATGACTGGTTTCATTTTGATGAAATAGGCAAAATAAAATAAATACATCCTTTCTTGCTTGCGCCGCTACTTCAAAAACGAATGTGTGATATGAACTTGATATTGACGTCATATCAATGCATTGTATTCATTGGTCGATAGAAATCTGAAATCGTGCTGCCGAGCTAAGTCCAAGTGTAGACGGAAAGCAGCGCTAGCACCAGTATCTCTTCCAGTTCTAGCGGGTGGCAAAAAGTTTAGAAATGGGGAAATGTAAGTTTTCCCAATCCAAGCTTTCAGGCTTGGATAAGGCCTGTCGTCGGGGACGACCGGCAGGACTACTGTAAAGTATTCCTCAAGGTCATTAATATTAATTGGATGGGGGCTAATGCGCTCAGGTCGCACATGAAGGCGGAGAAACACGTGAGGGGAATGCGCGGTCGTGGGCAGCAACAGTCAATCACCACGACAGCTAGCACTAGCGCTAGTGCGTGTCCTGTCCATGTTAGCGTGTTTGATGTGGGGGGAGTGTCCTGTCCATGTTAGCGTGTTTGATGTGGGGGCGTGTCCTGTCCATGTGAGCGTGTTTGATGTGGGGGCGTGTCCTGTCCATGTTAGCGTGTTTGATGTGGGGGGGTGTCCTGTCCATGTTAGCGTGTTTGATGTGGGGGCGTGTCCTGTCCATGTTAGCGTGTTTGATGTGGGGGCGTGTCCTGTCCATGTTAGCGTGTTTGATGTGGGGGGGCGTGTCCTGTCCATGTTAGCGTGTTTGATGTGGGGGGCGTGTCCTGTCCATGTTAGCGTGTTTGATGTGGGGGCGTGTCCTGTCCATGTTAGCGTGTTTGATGTGGGGGGGTGTGTCCTGTCCATGTTAGCGTGTTTGATGTGGGGGGTGTGTCCTGTCCATGTTAGCGTGTTTGATGTGGGGGCGTGTCCTGTCCATGTTAGCGTGTTTGATGTGGGGGCGTGTCCTGTCCATGTTAGCGTGTTTGATGTGGGGGCGTGTGTCCTGTCATGTTAGCGTGTTTGATGTGGGGGCGTGTCCTGTCCATGTTGAGCGTGTTTGATGTGGGGGCGTGTCCTGTCCATGTTAGCGTGTTTGATGTGGGGGCGTGTCCTGTCCATGTGAGCGTGTTTGATGTGGGGGCGTGTCCTGTCCATGTTAGCGTGTTTGATGTGGGGGCGTGTCCTGTCCATGTTAGCGTGTTTGATGTGGGGGCGTGTCCTGTCCCAGCCTGGTCTCGTGTGTTGTTTTCAGAACGCTGTGTTGACGAGCGTTGGAGACGCTGAGGCGTGACTCCAGTTAGACGAGTCTCTGGGGAGGCGCTGATGGAAGAGGACAGACTGGTGTTCAATAAATTATGACCCATGGAGGAGGAGGAGGAGGAGGAAGAGAAGGAGGAGGAGGAGGTTAGATCCGCTCAGAGCTGAGACCAGTTCAGTCTCAACTATTTCATTTCAGTTTCACTTCAACGTCTCTGTGAAGCTGAAATGAACCTAAAACAGACAGATGTTGGAGTGAGACAACAATCTGTACCTGATCCAGTCCTGTTCAGGGACAGCTCAGAGACCAGGGACAGCTCAGAGACCAGGGACAGCTCAGAGACCGGGGACAGCTCAGAGACCAGGGACAGCTCAGAGACCGGGGACAGCTCAGAGACCGGGGACAGCACAGAGACAAGGGGACAGCTCAGAGACCGGGGACAGCTCAGAGACCGGGGACAGCTCAGAGACCGGGGACAGTTCAGAGACCAGGGACAGTTCAGAGACCGGGGACAGCTCAGAGACCAGGGACAGCTTAGAGACCGGGGACAGTTCAGAGACCAGGGACAGCTTAGAGACCGGGGACAGCTCAGAGACCGGGGACAGCTCAGAGACCGGGGACAGCTCAGAGACCGGGGACAGCTCATATCTGTCTGGATTCATGCAGTGAAAACCTTAATGGTTGTTTGGAAATGTTTGGACAGACTTTCCAAGTCATTCATTTTGGATCATTTATTCATTCCCTCCCTTAAAACAGAACTGTTTTGAGTTTATTTATATCAGGGGCTTTATATGTAGTTGATATTTTGTACGTTTCCACACAGTAAACAATGAATAAATAAGATAAGATAAAAAGATCTAGCGGTCGGTAGGGGAACCGCAGCCTCTAGCGGTCGGTAGAGGAACCGCAGCCTCTAGTCGGTCTGTAGAGGAACCGCAGCCTCTAGCGGTCGGTAGAGGAACCGCAGCCTCTAGCAGGCCTCTAGCGGTCGGTAGAGGAAAACCTCAGTCGGTCGTAGAGGAACCGCACCGGTCGGTAGAACCGCAGCCTCTAGTGTCGGTAGAGGAACCGCAGTGGGGTGAGCCTCTAGCGGTCGGTAGAGGAACCGCCTCAGCCTCTAGCGGTCGGTTGAGGAACCGCTGCCTCTAGCGGTCGGTAGAAACCGCAGCCTCTAGTGGTCTGTAGAGGAACCGCAGCCTCTAGTGGTCTGTAGAGGAACTGCAGCCTCTAGCGGTAGGGACCGGCTCTAGTCGGTAGAGGAACCGCAGCCTCTAGGGTCTGTAGAGGAACCGCAGCCTCTAGCGGTCTGTAGAGGAACCTCAGGCCTCTAGGTCTGGTCGGTAGGGGAACCGCAGCCTCTAGCGGTCGGTAGAGGAACTGCAGCCTCTAGTGGTCTGTAGAGGAACCGCAGCCTCGAGCGGTCGGTAGAGGAACCGCAGCCTCTAGCGGTCGGTAGAGGAACCGCAGCCTCTAGCGGTCGGTAGAGGAACCGCAGGGAGCCTCAGCAGTCTGGAGAGGAACCGCAGCCTCGAGCGGTCGGTAGAGGAACCGCAGCCTCTAGCGGTCGGTTGAGGAACCGCAGCCTCTAGCGGTCGGTAGAGGAACTGCAGCCTCTAGTGGTCAGTAGAGGAACTGCAGCCTCTAGTGGTCAGTAGAGGAACTGCAGCCTCTAGCGGTCGGTAGGGGAACCGGTCTTGGGGTGAGTTGGGTGTGTTTCTGCTCTTCTTGGTGTAGAAACAGACTCTTCAGTAGGGAGTTTTAGACAGATGTTCTTCCAGATGTCGGTAAGGAGAAACGGCTGAATTTAAACAATCTGTGACACAGTCGTATGTAATCTATAGTTCCACCCTCAGTCAGACTTGTTTTCCCTCCAAGCTGGACTGCTGTCCTCCAGAGACTCTGATGGGTGGAGGACTCAGAATAACGAGCTGCAGATTCCTGAGGAATCAAAAATAAAGTTAAATAACAACTTATTTCTTAGAGGGAATTCAGTTCCAGAGTTGGTCATGAGGGTCAGGGGTCAAGGTTCAGGGGTCACCTGGTTCCTGCTGACCTACAACCCGCTCATCATTCATCAATAACTCAAACAGTCAAACAGGAAAGGTCAGAACTCCTCAGAGAAGTGGCTGAGGTCCCCGTCCTGGAGTCCTGGGGTCCTGGGGTCCTGGAGTCCTGGAGTCCTGGAGTCCTGGGGTCCTGGGGTCCTGGGGTCCTGGAGTCCTGGAGTCCTGGGGTCCTGGGGTCCTGGAGTCCTGGGGTCCTGGAGTCCTGCGGTCCTAGAGTCCTGGGGTCCTGGAGTCCTGGGGTCCTGGGGTCCTGGAGTCCTGGAGTCCTGGGGTCCTGGGTCCTGGGTCCTGGGGTCCTGGGGTCCTGGAGTCCTGGAGTCCTGGGGTCCTGGGGTCCTGGGGGGGTCCTGGGGGGGTCCTGGAGTCCTGGAGTCCTGGGAGTCCTGGGGTCCTGGGTCCTGGGTCCTGGAGTCCTGGAGTCCTGGGGTCCTGGAGTCCTGGGGTCCTGGGGTCCTGGGGTCCTGGAGTCCTGGAGTCCTGGGGTCCTGGGGTCCTGGGTCCTGGGGTCCTGGGGTCCTGGAGTCCTGGAGTCCTGGGGTCCTGGGGTCCTGGGGTCCTGGGGTCCTGGGGTCCTGGGGTCCTGGGGTCCTGGAGTCCTGGGGTCCTGGGGTCCTGGGGTCCTGGGGTCCTGGAGTCCTGGGTCCTGGGGTCCTGGAGTCCTGGGGTCCTGGAGTCCTGGAGTCCTGGGGTCCTGGAGTCCTGGGGTCCTGGAGTCCTGGGTCCTGGATCAGACCTGAGATGTTTCATCTGTAGGTGGATCCGCTCAGAGGAGCTTGTTGGAGGATGTTTCTGATCCCTGAGAACCTTCAGACCTGAATCTGAGCCAACGCTTGGAGGGAGACTGATGAGCTCAGAGGGAGGAGTTGGTCCCAGAGGGACCAGAACTACGGGACCAGAACTACGGGACCAACATGTCTCCTCATTCAACTCTGCTGGAACGCTGGTTGATCCTGTCTGAGCTCTGCTGCAGGTTCCCTCCTCCTCAAAAATTACCCACAATCCACCAGAGCTGCCAGACCACCTCAGCCTGACCTTCTGCGGTCCCTGAGGAGTCGAGTCCTGGAGGAGTCGAGTCCCGGAGGAGTCGGGGTCCCGGAGGAGTCGAGTCCCGGAAGAGTCGAGTCCATGAGAAGTCGAGTCACTGAGGAGTCAAGTCCCGGAAGAGTCAAGTCCCGGAAGAGTCGAGTCCCGGAAGAGTCGAGTCCCTCAGGAGTCGAGTCCCGGAGGAGTCAAGTCCCTGAGGAGTCGGGTCCCGGAGGAGTCGAGTCCCTGAGGAGTCGGGTCCCGGAGGAGTCGAGTCCCGGAGGAGTCGGGTCCCGGAGGAGTCGGGTCCCTGAGGAGTCGGAGTCCCGGAAGAGTCGATCCCGGAAGAGTCGAGTCCCGGAGGAGTCGAGTCCCGGAGGAGTCGGGTCCCGGAGGAGTCGGTCCCGGAGGAGGAGTCGGAGTCGGTCCCGGAAGAGTCGAGTCCCGGAAGAGTCGAGTCCCGGAGGAGTCGAGTCCCGGAGGAGTCGAGTCCCTGAGGAGTCGGGTCCCGGAGGAGTCGGGTCCCGGAGGAGTCGGGTCCCGAGGAAGTCGAGTCCCGGAGTCGGAGTCCCGGAGGAGTCGGTCCCGGAGTCGAGTCCCGAGTCGAGTCCCGGAGGAGTCCGAGGAGTCCGAGTCGGAGTCCCGGAAAGAGTCGAGTCCCTGAGGAGAGTCGAGGAGTCCCGGAGGAGTCGGGTCCCTGAGGAGTCGAGTCCCGGAGGAGTCGGGTCCCGGAGGAGTCGGGTCCCGGAGGAGTCGGGTCCCGGAAGAGTCGAGTCCCGGAGAGTCGAGTCCCGGAGGAGTCGAGTCCCGGAGGAGTCGGGTCCCGGAGGAGTCGAGTCCCGGGTCCCTGAGGAGTCGGGTCCCGGAGGAGTCGGGTCCCTGAGGAGTCGGGTCCCGGAAGAGTCGAGTCCCGGAAGAGTCGAGTCCCGGAGGAGTCGAGTCCCGGAGGAGTCGGGTCCCGGAAGAGTCGAGTCCCGGAAGAGTCGAGTCCCGGAAGAGTCGGGTCCCGGAGAGTCCCGGAGTCCCCGGAGTCGGGTCCCGGAGGAGAGTCGGGTCCGGAAGAGTCGAGTCCGGAGAAGTCGAGTCCCGGAGGAGTCCCGGAAGAGTCGAGTCCGGAGGAGTAGGGTCCAGGAGAGTCGGTCCCGGAGGAGTCCCGGAGAGAGTCGGGTCCCGGAGGAGTCGAGTCCCGGAAAGTCGAGTCCCGAGTCCAGGAAGTCGAGTCCCGGAGTCGAGTCCCGGAGAGTGGTCGGGTCCCGGAGAGTCGGGTCCCGGAAGAGTCGAGTCCCGGAGGAGTCGGGTCCCGGAAGAGTCGAGTCCCGAGTCGAGTCCCGGAGGAGTCGAGTCCCGGAGGAGTCGAGTCCCGGAGGAGTCGAGTCCCGGAGGAGTCGAGTCCCGGAGGAGTCGAGTCCCCGGAGGAAGAGTCCCGAGTCCCGGAGAGAGTCGAGTCCCGGAGGAGTCGAGTCCCGGAAGAGTCGAGTCCCGGAGAAGTCGAGTCCCGGAAGAGTCGAGTCCCGGAGAGTCGGAGAGTCGAGAGTCCCGGAGAAGTCGAGTCGAGTCCCGGAGTCCCGGAGAGTCGAGTCCCCGAAGAGTCGAGTCCCGGAGTCGAGAGAGTCGGGTCCCGGAAAGAGTCGAGTCCCGGAAGAGTCGAGTCCCGGAGAGTCGAGTCCCGGAGAGTCGGAGCCCGGAGGAGTCGAGTCCCGGAAGAGTCGAGTCCCGGAGAGTCGAGTCCCGGAGAAGTCGAGTCCCGGAAGAGTCGAGTCCCGGAGAAGTCGAGTCCCGGAGGAGTCGAGTCCCGGAAGAGTCGGGTCCCGGAAGGGTCGAGTCCCGGAGGAGTCGGGTCCCGGAGGAGTCGGGACCCTGAGGATCCATGAACTTCTTCAAGGATCCTCCATCATCTCCAGACCAGATCCAGACCTGATCCAGACCTGATCCAGACCTGATCCAGACCTGATCCAGACCTGATCCAGACCTGATCCAGACCTGATCCAGACCTGATCCAGTCTTCTTCATCAGCTTGTTCAGGTTCTCTGATGCTCCTCCAACAGACTGATAGAAGATCTGAACATCTGGCTGAAACACTGAAGGACCCAAGGTTTCTGGGTGACGTCCAGCTTGAGGTCCAGCTTGTCCAGTTCTTCTGTCTAGATGTCCTGTCCAGTCTACAGCGGGTCTCTGCGACGTGAACTTTGACTGTCCTGCAGGGTTCCTGGTGTTTGTTTGTGGTCCTTCATCTGTCTATAAAACACTTTTAACTGCTGGCTCTTTATAAATAACGTAACTGGATCAAAGGTCTTATAACAGGACAGAGTCTGGCAGGACAAAACACAGCACCATTCCAACACCAAGCAGCTAAGAGACTATGTCCTAAAAAGAGGAGAATGCATCATGGGGACTGGGGACTGGGGACTGGGGACTGGGACTGGGACTGGGACTGGGACTGGGGACTGGGACTGGGACTGGGGACTGGGACTGGGGACTGGGACTGCTGGGACTGGGGACTGGGGACTTGAACTGGGACTGGGACTGGGGACTGGGACTGGGACTGGGACTGGGACTGGGACTGGGACTGGACTTGAACTGGACCCTGGGACTGGGACTGGGACTGGGACTGGGGACTGGGACTGGGGACAGGGACTGGACCCTGGGACTGGGGACTGGGACTGGGACTGGGACTGGGGACTGGGACTGGGGACTGGGTCAGGTCTTTGTACTGCCTGGTCTTGGATCAGTGTGGTTGTGAGCGAGTGTTAGTCTGCTGAGTGAGTTATGGTGGTTTGGGTTAACCCTAACCACCCTAACAACCGTAACCGTAACCACCGTAACCACCGTAACCGTAACCACCGTAACCACCCTAACCACCTAACCACCCTAACCACCGTAACCACCCTAACCACCGTAAACACCGTAACCGTAACCGTAACCCGGAGCGTCATGACGCCTGACTAACATCTGGCCTCATCTTTGCTGCTGTCAGCAGCCTCATGGACTCCAGTAACAGCTTCCTCGTCTCTTGTCCCCTCCAGGTGGCGTCCATCTGTCCCCAGAAGACTTCACCAAGGCCCAGAAGTACTGCAAGTACGCCGGCAGTGCCCTGCAGTACGAGGACGTGAACACGGCCGTCCAGAACCTCCAGAAGGCGCTGAAACTCCTCACTACCGGCAAAGAATGAAGCCTTTGTCCTCCGCTCGTCTGACTCCTCCTTCCTTCCCTCCTTCCCTAACCCTTTTGTTTCCTGTCCGTCACCGATCCTCTCGCGCTCACAGGGACACGATGCAGATCAGGCTGCAACAATGGCCGCCTGTGTCCGACGTGGCGGCGGTGACTGACGGGATAACCGACCGACATCCACGGAGATCAAAGCCTCGTTATCGAGTTGATGCGTAAGTCTGCTGGACCAGACGTCCAAGTCTGGTCCAGCAGACGTCCAAGTCTGCTGGACCAGTCCATGTCTGGACTAGCAGACGTCCAAGTCTGCTGGAGCAGACGTCCATGTCTGGTCCAGCAGACGTCCAAGTCTGGTCCAGCAGACGTCCATGTCTGGTCCAGCAGACGTCCAAGTCTGGTCCGGCAGATGTCCAAGTCTGGTCCAGCAGACGTCCAAGTCTGGTCCAGCAGACGTCCAAGTCTGGTCCAGCAGACGTCCATGTCTGGTCCGGCAGACGTCCAGTCTGCTGGAGCAGGTGGACTTAAGGAGAACCTGGTGCTTCAGAGCTGCAGGAGGTCCTCCAGACTGACTGGAGGCATGACGGATTCATGGAGCAGCTTCTCCAGAGGACACTCGGTCCATCCCTCTTCGTCTCTCTGTCCCCTGCTCTTAGAAGGTCTGGAAGTGGAGGACGGTGCTCGGAGGGCGCTGGTTTGGTTTGGTTTTCCTGTAACACTTTAATTGTAAAGCTGGCGTCTCTGGAGGAGGTGGTAGCTCCAGCTACGTTCCTGGTTCTTCACTCTGATTCTCTTCAGGAGTTCAGAGTGACTTTGAAATGTTTTCACAAAGTTGCACGAAGCTCGAGTGTCTGAGTCACTGAAGTTAATAAAATGTTTGAAATGAAGATGTGAGTTTGTTCTGCTCTCAAAGACGCTGAGCTTCACCAGAAGATCCAGAGGTTCCCCAACCCCTAACCCTAACCCCTGACCCCTAAGCCCAACCCTGACCCCTAACCCCCAACCCTGACCCCACCCCAACCCTAACCCCAACCCCAACCCCAACCCCAACCCCAACCCCAACCCCCCCAACCCCAACCCCTAACCCCAACCCCAACCAACCCCTAAACCCAACCCCCAAACCAACCAAAACCCCAACCCCACCAAAACCCTAACCCCAACCCCAACCCCAACCCCCCAAAAACCCAAACCCCCTAACCCCAAACAAACCCCTAAACCCCACCCAACCCCTAAACCCCTCAAAACCCCAACCCCCAACCCCAACAAACCCCCCCAAACCCCAACCCTAACCCCAACCCCAACCCAACCCCCAACCCCCAACCCAACCCCAACCCCCCCAACCCCAACCCAACCCTAACCCCTAAACCCCCTAACCCAAACCCAAACCCCCCTAAAACCAACCCTAAACCCAACCCCTAAAACCCAACCCCAACCCCAAACCCCCCAAAAAAAAAAAAAAAAAAAACCCCTAAAAAAAAAAATCAAAAAAAAAAAAAAAAAAACCCTAAAAAAAAAGCCCCAACCCCAACCCCTAAAACCAACCCCAAAAAAAACCCCTAAAAAAAAAAGAACCCAAAAACCCCAACCCAACCCCTAACCCTAAAAAAAAACCCCAAAAAAACCAAAAAAATAAAAAAACCCCTAAAAAAAAAAGAAAAACCCAACCCAATAACCCCTAAAAAAAAAAAAAAAAAACCCTAACAAACCCAACCCAAAAAACCAAAAAAAGCCCAACCCCTAAAAAAAAACCCAAAAAAAAAACAAAAAAAAAAAAAAATAACCCCTAAAAAACCCAACAACCTAAACCCAAAAAAAAAAACCCCAACCCCACCCTAACCCCCAACCCCCCCCCAACAACCCAACCCAATAACCCTAAAAACCAAACAAACCCCAACCCCCCCTAAAACCCCAAACCCCAACCCCTAACCCCAACCCCTAACCCCAACCCTAACCCCAACCCCCCCTAACCCCAACCCCAAACCCCAACCCAACCCTAACCCCCTAACCCCAACACCAACCCCTAAACCCCAACCCCAACCCCCCAACCCAACCCCCAACCCCAACACCAACCCTACCCCAACCCCCCAACCCTAACCCACCACCCCTGACCCCTACCCCAACCCAACCCCTAACCCCAACCCCCCAACCCTAACCCTAACCCCTAACCCAACCCCACCCTGACCCCTAACCCCTAACCCTAACCCCAACCCCAACCCAAGCCCAACCCAGGAGTTGTCAGAAATGTGAAAAGGAAGAACTGATTTCATTTTGGTTCTGATCCAGAAGAAATCCTGGATTCTGGATCACTTTCAAATTTTAGATAATTGTTGCGTTTAGTGGAGGTCTGCGCTCTCTGAGTGCTTTTCTAGTTCTAACATGTATTTCTGACAGGTTTTTATGTCATTCATGTATTATTTATAAATTATAAAAATAATAATGTTTGAATTTTTGGGGGCTTGGAACAGATTAGAGCATTTACATGGAAAACACGTCTCTACTTAAGAACTTTTCAGGTTACGAAACTACTTCCAGAAGCAATTAATTTTGTAAGTAGAGGTAGCGCTGTATAAATATATTAATGCACAAATAAATACATACTTTTTGCCTATGAATGAAAAAATTAATAAGATACATAATTGGACATGAAATGAATAATAAAAATATGTCTCACATGCCCATTTCCCAATGTTAACAACGTCAGTACGGGGTCAGCATAAGGTCAACGTGACTGCCCAGTTAGCTTACGTCGTAATATCATTTAACCGCTGGAATTTTATTTCACAGATAGCAAAGAGAACTTTTTAGCAACATCATGGATGGTTTTCTAAAAAGAAAAGCATCACAGAGGAGCCGACTTCTTCATCAAGCCTTCATCCACCAGCTCTGAATCTGCTCATAGCTACCAAAGCTAGCTGCTAGCGATAAGGCTAAAAACAGGCAATACAAGGATGATGGATGGAAGCAAGAACATCACGGATGAAGAGAAGCTTTCCTGCTGAGGCCGACTCTGGTGCAGTTATCCTGTTCAGGTTATTTAAACTATTATAACATTATATTTTACTCTGGTGCAGTTATCCTGTTCAGGTTATTTAAACTATTATAACATTATATTTTACTCTGGTGCAGTTATCCTGTTCAGGTTATTTAAACTATTATAACATTATATTTTACTCTGGTGCAGTTATCCTGTTCAGGTTATTTAAACTATTATAACATTATATTTTACTCTGGTGCAGTTTCCTGTTCAGGTTATTTAAACTATTTAACATTATATTTACTCTGGTGCAGTTATCTGTTCAGGTTATTTAACTATTATAACATTATATTTTACTCTGGTGAGTTATCCTGTTCAGGTTATTTAAACTATTATAACATTATATTTTACTCTGGTGGTTATCCTGTTCAGGTTATTTAACTATTATAACATTTATTTTTACTCTGGTGCAGTTATCTGTTCAGGTTATTTAAACTATTATAACATTATATTTTACTCTGGTGCAGTTATCCTGTTCAGGTTATTTAAACTATTATAACATTATATTTTACTCTGGTGCAGTTATCCTGTTCAGGTTATTTAAACTATTATAACATTATATTTTACTCTGGTGCAGTTATCCTGTCAGGTTATTTTACTCTGGTGCAGTTAGCCTGTCAGGTTATTTAACTATTATAACATTATATTTTACTCTGGTGCAGTTATCCTGTTCAGGTTATTTTAACTATTATAACATTATATTTTACTCTGCTGCAGTTATCCTGTTCAGCTTATTGAAACTATTATAACATTATATTTTACTCTGGTGCAGGTATCCTGTTCAGGTTATTTTAACTATTATAATAACATAACTATTATAACATAACGGCTCCAGGTCATCCACGGGTCCAGGTCCTCCAGGGGTCAAGGTCCTCCACGGGTCCTGGTCTCCAGGGATGGACGTGAACCTCCTCAGATTCTGGTGCTTCAGCAGGTTCTGGATGAACTGGGTGGCGGTTCTGGGTCCTGGACCCGTCCAGACCCAACAGTAGACCAGCAGGTTCCCCCCACGGTTCCCTGGAGCTGAAGTAGCCAAACAGCCCCACATCATGATGCTGCCACCACCGTGGGAGAACCCAAACGGCTCCAGTCTGGTCTCAGAGGACCAGAGGACAGTCCAGACCTCGTCTCCATGTCTCTGATGTTCAAACTTCAGTCTGGCTTTGATGGACGTTCTTCATGGACGTTGTCCTCCAAGACTTCCTTGATGAAGAGTCCTCACAACAGCCTTCATGAGACATCATGGATGCTGCTTCTGTTCAGAGAACCAGAAAAACCACAGTTCCCACTGTGAAGCACGGCAGTGGCAGCACCATGATGAGGGGCTGTGTTGCTGCAGGTACAGGGAACCTGGTCCAGTTCAGTCTGGCCTGGGTCAGCCTGGTCCCAGTTCCCTCCTGGGGTCAGCTGGTCTGTTGTCTCAGTCTGGTTCAGCTGGCTGGTCCGGTCTCTGTCAGTCTGGTTCCCTGGTTCAGTCTGGTCTGGTTTCAGTCTGGTCTGGTCTGTCTGTTCAGTTCATCTGGTCTGGTTCAGTCTGGTCCGGTTCAGTCTGGTCGGGGTCCAGTTCAGCTGGTCTGGTTCAGTTCATCAGTCTGGTCTCTGGTTCAGTCTGGTCAGTCTGGTTCAGTTCTGTCTGGTTCAGTCTGTCTGGTTCAGTCTGGTTCATCTGGTCTGGTTCAGTCTGGTCTGGTTCAGTCTGGTTCAGTCTGGTTCAGTCTGGTTCCGTCTGGTCTGGTTCCGTCTGGTTCAGTCTGGTCTGGTCTGGTTCAGTCTGGTTCAGTCTGGTCGGTCAGTCCGGTCTGGTTCCGTCTGGTTCAGTCTGGTTTCCTGGTTCAGTCTGGTTCTGGTCTGGCCTGGTCCTGGTCACTGGTCTGGTCTGGTTCAGGTCAGCCTGGTCCTGGTTCAGTCTGGTCAGTCTGGTTCAGCTGGTCGGTGGTTCAGTCTGGTCTGGTCTGGTCTGGTTCAGTCTGGTTCAGTCTGGTCTGGTCTGGTCTGGTTCATCTGGTCTGGTTCAGGTCTCAGTCTGGTCTGGTCTGGTCTGTCTGGTTCAGTCTGGTTCAGTCTGGTCTGGTCAGTCTGGTCTGGTTCAGTCTGGTCTGGTCTGGTTCAGTCTGGTCTGGTTCAGTCTGGTTGTTCAGTCTGGTTCTGGTCTGGGGTTCAGTCTGGTCCGGTTCAGTCTGGTCTGGTTCAGTCTGGTCTGGTTCAGTCTGGTCTGGTTCATCTGGTTCAGGGTCTGGTCAGTCTGGTTCAGTCTGGTCTGGTTCAGTCTGGTCTGGTTCCTGGTTCAGTCTGGTTCAGTCTGGTCTGGTTCAGTCTGGTCTGGTTCAGTCTGGTTCAGTCTGGTTTCCGGGTTCAGTCTGGTCTGGTTCAGTCTGGTCTGGTTCCAGTCTGGTTCAGTCTGGTCTGGTTCAGTCTGGTTCAGTCTGGTCTGGTCTGGTTCAGTCTGGTCTGGTTCAGTCTGGTCTGGTCTGGTTCAGTCTGGTCTGGTTCAGTCTGGTTCAGTCTGGTCTGGTTCAGTCTGGTTCCGTCTGGTCTGGTTCCGTCTGGTTCAGTCTGGTCTGGTCTGGTTCCGTCTGGTTCAGTCTGGTCCGGTTCAGTCTGGTCCAGGTTCAGCCTGGTCTGGTTCCGCCTGGTCCGGGGTCAGTTCTGACCAGGTTCAGCCTGGTCCGGTTCAGTCTGGTCTGGTTCAGTCTGGTTGAGTCTGGTCTGGTCTGGTTCAGTCTGGTCTGGTTCTGGTCTGGTTGGTTCAGTCTGGTCTGGTCTGGTCTGGTTCAGTCTGGTCTGGTTCAGTCTGGTCTGGTTCAGTCTGGTTCAGTCTGGTCTGGTTCAGGTCTGGTTCAGTCTGGTCTGGTTCAGTCTGGTTCTGGTTGGTCTGGTCTGGTTCAGTCTGGTCTGGTTCAGTCTGGTTCAGTCTGGTCTGGTCTGGTTCGGTTCAGTCTGGTTCAGTCTGGTTCAGGGTCTGGCCTGGTCTGGTTCCAGTCTTCAGTCTGGTCAGTTCTGGACGTCAGGTTCTGGTCCGGTTCAGTCTGGTCTGGTTCAGTCTGGTTCAGTCTGGTTCAGTCTGGTCTGGTTCAGTCTGGTTCAGTCTGGTCTGGTTCAGTCTGGTCTGGTTCAGTCTGGTCTGGTTCAGTCTGGTCTGGTTCAGGTCTGGTCTGGTTCAGTCTGGTCTGGTTCATTCTCTGGTCTGGTTCAGTTGGTCTGGTCTGGTTCAGTCTGGTTCTGGTCTCAGTCTGGTCTGGTTCAGGTCTGGTCTGGTTCATGGTCTGGTCGGTCTGGTCTGGTCTGGTCTGGTTCAGTCAGTCTGGTCTGGTTCAGTCTGGTCTGGTTCAGTCTGGTCTGGTCTTCAGTCTGGTCTGGTCAGTCTGGTCTGGTTCAGTCTGGTTCAGTCTGGTCTGGTTCAGTCTGGTCTGGTTCAGTCTGGTTCTGGTCTGGTGGTCTGGTTCAGTCAGTCTGGTCTGGTTCAGTCTGGTCTGGTCTGGTCTGGTTCAGGTCTGGTCTGGTCTGCAGTCTGGTTCAGTCTGGTCTGGTTCAGTCTGGGGTCTGGTTCAGTCTGGTCTGGTTTCAGTCTGGTCTGGTTCAGTCTGGTCTGGTTCAGTCTGGTCTGGTTCAGTCTGTCAGTCTGGTCAGTCTGGTTCAGTCTGTTCAGTCTGGTCTGGTTCAGTCTGGTCTGGTTCAGTCTGGTCCTGGTTCAGTCTGGTCCTGGTTCAGTCTGGTCTGGTTCGTCTGAGTCTGGTTCAGTCTGGTTCAGTCTGGTTTGGTTCAGTCTGGTCTGGTTCAGTCTGGTTCAGTCTGGTCTGGTTCTGGTCTGGTTCAGTCTGGTCTGGTTCAGTCTGGGTCTGGTCTGGTTCAGTCTGGTCTGGTCTGGTTCAGTCTGGTTCAGTCTGGTCTGGTTCAGTCTGGTTCCGTCTGGTTCAGTCTGGTCTGGTTCCATCTGGTTCGGTCTGGTCTGGTCTCCGTCTGGTTCAGTCTGGTCTGGTCTGGTTCAGTCTGGTTCAGTCTGGTCTGGTTCAGTCTGGTCTGGTCTGGTTCAGTCTGGTCTGGTCTGGTTCAGTCTGGTTCACTCTGGTCTGGTTCAGTCTGGTCTAGTTCCATCTGGTTCAGTCTGGTCTGGTTCCGTCTGGTTCAGTCTGGTCTGGTTCAGTCTGGTCTGGTCTGGTTCCGTCTGGTTCTGGTCCTGTTCAGTCTGGTCCGGTTCAGTCTGGTCTGGTCTCGGTCTGGTTCAGTCCGGTCTGGTCTGGTTCAGTCTGGTCTGGTCTGGTTCCATCTGGTTCAGTCTGGTCTAATTCTGTGACATCACATCAGGCTCCGCCCCTCCCTGATCCTGGTAACCAGACGTCTGCAGACGAAGCAACAAACTGTTTTTACGACTAATTTTAGGAAATAAAGTCAAGAAGTTTCAGTTTTGTGAAATATAATTCTTTATAACAGTTAAAAAGTCAGTTTCTCTGATTTAAAACTGAGTTTGGATTTTAAAGTTTGAGATTTAGAAATTCAGGATTTTAAGACAAAGTTGATATTTTCTTTGTAAAAATCATTATTATCAGATGAAGCCTTTAAAGTTTAGACTTAAGTTTAAATTTTATCACAAAAACTCAGAATTTTATGTCAAATTGTCTCAATTTTATTTTAGATTTAATGACAAAAATGTAAAAGTTAAAACCAGCTAATTTAAAATAATTACATGTAAAAACAGGAACTGTGACCCAGTAAAGGACTTGAACTGGTTTCAGACTTTAGTTTTCTTTGATTCATTCTTTTTTTTATTTATTTGTGTCTTTGTTCTTTTACTCACGTAGTTGTTTTTTAATGAATAAAAAGAGACAGAAGCTCCAGCAGGAACACCTGAAGCCTCCAGGTGAACCTTCAGGTGTGACGGATTCACACTGATGCAAATGAAGATGTTATCAGGAGGAACATCAGTGACGGACCAACGCAAATGAGACCAGAGATCGGATCAGGACCTGCTTCACCTGAGCATCCTCACCTGGAGGAACCGGCACAGGTGACGTCACCTGGAGGGACCGGCGCAGGGTGACGTCACCTGGATGACAGGTGACGTCACCTGCGCGGTCCCTCCAGGTGACGTCACCTGCGCGGGTCCCTCCAGGTGACGTCACCTGGAGGGACCGGCGCAGGTGACGTCACCTGGATAGAGGCGCGCAGGTGACGTCACCTCGAGGGACCGGCGCAGGTGACGTCACCTGGATAGAGGCGCGCAGGTGACGTCACCTGGAGGGACCCGCGCAGGTGACGTCACCTGGAGGAACCGGCGCAGGTGACGTCACCTGGAGGGACCCCGCAGGGACCAGGGTCTACTACCTGACCAGGTCTACCTACCTGACCAGGGTCTACCTACCTGACCAGGGTCTACATACCTGACCAGGTCTACCCACCTGACCAGGTCTATCTACCTGACCAGGTCTACCCACCTGACCAGGGTCTACCCACCTGACCAGGTCTACCCACCTGACCAGGTCTATCCACCTGACCAGGTCTACCTACCTGACCAGGTCTATCTACCTGCTTTTTGCCCATAAAAAGCTGTGATGGGCTCCAGCAGATCTCCAGGACCCCACAGAGGTCTAAACAGGTCTGGATGATGGAGGGATGAGGGGATGGATGGAGGGATGGAGGGATGGAGGGATGGATTGGTACTGCTGGTAAACCAGACATTTAGTTGATTTAATTTATAGTTTATTTCAGTCATAGATAGATTTTAAAACTGAGAAGTGAAGGTGATCATCCAGGTGATCCAGTTTAGACAGGTAACGGCTCAGACAGAAGCTCATTAATGACCATCCAGGTGACCCCCCCCCCCCAACCCCAACCTGGTCTGGGGCGGCCATGGCGGCCATTTTGGGTTTTTTCTTGTTCTGTGTTAAATTGGCGTCAGTCTGTGTCTTTTGTGTTTCCTGTTTCCTGTTTTATTTTGAAGGTCTGTCTTGTCTCCGTTGTTTTCAGCTTTGCTTCCTTCCTCTCGTTGTCCTGATTGTCTCCACCTGTCTCTCGTTGGTCCCCTGTCCCTCCCCTGTCTCTGCTGGTCCGTTGTCTTCCATATTTTGCGTCTTATGTCTGTAGATCCTCGTTTTATGCTCATTAAGGTTTTTCTCATTTCTCTGAGTGTTTTTCTCTTCCTGGTTTGTTTATACTTGTTTTTTTTTTTGTTATTATTGTGGAGTTTTGTGTTTGTTTTGGACTTTGTGTTTTTTCCTGCCCGTGTGGATTACCTTTGTGGATTTTGTAGTTTTCTTGGACTTTTGTTTTATTTATTTATTTATTTATTTTTTCAAATAAATACTTTATTTTGGAATCTCCTCCATTTCTGCCTCAAACCTGACAGTTTAAAGAAAATAAAAAAAAAACAAGCTTTAAATACATCCATGTAGCTCTTTCCCCTGTTTTTCAATCATAACCTTAACTCCTAAATTTAAACGCACATGATTTTTTGAACGTATTAAAGGTTGTCCATGGTTTAAGTTTAAAACAAATACATCTTTTAACTTCTTTTTCTAAACTTTTATTAACTAATTTGCTTCCATCTCCCAACTCGTATTTTTACTCTAAACACCAGAAACTTCTGCGCGCTGGCTGGGAGGTTTTTATTCTTTATTTTAAACATTGTTCTATATTAAACCAACTCTCTAAACGTTAAGACATGAGAATTTAAGATAATTAGATTAGTTTGATCATAATATCAGGCTCTTTTTTATGATGTTTATGGCTCATTTTATCAGTTATGGTTTTAAACGCAGATCTCTATATTTTCACACAGGCAGTTAAATAAGGAAATATCAGTGAACAGTAAATTAAATATCAACTTTTCACATTCAGCATGTCTTTAGTTTCGGACATAATTGTTATTGATTTAGAGATTTTCCCTTTTAAAGACTTTTAACATGTTTCTTCCAGTTAAATTAATGATTCGATCACAACCCCGAGGAATTTACTCCACCAAACATTTTTATTTTAATATTAAAACACCATAAACGTAGTTTTCTTTATATTAACAGATAATTTATTGACATCAAACCACGTTCATCAGTTACAACAAATTTGTGTCATCAGCAAATACGATAGATTTGAGTTCATTAGAAACATAAATGTCATGAATAAAATAAGAAATCGACTGAGGGCCAAAGATGGAGCCCTGAGGCTCTAAAGAGTCTTTCAGTTTAAGACTGAGGGATGGAGGGATGGGATGGATGGATGGATAATGGATGGATGGATGGATGGATGGAGGGATGTTGATGGAGCCCTGAGGCTCTCAACAACAGTCTTAAAGCAGCAGTTCTTCATCAGCTCCTCCTTCTTCCCGCCCTCTGCCGGTGAGTCCTGGTCAGGAAAGCGAGCGCTCCTCCTCCTCCTCGCTCTGCCCGCCTCTCTCCCTCTCCCTCTCTCTCTCTCTCTCTCTCTCTCTCTCTCTCTCTCTCTCTCCTCAAACTTTGGAGTGAGTTTGCGGGTGAACGAGGCGCAGTTTGGATTTTTGCTCCTCTGGACTCTGAAAAGTTTCAGCAGGAGAAGAAGAAGCTGAGAGTTTGCGGGGAGATGAACCTGCGGGGGGTCCGGCGGCCGCTGCACTGAGGACATGTAAGTTTGAGCTGCTTTATGGTGAAGATGATGACCATGGTGGAGCTGGTGGAGATGATGGTGGAGATGAGCTGCTGGTGTCTCATCTTGTTTCAGATGTTCTCTCATGTAGCTGTAAAAACGCTTCATCTGATCCGGTATTGATCCGTTTCTGCGCTCAACTCCGCTCTGACGTGAACTTGAGCTCCGCGCTCCTCCACATCTCAAACACGGCGCGTGTTTTGCGGCTGAAGGACAAAGAGTCTCTTCTCAGCTTCTTCCCTCCAGCTCCTCTGGAAAAACGGGGTGTGGGGTGGGGGGGTGTTTTCCATGATGCTGCTGGCCGCCTATAGCTGCATATGTTTACAATCTGGAAGGCCGCACGCCCTGTTCTGTCATGAAAGGCTGTGAAATGTAGAAATGTGAGTAAAGAAGACAAGAAGGGCTGAAGGCAGAACTGCTTCTAGATGTTTCAGATCCGCTTCTAGATGTTTCAGGGCCGCTTGTAGATGTTTCAGGGCCGCTTTTAGATTTTCGATTTTTTAGTTTCAGGCCGCTTTTAGATTTCGGGGCCGCTTTAGATGTTTCGTTCTAGATGTTTTTCTTGGGCCTTTAGATGTTTGGATGTTTCAGGGCCTTTTCTAGATGTTTCAGGGCCGCTTTAGATGTTTCAGGGCTGTTAGATTTGTAGATTTTAGGGTTTCTTGTTTCCGCTTTTAGATTTTTCAGGGCCGCTTTTAGATATTTTAGGGCAGCTTCTAATGTTTTCAGGCCGCTGGGTAGATGTTTCAGGGCCTCTTCTTTTCTAGATTTTCAGGGCCGCTTTAATGTTTCAGGGCTTCATAGATTTCAGGGCCGTTTCTAGATGTTTTCAGGGCCACTTGTAGATGTTTCAGATGTTTCAGGGCTTTTGATGTTTCAGGGCCGATGTTTTCTAGATGTTTCAGGGCCGCTTCTAGATGTTTCAGGGGTTCCGCTCTTTTAGATGTTTCGGGGCCGCTTTGCCACTTCTAGATGTTTCAGGGCTAGATGTTTCCGCTAGATGTTTCATGGGCCGCTTGTAGATGTTTCAGGGCCGCTTGTAGATGTTTCGGGGCCGCTTGTAGATGTTTCGGGGCCGCTTCTAGATGTTTCAGGGCCGCTTGTAGATGTTTCGGGGCCGCTTGTAGATGTTTCAGGGCCGCTTCTAGATTTTTCGGGGCCGCTTCTAGATGTTTCGGGGCCGCTTCTAGATTTTTCGGGGCGCTTCTAGATGTTGGGGCTTCGTTTGGGGGTAGATGTTTCGGGGCAGCTTGTAGATGTTTCGGGGCCGCTTGTAGATGTTTCGGGGCTGCTTCTAGATGTTTCAGGGCTGCTTCTATATGTTTCAGGGCCGCTTGTAGATGTTTCAGGGCCGTTTCTAGATGTTTCAGGGCCGCTTTTAGATGTTTCAGGGCCGCTTGTAGATGTTTGAGGGCCGCTTCTAGATGTTTCAGGGCCGCTTGTAGATGTTTCAGGGCCGGCCTCTTCTAGATGTTTCGGGCCGCTTGTAGATGTTTTAGGGCCGCTTCTAGATGTTTCAGGGCTTTTCTAGATGTTCCAGGGCTGCTTCTATATGTTTCAGGGCCGCTTGTAGATTTTTCGGGGCTGCTCCTAGATGTTTCAGGGCCGTTTCTAGATGTTTCAGGGCCGCTTGTAGATGTTTCAGGGCCGCTTCTAGATGTTTCAGGGCCGTTTCTAGATGTTTCAGGGCCGTTTTAGATGTTTCAGGGCCGCTTTTAGATTTCAGGGCCGCTTCTAGATGTTTCAGGGCCGCTTGTAGATGTTTCGGGGCCGCTTGTAGATGTTTCGGGGCCACTTCTAGATGTTTCGGGGCCGCTTGTAGATGTTTCGGGGCGCTTGTAGATGTTTCAGGGCCACTTGAGATGTTTCGGGGCCGCTTCTAGATGTTTCAGGGCCGCTTCTAGATGTTTTGGGGCCACTTCTAGATGTTTCGGGGCCGCTTCTAGATGTTTCGGGGCCGCTTGTAGATGTTTCGGGGCCGCTTGTAGATGTTTCGGGGCCGCTTCTAGATGTTTCAGGGCCGCTTTAGATGTTTCAGGGCCGCTTCTAGATGTTTCAGGGCGCTTCTAGATGTTTAGATGTTTAGGGTTTCAGGGCCGCTGTAGATGTTTCAGGGCCGCTTGTAGATGTTTCAGGGCCGCTTGTAGATGTTTCAGGGCCGCTTGTAGATGTTTCGGGGCCGCTTGTAGATGTTTTGTTTCGGGGCCGCTTCTAGATGTTTTCGTGTTTCAGGGCCTCTTCTAGATGTTTCGGGGCCGCTTCTAGATGTTTGGGCAGTATATGTGTTTCAGGGGCGCTTGTAGATGTTTCGGGGGTTGACATTGGGCCGCTTAGAGTTTCAGGGCCGCTTCTGATGTTCTTCTAGATTTTTCGGGCCGCTTTGTAGATGTTTCAGGGCCGTTTCTAGATGTTTCAGGGCGCTTGTTTTAGATTTTCGGGCTTCTAGATGTTTCAGGGCGCTTGTAGATGTTTCGGGGCCGCTTTCTAGTTTCAGGGCTGTTTCTAGATGTTTTCAGGGCCGATTTGTAGATGTTTCAGGGCCGTTTCTAGATGTTTCAGGGCCGCTTCTAGATGTTTCAGGGCGGTTTCTAGATGTTTCAGGGCCGCTTGTAGATGTTTTCAGGGCACTAGGATGTAGATGTTTCAGCCTTGTAGATAGATTTCCGGGCCGCTTGTAGATGTTTCAGGGCTGTTTCTAGATGTTTCAGGGCCGCTTCTAGATGTTTCTGGGCAGCTTGTAGATGTTTCGGGGCCGCTTGTAGATGTTTCGGGGCCGCTTTTAGATGTTTCAGGGCTGCTTCTTGTAGATGTTTCAGGGCTGCTTCTAGATGTTTCAGGGCCGCTTGTAGATGTTTCAGGGCCGTTTCTAGATGTTTCAGGGCCGCTTGTAGATGTTCAGGGCGCTTCTAGATGTTTCAGGGGCTTGTAGATTGGGCCCGTTGTAGATGTTTCAGGGCCGCTTTAGATGTTTCAGGGCCGGCCTCTTCTAGATGTTTCAGGCCGCTTGTAGTTTTATAGATTTCAGGGTGTTTCTAGGTGTTTCAGGGCTTTTCTAGATGTTCAGGGCTGCTTGTAGATGTTTTCGGGGCGCTTGTAGATTTTTCGGGCGCGTTTAGATGTTTCAGGGCCGTTTCTAGATGTTCAGGGCCGCTTCTTCTAGATGTTTCAGGGCCGCTAGATGGTTTCGGGGCTTCTAGATGTTTCAGGGGCCGCTTGTAGAGTTTCAGGGCCTTCTAGATGTTTCAGGGCCGCTTCTAGATTTTCGGCGCGCTTCCTAGATGTTTCAGGGTTTCGTTTCTAGATGTTTCAGGGCCGCTTGTAGAGTTTCTGTTTCAGGGCCGCTGTTTCTAGATGTTTCAGGGCCGCTTGTAGATGTTTCAGGGCCGTTTCTAGATGTTTCAGGGCCTTTTCTAGATGTTTCAGGGCCTCTTCTAGATGTTTCAGGGCCGCTTCTAATTTTTCAGGGCCGTTTCTAGATGTTTCAGGGCCGAAGGCTGGACCCTGGTGGGGGAAGGAAGTGTTGGACTGGACAGTTGTTAGATGATCTGTGGCTGCAGAAGAAAGCTGGTCAGGTTTGTGTTGGAGCTGTGGAGCTCTGTGAAGGTTAGATGATGGTTCAGAGTAGAGCTGGACTCCAGCTGGCTCAGCTCCACCAGGAGCAGCTTGGTGGAGCTGAGCCAGCTGGAGTCCAGCTGGAGCTTAAGCCCTCCACCTTTCCCTCCACAAGGCTCCTTCCTGGAGAACCTGAGCAGATGTTTCAGCATCAAAGGAAGTCTGACGTCACAAAGATGATTTTCAGAGTCGAGACTTGACGACGAAAGTTCATGTTTAAACAAAAAAAAAACAAAAAGCAAACTAGTCAGAGAAACTTCATGAACTTGAAGTCATGATCAGCAAGAAAAACCTTCAAATTTAAAAAGACGCGTTTCCAGAAGTGCTGGTTTATTTGTCTGGATACGTGTGAGAAGCTTTCAGGCAGAAACTCTGGAGAAGAAAAACTCAATTTTTCACTTGCAAAGTCACAGAAAACTCCAACTTTGACTTCAGAAGTTTGAAAATCTGCAAGAAAAACAGAGATTTCTGCAAACATGTTTTCTTTTAAACTCTTAGCTTTCATCC
Organism: Hirundichthys speculiger; assembly: GCA_018398805.1. Classification (NCBI taxonomy): domain Eukaryota; kingdom Metazoa; phylum Chordata; class Actinopteri; order Beloniformes; family Exocoetidae; genus Hirundichthys; species Hirundichthys speculiger. The sequence continues at coordinate 161,889 of JAGFBZ010002571.1, read as the reverse complement.
TGGTAAATGTTCTGCTCAGGACTTCAGTTCTTCAGAGGACTCAAGTCTCATTCAGGAGCTTATTTTCTCCACAAACGTTGCATGTTCAGGTGTATGTCTCAGTCCGGCGCCCTCTAGTGGCCTGGAGGACCGCCTGCATCTACGTTGAGAAGAAACGGCGTCTGCAGACGCTCTTATTGTGAAAATCTGTGCAGACAAAACTGTGTTTAGAAAAACGTTCCTGAAAACACGTAGAAAGTGTTTTTGTTTGTTGAACAAAGTCCAGGAATGTCGTAAAAGTGCTGCATTCCAGTCAAACTACAAAAGTGCTAACAGCTGTGCTGACAGTCCCCAACGTCATCGATTCATTCGTTACTTCTCAGAATAACCGGCGAGTTTATGTCAAACCCTCAAAAACGTTGAGTTTTCTGCCGCAGAAGTTTCCACAGAGAAGTTTAGATCCTGGTTCAGTTCCTGCCAGTCCTGGTTCAGTTCCTGCCAGTCCTGGTTCAGTTCCTGCCAGTCCTGATTCAGTTCCTGCCAGTCCTGATTCAGTTCCTGTCAGTCCTGGTTCAGTTCCTGCCAGTCCTGGTTCAGTTCCTGCCAGTCCTGATTCAGTTCCTGCCAGTCCTGGTTCAGTTCCTTCCAGTCCTGGTTCAGTTCCTTCCAGTCCTGGTCCAGTTCCTGCCAGTCCCAGTGCCCTGCCATCAGTTCCTGTTCCCAGTCCTGCAGTTCCTCAGTTCCTGGTTCAGTTCAGTTCCTGCCAGTCCTGGTTTCAGTTCCTTTCCAGTTCAGTCCTGGTTCAGTTCCTGCCAGTCCTGGTTCAGTTCCTGCCAGTCCTGGTTCAGTTCCTGCCAGTCCTGGTTCAGTTCCTGCCAGTCCTGGTTCATTCTGCAGTCCTGTTTCAGTTCCTGCCCAGTCCTGTTTCAGTTCCTGGCCAGTCCTGCCAGTCCCAGTTCCTTCCAGTTCCTGGTTCAGTTCCTGCCAGTCCTGGTTCCAGTTCCTGCCAGTCCTGTTCAGTTCCTTCAGTTCCTGGCAGTTCCCTGGCAGTTCAGTTCGTTCCCAGTCCTGGTTCAGTTCCTGCAGTCCTGGTTCAGTTCCTTCCTGGTTCAGTTCCCAGTTCCTGGTTCAGTCCTGCCAGTCCTGTTCCCAGTCCTGGTTCAGTTCCTGCCAGTCCTGGTTCAGTCCTGGTTCAGTTCCTGCCAGTCCTGGTTCAGTTCCTGCCAGTCCTGGTTCAGTTCCTGCCAGTCCTGGTTCAGTTCCTGTTCACGTCTCTGATGGACCTGCTGATCTTGACCTTAAAGACGACCTTTGACATTTACTGTTTTAAAAATGTCCACGTGGATCCAAGAAAAGGACAAACATGCTTTCAGACGTTTAACGTGTGATTCTGTTCATCGTGACGGTATTTAGAGTCCAGTCTTCTCCACAACCTTCTCACTGATCCAACACACAGCAAAGGTCACACGTTTGACCTTGTTCTCTCTTTCATTCTGACTTCGACTGTCCAACGTTGTTGGACGTCCACTGAAGGTCCACCGCAGCATCTCAGCTCCTCTGGACTGACTAGAACATTCCAGAACCTTGATCCTGTTCTTCTTCATCATCCAGATGTTGATCTGCTGCTGTTCTTAGATCATCATCCTGTCACATGATCCAGTTTCAGCCAATCACCAGCTGTCAGACAGACAGACTCCAGAATGTTCTGGTCTACAGAGGAGTTCATGGTCCCAGACCATCATCCCCCCACCACCGTGCTTCAGTGGGTCTGAGGTGTTCCTGCTGGTCTCCTCCAGACGTGGTCCTGGTCTCTGGTCTCATTTCATGGTCTGATCTTCTGGTAACCCTGCTGGGACGTCCTCTCTTCAGGAGACTGACGGTTGTCTGGAATGTTTTCCACAATAATCTTCTCTGTTTGCTGTTGAGCTTCATCCTGAAGAGTCAGTGGACAAGGATCTGTGCTGGGTCCCATACTGTTTATTTTGTATATTAATGATATTTGTAATGTGTCGAAACTGGTAAAATTTGTGTTGTTTGCCGACGATACCAGTATATATTGCTCTGGTTAAACATTTGGAACAGCTTCTGAGTGCAGTGGGAAAAAGAGCTGAAGTTCTTAAAAGTTGGTTTGATATCAATAAATTATCACTAATTTAAGTAAAACAAAATTTATAATCTTTGGTAACCGAAAAGTAAATTGTAAAAGTTAAGCTCAAAATTAATGATGTCGAAATTGAACGAGTATGTGAAAATAATTCTTGGGCGTGATAATTGATGATAAACTTGATTGGAAACACATATAAAACAATATCAAATCTAAATTGTCCAAAACATTGCAATCCTATACAAGACAAAAGAACTTTTAAATCAGAAATCCTTACATATTGTACTGTTCACTCATTGTTCCATACATTACTTACTGTGTGGAGCTATGGGGAAATACTTACATAACAAACATTGATCCATAATTAAATTACAAAAGAGAGCCTAAGAATTGTAAATAATTCAAAACCGCGACCCAACGACCCACTTTCATTAAATTAAATACTTTAAAATTTGTAGATCTAGTCGAGCTAAGGACTTCACTTATAATGTAAGGCACACAATAACCTACTTCCCTCACTGCATTCAGGAAATGTTTTCACTCAGAGAAAGTCGGTATGAATTAGGGGAACTTGTATGTTTAAAAAATAAAGGTAAGGACAAACTTTAGAAGCAATGTATTTCCGTTAAAGGGTAAACTTGTGGAATAGTCTCTGTGATGAGCTAAAAATGTCTAGTTCTATCTGTAAATTCAAAAAAATGTTTAAAACTTAGGGCAATAGATAAATTAAACTTTTAGTATTGACCAAGAGCTTCTCCTTAAATCCTTTTATCACAAGTTTGTTGTAATTGACCTCTGTAATCCCTTTATTTTGATTTGTTGTGATGTGATATGTTGTAAAAAAGGGTAGGCATTTAAAGCTACGGCTTCAGCCTACACCTTTTGGTTTCATTATTTATTTATACATCCAGCTTTCTGTGATGCGTTTTTGATTGATTAATGGACCAAAATAAAAACTAACTACTACTAAACTACTACAGGAGGACGAGAGAAAAAGACACCAGCCAACCCCAACCCTCGCCTAACCCCACCCTAACCCCAACCCCAACCCCCTAACCCCCAAACCCCAACCCCCAACCCCACCCCGAACCCTAACCCAACCCCCACCCCTAACCCCCTAAACCCCCCCCCCAACCCCCCCTAACCCCAACCCCCCCCTACCCCGAACCCCAACCCCCCCCTAACCCCAACCCAACCCCTAACCCCACCCCAACCCCCAACCCCAACCCTAAGCCCTAACCCCAACCCCACCCCCCGACCCCAACCCCCACCAAACCCCTAACCCAACCCCCCCCCCAACCCCCCCCACCCCCCCCTAAAACCCCCTAACCCCAACCCCCAACCCCTAACCCCTACCCCACCCTAACCCCTCCCCCCACCCCTACCCCCCCCCCTAACTCCCACCCAAACCCCATCCCTAACCCCAACCCCAACCCCCCCCCCCCCAACCCCAACCCCAAAACCCCACCCAACCCCAACCCCACTAACTCCCATCCCTAACCCAAACCCCACCGCTACCCCAACCCCACCCCCCCCCAACCCCCCCCCCCCCCCGCAACCCCCCAACCCCTAACCCCCTAACCCCTGCAAACCCCAACCCCACCCCCTAACCCCAACCTTTCCAACCCCAATCCCTAAAACCCAACCAACCCCCCCAACCCCGACTCCAAACCCAACCCAATCCCAAACCCCAACCCCAACCCTGGTCCCCAGCGTCTGGTCCCCAGCGCCTGGTCCCTAGCGCCTGGTCCCCCAGAGTCTAGTCCCCAGTGTCTGGTCCCTAGAGTCTGGTCTCCAGCGTCTGGTCCCTAGAGTCTGGTCTCCAGCGTCTGGTCCCCAGAGTCTAGTCCCCATGTCTGGTCCCTAGAGTCTGGTCCCCATCGTCTGGTCCCCAGAGTCTGGTCTCCAGCATCTGGTCTCCAGCGTCTGGTCCCCAGAGTCTAGTCCCCATCGTCTGGTCCCCAGAGTCTGGTCTCCAGAGTCTGGTCCCTAGAGTCTGGTCCCGTCTGGTCCCCATCGTCTGGTCCCCAGAGTCTGGTCTCCAGCATCTGGTCCCCATCGTCTGGTCCCTAGAGTCTGGTCTCCAGCGTCTGGTCCCCAGAGTCTAGTCCCCAGTGTCTGGTCCCTAGAGTCTGGTCCCCATCGTCTGGTCCCCAGAGTCTGATCTCCAGCATCTGGTCCCAATCGTCTGGTCCCATCGTCTGGTCCCCAGAGTCTGGTCTCCAGCGTCTGGTCCCTAGAGTCTGATGTCCAGCATCTGGTCTCCAGAGTCCTGGTCCAGGATGGTGTGGAGGTGGAGACTCTGTTGCTCGTCCCCGAGGCCCCATGAATCACATCTTTATGCCGCCTCGGCCGCTGACCTCGCTCCACTTGTTGTCCGCTCCCATTTCCATACTGGAGACGTTGGGGGAGGGGGGACAAGGAAACGGGACGCATGACTGGACAAAGAGACGAGTTTTCTGTCTGGAGCTGCTTGAACTTTTAGAGCTGGACTGAAAAGTGGAGGCTGTTCTCTGCTTTAAATATTTATGATGCTGCAGGACGCTCCAGCTGTCCTCCAGCTCTGTCCTCTAACTGTCCCCCCGCTCTGTCCTCCAACTCTGTCCTCCAGCTCTGTCCCCCAGCTCTGTCCTCCAGCTCTGTTCTCCAGCTCTGTCCTCTAACTGTCCTCCAGCTCTGTTCTCCAGCTCTGTCCTCTAACTGTCCTCCAGCTCTGTCCCCCAGCTCTGTCCTCTAACTCTGTCCCTCCAGCTTCCTCACTCTGTCTCCCTGTCCTCTAAAACTCCTCTGTCCCCCACCATGAGTCCCCCCAGCTCTGTCCCCCAGCTCCTCCACCTCTCCTGTCCTCAGCTCCCTAACTCTGTGCTCTGTCCTCATGTCCCTCACCCTCTGTCCTCCTCCTCCAGCTGGCTCCTCCAGCTCTGTCTCCAGCCTCTAACTCTCTGTCCCCAGCTCTGAGTCTCCAAATGTCTCAACTCTCTCCAGCTCTGTCCCAGGTCCCCCATGTCCTCCCTGCTCTGTCCTCTCTCCCCAGTCTCCCACTCTGTCCCACCCCAACGCTTGTCCTGCTCTACTCTCCAGCTCTGTCCTCTAACTCTGTCTCCAGCGAGTGACTCTGTCCTCCACTCTGTCTCCACCTGCTCCCTCTCTGTCTCCACCTGTCCCTCCCCACTCTGCTCCACTTCCTCCAAGCTCTGAGTCTGCCCTTCTGTCTCCAGCTCTGTCCTCTAACTGTCCTCCAGCTCTGGTCCTCTAACTGTCTGTCTCCACTCTCCCCCAGCTCTGTCCCCTAACTCTGTCGCTCCCCCAGCTCTGTCCTCCAGCTCTGTCCTCTAACTGTCCTCTCTGACTCTGTCTCCAGCCTGTCCGTAACCTGTCCTCCAGCCTGTCCCTCCACTCCTGTCCTCTAATGTCCTCCAGCTCTGTCCCCAGCGCTGTTCTCCAGCTCTGTCTCCAGCTCTGTCCTCTCACTGTCCCCAGCTCTGGTAACTCTCCTCCAGCTCTGTCTCCGCTGTCTCCAGCTCTGTCCTCTAACTCTGTCCTCCAGCTCTGTCCTCTAACTCTGTCCTCAGCTCTGTCCTCTCTCCAGCTCTGTCTCTGTCTCCAGCTCGTCCTCTTCTGTCCTCTCTGTCCCCTCGAGCTCCTCACTCTGCTGTCCTCTGTCCAGCTCTGTCCTCTACTCTGTCCCCAGCTCTGTCTGTCCTCCGCTCTGTCCTCTGTCCAACTCCAGCTCTGTCCTCCAGCTCTGTCTCCAGCTCTGTCTCTAACTCTTGTCTAACTCTGTCCTCCTGTCCAGCTCTGTCCTCCACTCTGCTGTCCTCCAGCTCTGTCCTCTAACTCTGTCTCCAGCTCTGTCTCCAGCTCTGTCTGCTCTGTCTCCAGCTCTGCTTGCTCCAGCTCTGTCCTCTCCATGTCCTCCAGCTCTGCTCTTGCTGTCTCTAACTCTGTCTGTCCTTCCAGCTCTGTCTCTGTCCTCCACTCCTCTAACTCTGTCCCAGCTCTGTCCTCCTCTGTCCAGTCTACTCTGTCCTCTCTGTCCTCCAGCTCTTGTTCTCCAGCTCTGTCTCAGCTCTGTCCTCCTCCAGCTCTGTCTCTCCAGCTCTGTCCTCTAACTCTGTCCTCCAGCTCTGTCCTCTATGTCCTTCAGCTCTGTCCTCAACTCCAGCTCTGTCCTCTAACTCAGCTGTCTAACGTCTCCAGCTCTGTCCTCTAACTCTGTCTCCAGCTCTGTCCCTATGTCCAGCTCTGTCTCTGTCCTCAACTGTCCCAGCTCTGTCCTCCAGCTCTGTCTTCCAGCTCTGTCTCTCCACTCTGTCTCCAGCTCTGTCCTAACAGCTCTGTCCTCCAGTCCTCCAGCTGTCCTCTAACGTCTCCAGCTCTGTCCACTAACTCTGTCCTTCAGCTCTGTCCTCTAACTGTCCCCCAGCTCTGTCCTCCAGCTCTGTCCTCTAACTCTGTCCTCCAGCTCTGTCTCCAGCTCTGTCCTCTAACTCTCTCCAGCTCTGTCCCCTAACTCTGTCCTCCAGCTCTGTCCTCTTACTGTCCCCCAGCTCTGTCCTCCAGCTCTGTCCTCTAACTGTCCCCCAGACCAATAACTAAGACCTCAGTTTTGTCCTGGTTGAGCTGCAGGAAATTCTCTGCATCCATGTCTTGATATCTGAAATACAGTTATAAAAAGTGCATCAACTGGTCCTGAGTCATCAGGAGACACGGCGATGTCCAGCTGTGTATCATGTGTCTCCTGATGACGTCCCCAAGGGGAAGCAGATACAGATTAAAGAGAAGTGGTCCTAAGATTGACCCTTGAGGCACCCCAAACTTAATTTGATGCCTTCTAGAGGAGCATGTATCCATACTGACAAAGAAACATTGATTCGTGAGATCAGAGCTGAACCAGTTCAGATCAGAACCAGTTCAGAACTCTGGTACCAGAACCAGTTCAGATCAGAACCAGTTCAGAACTCTGGTACCAGAACCAGTTCTGGTACCAGAGAGGCCGACCAGGTTTCTGAGTGTGTTTAATAAAATGTGATGTCGCTAAGATCCAGTAAAACCGAGACTGTACATTTCTGTGAGTCTGAAAGAATCGATAAAATGTTTTTAACAGTGCTAGCATCAACACGACTAAACTCCAGTGTTTTCTCAGGTAAAAGCATCGGTTCAGGTGTGTTAAGGTAACTTTCTGAAGTGGGCTGGAAAGTCCTCACAGATGTTGTCTGTTGGTGTCGTGCAGGATTTATTAAAATTAGTGTTGGTTAAAAGATTGAAGGTGGAGAAAAGAAGTTTGGGTTGTTTTTATTGTAACTCCTGAGTGTGAAACCTCAGACGTGTTGTCGTCACTGGGACGTCTTGGTGGTTCTGACTGTGATCCAGATCTGAACCAGAACCAGGAAAACATCTCCTGTGTTCTGGATCATTTCTTCTTCTGGTGGAGCAGCCAGATGTTTCCTCTACTGCACAGCTCTGGTCCAGCTGAGCCTTCAGGAGGAGCCTGCTGGTTCTGGCTCTGGTTCTGGTTCTGGTCTGGTCCTGGTCCTGGTCCTGGTTCTGGTTCTGGTTCTGGTTCTGGTTCTAATCCTGGTTCTGGCCCTAGTTCTGGTTCTGGTCCTGGTTCTGGTCCTGGTTCTGGTTCTAATCCTGGTTCTGGCCCTAGTTCTGGTTCTGGTTCTGGTTCTGGTTCTGGTTGCCCGGTTGGTAGTTCTGGTTCTGGTCCTGGTTCTGGTCCTGGTTCTGGTTCTGGTCCTAGTTCTGGTTCTTATCCTGGTTCTGGTCCTGGTCCTGGTTCTGGTCCAGTTGGTTTGGTTTTGACTGGTAGATTTGTAGAAGTTTACTGTGGTTGTGGTTCTGGTCCTGGTTCTGGTCCAGCTGGTTTGGTTTTGACTGATCAAACAAACGCTGGTAGATCTGTAGAAGTTTACTGTGGTTCTGGTTCTGGTCCTGGTCCTGGTTCTGGTCCTGGTCCTGGTCCTGGTTCTGGTCCAGTTTGTTTGGTTTTGACTGGCAGATCTGTAGAAGTTTACTGCGGTTCTGGTTCTGGTTCTGGTCCTGGTCCGGTTGGTTTCATTTTGACTGGTAGATCTGTAGAAGTTTACTGTGGTTGTGGTTCTGGTCCTGGTTCTGGTCCAGTTGGTTTGGTTTTGACTGATCAAACAAATGCTGGTAGATCTGTAGAAGTTTACTGTGGTTCTGGTTCTGGTCCTGTTTCTGGTCCTAGTTCTGGTTCTGGTCCAGTTGGTTTGGTTTTGACTGGTGGAGCTGTAGAAGTTTACTGTGGTTCTGGTTCTGGTCCTGTTTCTGGTCCTGGTTCTGGTTCTAGTTCTGGTCCGGTTGGTTTGGTTTTGACTGGTAGATCTGTAGACGTTTACTGTGGTTCTGGTTCTGGTTCTGGTCCTCGTCCGGTTGGTTTGGTTTTGACTGGTGAATCTGTAGACGTTTACTGTTGTTCTGGTAATCAGATTACTCCTGGAGGTGGTAATCAGATTACTCCTGGAGGTGGTAATCAGATTACTCCTGGAGGTGGTAATCTGATTACTCCTGGAGGCGTCTGGGGGCCGACGCTGACGTGGCCGTTTGAAGCAGCATTGCTGCTCTCATTAGCAGCTGAGGTGTCTCATATCCTGTAACTCCACCATGCTCACCTGACGGAGCGTTCTGATTGGCTCCCTGGAGGCACAAACGTATAAAAACACAACATGAAAGCGTGGGCGGAGCTCTGGGATCCTGGCCTCGTTTATTCTGGGAGGAGACACCTTCTCGTTTGTTTCCTGACAGCAGCTTCCATGTCGAGCTTTTACAGCCGTGTGACTTCATCAGTCTGTCTCACGGTTCTGGTTCAGGTCTGGACTTGGACTAGAACCTTCCAGAACCTTGATTCTGTTCAGATGTAGCTGTCTGCTGCTGCGTTTGGATCATTGTCCTGTCACATGACCGATCCTCAGCCTGAGTCCATGAGACTGATCTGTCTCTAGAGTCCTCTGGTCTACAGAGGACATGGTGGTCCAGGTCCAGACCTCCAGCCGTCCACCAGGGAGCCTGGTGGGGAGTCTGAGGTGGAGGGCTGGTGGTCTTGGTGGTCCAGGTCCAGACCACCAGCCAGTCTGAGGTGGAGGGCTGGTGGTCTTGGTGGTCCAGGTCCAGACCTCCAGGGAGCCTGGTGGGGAGTCTGAGGTGTTTCTGCTGCTACTGAGAAGCTTCATGATTTTAGTTTTACCGGTTGTTCAGGTGTGATCTTGGTCTGTGTGGAAACTTGAATTGAGCTGCTTTAACTCGGTTACAGACACTTAATTTTTCAGCACATGTCCAGGCGTCTCTCCAATGGTCCTTTGTAATCTCCTGTGTTGAGCTGTCTCTCCCAGGTGTCTCTCAGGTGGACGGTAGTCCATCATGGTCCTGAGTGCTGTGAGAAGAGCTGCTGCTCGAGTTGGGAAATGCTTTGATTATTGATGATTGTTGTGTCCTTTCTAATGAAGTCTCTTAACTGTAAGAAACGGAAATAGTCATGTTTCCGGATTTTGTATTTTTCTTGTAATTGGTCAAAAAAGTCACAAAGGTTGGAGAGCCCATTAACTCCCCAGGTCCGAAAACCGTTGTCTGATATCCCAGGTGAGACATCTGGGCTGTCACTTATTGGAGTTAGAGGAGAGGTGATATGATGTTTACCTTCTAGTTTTCTGACAGTTTGCCTTGACAGTGATTTTGTGTTTTTAACAAATATTAAACTTTTTAAGGGGAACCTGGACAGAGAACTTTCTATGTCCAACCAGAGAGACGTGGGTTTATTATGTATCCAGTTGGGACAGGGACAGGGACCAAGTGGGCACTCAGTTAATACTTTCCGATGCTTAGGTAGGTCCAGGTAGGTAATGGTAGGTAGGTCCAGGTAGGTAATGTTAGGTAGGTCCAGGTTGGTAATGCTAGGTAGGTCCAGGTGGATAATGTTAGGTAGGTCCAGGTTGGTAATGTTAGGTAGGTCCAGGTAGGTAATGTTAGGTAGGTCCAGGTAGGTAAAATTAGGTAGGTCCAGGTAAGTAATGCTAGGTACGTCCAGGTAGATAATATTAGGTAGGTCCAGGTAGGTAATGCTAGGTAGGTCCAGGTAGGTAATGTTAGGTAGTTCCAGGTAGGTAATGTTAGGTAGGTCCAGGTAGGTAATGTTAGGTAGGTCCAGGTAGATAATGTTAGGTAGGTCCAGGTTGGTAATGTTAGGTAGGTCCAGGTAGGTAATGTTAGGTAGGTCCAGGTTGGTAATGTTAGGTAGGTCCAGGTAGGTAATGTTAGGTAGGTCCAGGTTGGTAATGTTAGGTAGGTCCAGGTAGGGAGGTAGGTGGTAATGTTAGGTAGGCCCAGGTAGGTAATGTTAGGTAGGTCCAGGTGGTAATGTTAGGTAGGTCCAGGTAGGTAGGTTAGGTAGGTAGGTAGGTAGGTAGGTATGTTAGGTAGGTCCAGGTAGGTAAAATAGGTAGGTCCAGGTAAGTAATGCTAGGTAGGTCCAGGTAGGTAATGTTAGGTAGGTCCAGGTAGGTAGGTTAATGTTAGGTAGGTTCCAGGTAGGTAGGTTAGGTAGGTCCAGGTAGGTAGGTAGGTAATGTTAGGTAGGTCCAGGTTGTAGGTAGGTCCAGGTTGGTAATGTTAGGTAGGTCCAGGTAGGTATGTTAGGTAGGTCCAGGTAGGTAATGTTAGGTAGGTCCAGGTAGGTAATGTTAGGTAGGTCCAGGTAGGTAATGTTAGGTAGGTCCAGGTAGGTAGTAATGTTAGGTAGGTCCAGGTAGGTAAAATTAGGTAGGTCCAGGTAGGTTAGGTAGGTAGTCCAGGTAGGTAGGTAAATTAGGTAGGTCCAGGTAGGTAATGCTAGGTAGTCCAGGTAGGTAATGTAGGTAGGTCCAGGTAGGTAATGTAGGTAGGTCCAGGTAATTAGGTAGGTCCAGGTAAGTAATGCTAGGTATGTCCAGGTAGATAATGTTAGGTAGGTCCAGGTAGGTAATGCTAGGTAGGTCCAGGTAGATAATGTTAGGTAGGTCCAGGTAGGTAATGTCAGGTAGGTCAAGGTAGGTAATGTCAGGTAGGTCCAGGTAGGTAATGCTAGGTAGGTCCAGGTTGGTAATGTTAGGTAGGTCCAGGTAGGTAATGTTAGGTAGGTCCAGGTAGGTAATGTCAGGTAGGTCCAGGTTGGTAATGTTAGATAGGTCCAGGTAGGTAATGTTAGGTAGGTCCAGGTAGATAATGTTAGGTAGTTCCAGGTAGGTAATGTTAGGTAGGTCCAGGTAGATAATGTTAGGTAGTTCCAGGTAGGTAATGTTAGGTAGGTCCAGGTAGATAATGTTAGGTAGGTCCAGGTAGATAATGTTAGGTAGTTCCAGGTAGATAATGTTAGGTAGGTCCAGGTAGATAATGTTAGGTAGTTCCAGGTAGGTAATGTTAGGTAGGTCCAGGTAGGTAATGTTAGGAAGGTCCAGGTAGGTAATGGTAGGTAGGTCCAGGTAGGTAATGTTAGGTTAGTTCCAGGTAGTTCCAGGTAGGTAATGCTAGGTAGGTCCAGGTAGATAATGTTAGGTAGTTCCAGGTAGATAAGTAGGTGGTCCAGGTAGATAATGTTAGGTAGGTCCAGGTAGGTAATGTAGGTATCCAGGTAGGTAATGTTAGGAAGGTCCAGGTAGGTAGGTAATGTTAGGTAGGTCCAGGTAGGATAATGTTAGGTAGGTCCAGGTAGGTAAGTAAGGTAGGTAATAGGTCCTAGGTAGGTCCAGGTAGGTAATGTTAGGTAGGTCCAGGTAGGTGTTAGGTAGGTCCAGGTAGATAATGTTGAGAAGGTCCAGGTAGGTAATGTTAGGTAGGTCCAGGTAGATAATGTTAGGAGGTCCAGGTAGGTAATGTTAGGTAGGTCCAGGTAGGTAATGTTAGGTAGGTCCAGGTAGGTAATGTTAGGTAGGTCCAGGTAGGTAATGTTAGGTAGGTCCAGGTAGATAATGTTAGGTAGGTCCAGGTAGGTAATGTTAGGTAGGTCCAGGTAGATAATGTTAAGAAGGTCCAGGTAGGTAATGTTAGGTAGGTCCAGGTAGATAATGTTAGGTAATTCCAGGTAGGTAATGTTAGGTAGGTCCAGGTAGGTAATGTTAGGTAAGTCCAGGTAGGTAATGTTAGGAAGGTCCAGGTAGGTAATGTTAGGAAGGTCCAGGTAGGTAATGCTAGGTACGTCCAGGTAGATAATATTAGGTAGGTCCAGGTAGGTAATGCTAGGTAGGTCCAGGTAGATAATGTTAGGTAGGTCCAGGTAGGTAATGTCAGGTAGGTCAAGGTAGGTAATGTCAGGTAGGTCCAGGTAGGTAATGCTAGGTAGGTCCAGGTTGGTAATGTTAGATAGGTCCAGGTAGGTAATGTTAGGTAGGTCCAGGTAGGTAATGTCAGGTAGGTCCAGGTTGGTAATGTTAGTAGGTCCAGGTAGGTAATGTTAGGTAGGTCCAGGTAGATAATGTTAGGTAGGTCCAGGTAGGTAATGTTAGGTAGGTCCAGGTAGATAATGTTGGGAAGGTCCAGGTAGGTAATGTTAGGTAGGTCCAGGTAGGTAATGTTAGGTAGGTCCAGGTAGATAATGTTAGGTAGGTCCAGGTAGGTAATGTCAGGTAGGTCCAGGTAGATAATGTTAGGTAGTTCCAGGTAAGTAATGTTAGGTAGTTCCAGGTAGGTAATGTTAGGTAGTTCCAGGTAGGTAATGTTAGGTAGGTCCAGGTAGATAATGTTAGGAAGGTCCAGGTAGGTAATGTTAGGTAGGTCCAGGTAGATAATGTTAGGAAGGTCCAGGTAGGTAATGTTAGGTAGGTCCAGGTAGATAATGTTAGGAAGGTCCAGGTAGGTAATGTTAGGTAGGTCCAGGTAGATAATGTTAGGTAGGTCCAGGTAGATAATGTTAGGAAGGTCCAGGTAGGTAAGGTTAGGTAGGTCCAGGTAGGTAATGTTAGGTAGTTCCAGGTAGGTAATGTTAGGTAGTTCCAGGTAGGTAATGTTAGGTAAGTCCAGGTAGGTAATGTTAGGTAGTTCCAGGTAGGTAATGTTAGGTAGGTCCAGGTAGGTAATGTCAGGTAGGTCCAGGTAGGTAATGTTAGGAAGGTCCAGGTAGGTAATGTTAGGTAGGTCCAGGTAGATAATGTTAGGAAGGTCCAGGTAGGTAATGTTAGGTAGTTCCAGGTAGGTAATGTTAGGTAGGTCTAGGTAGGTAATGTTAGGTAGGTCCAGGTAGATAATGTTAGGAAGGTCCAGGTAGGTAATGTTAGGTAGTTCCAGGTAGGTAATGTTAGGTAGGTCCAGGTAGGTAATGTTAGGTAGGTCCAGGTAGGTAATGTTAGGTAGGTCCAGGCCGCCGTCAGCGGATCAAAGACATTATGTGGCCATCTTGAGAAGTGCTTTTTTCTTCGCCCAAATAAAGGAGCTGAACCAACCATTTAAACTTTATTATTACTTTATGGGGGAAGATAAGTGGGATTATCTGAATTGGATATAAAAGCCCAGGGAGGATGTACATTTTCAAAAGAGCAGCAGGTCCTAGCCAAGAAATCGAGGGGGGGGGTTCCATCTTTCCAGGTCTAATTTAATGCTTTCAACCACTGTCTGGTCCCTCTCTTGACGCCAAAATTGGAGGAGCGTAACCCATTAGTGATTACTGCAGAGAAAGGGTTATTATAGAGTAACTTGATCCATCTAATAAATTTAATAAATATGAAACAGGTGAGGCCAGTTTACCTGGTCAAATGCCTTTTCAGCATCCAGAGAGAGAACCAGACCGTCCACTGACTGACGCTGATAAACCGCATAGTGTTTAGTAACCGACGTATATTATTGCGCCAGTTGCGGCCTTTGATAAAACCAGTTTGATCCTCTTTGATAAGAAGTGGGAGAAAGCTTTCCAACCGTGTTGCGAGTATTTTAGAAAGGAGTTTCAAGTCCACATCCAATAGAGAAATAGGTCTATAAGATGGCTGCTTCCCCTTTTTTAAGAAGAGGGAGATGTTTGCCTCCCTTAGAGACCTTGGAAGGTCGCCTCTTTTAAGTGAATTGTTAAACATATCTAATAATGGGTCCACTAGTATATCCTGTAACTCTTTATAAAAATTCTCCACTGGGTGCTCTACCAGACTGCAAACCCTTTATAGCTCTGAGCACCTCCTCCCTGGATAAGGGACAAGCTGGGAAGATTGAGCGAGGAGAAGAAAGTGTCCGTTAATAACACATAAGCTCCGATCTTTACAGATTCTCATAGAAATACATAAACGTGTCATTAATTGTTGCCGCATCAAAAGACTGTTTACCATCATCGTCAATGACTGAGGAAGTAGATTGGGAGTCTGCTTTCCTTTTTGTCAGATATGCTAAGTACTTCCCTGATTTATCACCGTGCTCATATAATTTTTGTTAAGCAAATCTAATTTTCCGCCCTGCTTCTTTTGTTAAAGGAGTGTCTAACGCAGAACGGAGGGCAGCTATTTCTTTAAGCTTTATTGCTGACTGCCTGACGAGGTCGTTTCTCTTTCTCTGTGCAGCTTGCTTGCGCCTTTTACTTGATGTGTAAGCTATTATAAGACCTCTTGAGAAGGCTGTAGATGTTTCCCATATCAGCGAGGGGTTATCTGTGGAGGCTGAATTAATGAACAAAAATGATTTAAATCCCTCTGTGAACGCATGATACAAACTTTTGTTCTGACAGAATCAAAGGGTTAAACTGTCATACTGAATAAAAACCGGGTCAATGTTCCCCATGGATGTAGAAACAATCTGACTGTAGTAATGTTTTCGGAGTAAGGAAATAATCTATTCTAGTGTAACATTTGTGGACTTTTGAAAAAAATGTATACTCTTTATCCACTGGGTGCTGAGCCCTCCATGCATTAACAATTTTAATGTGGGGTGTTAAGTATAGTTTACCGGGGGGGAATTTTTATCTATAATTGGGTTTAGGTGGCAATTAAAATCCTCTCCAATAAATGAGTGTCTGATATTAAGATCTACTAATTTTGAGAGCCCGGTTGGCAAGAAATCACCTGGATGACCAGGGGGGCAGTAGACGTTCATAATAGCTATTTCTTGCCCATACAATACCGCTTTCACTATTAAAATACACCCACTAGTATCCTTTATGCAGTCTAAGAGCTTGAACGATAAATTTTTGCGTAGTAGAATAGCGACACCCCTGATCTTTGATGTAAAAGAAGAGAAGACGATCTGTCCAAATCCCCCTTTTTTCAGTTTTAAGTGTTCTTTGTCATTTAGATGAGTTTCCTGCAATAATGCCATATGCATTATTGGCTAACTTAGCTACATGCTAACCACAGCTGAGTAAGCTGTGGTTAGCATGTAGCTAACCACAGCTTACTCAGCTTACTTAACATGTAGCTAACCACAGCTGAGTAAGCTGTGGTTAGCCAGAGCCCTAACCCTAACCCCCTAACCCCACTAACCCTTTTAAGATATGTCAAAACTTTACTATGTTTAACAGGTGTGTGGACACCATTAACATTCCAGGTGCATATGTTCAGCACTGGCATCATACCAAGTCACAAAGTAAAACGTTTCCGAAGCACATTTTCTGCCTGTAGATTGAGTCATCAAAGTGACCAACACATAACTATTAAACAAAGAACAAAAAACGTGTCCTCGAGGGACAACTTGCCTAAAACAGGTCAAACACTGTCTTGTCTTAGTCCAGGAGAACTCAAGTGAGACGGTTCTCTGACAACAAAAGGAAACCATAAAACTTACCCTTGATTGGCGGGGAGGCGCACCTTAAATAAATCTGTTTACGTAGCTTGTAAAAGAAAGGAGACGACCGTTTCAGTGCAGTTGGCAACAGTGGTCGGCTACTCACAGTCTCACGAACATCTCAAGTGGACAGTTGTGCAACGCAGAGCTCGGGTCCGCGATGTAGTCCTCCACCGAAGCCTGGTCATCGAACACCTTGGAGGAGCCGCGGTAGGAAACTTTATTCGGCACCAATGGATTTCAGACGTTTTAATCACCGCGTCAAACCGTTTGCGTTTACGGATGACCGCGGCTGAGAAGTCCTGGAAGATCATCACGGTGGCGGTGGTTTTTTTCCCATCTCCCACCTGGCATTCATCACGAGCTGCTTCTCCTGGTAATTGTGAAATCTCACCAGTGCAGGTCGTGGTCTTTGGGATGGAGTGGGTTCGGGACCTAGAGTGTGGTGCGCCCTCTCCTAGGGTCTCGGGAGTCCAGGTCTCAAAAAAGCATGTTGGGTTGCTGCCCTCTACGCCCTCTGGAAGGCCAACTTCACGTGGATATTTTTCCTTCGGCCCGATACGTTCGGTCAGTCCCAGCACCTGTTTTCCCAATGAGCTCAACTTGAACTCGACTGGGTTCATTGCGTCCTCCAACGCCGACGCTCTCGTCTCTGTTTCAGCGATCCGTTTGTCGTGACGGTCGAGTTCTTCCCCGGCGTCCTTGTAGCAGTTGAGATATTGGTCCCAGCTTCTCGTCCATAACTTTAGAAATGTTGGCTGTAATCTCGCTAACCGCCTCGGCGTTGGCTTCAGCTCCGATACTGGCTCTGTCGGCCTGGTGGTTGGGCTGGTCGGAGTTGTCGGTAGCGAGGGTTTTCCTTCGCGACATGTTGTCGGACTGCCTAAAAAAATAGTTGTTGATGCTCAGTACACTCCGAGGTTATTAAAAGTTTGTGTAGTTCTATGTTTCGCAGGATTAGATGTACGAACCAGCGAGTAGGTGCGCAGCTCTCCTGACCACAAGCGTCCTTCAAGCCGCCATCTTGAAAACCAGTTTAGTTTTAAAGATGGAGCCTCCTGAACCCAAACTGGTAGCTGGTTCCATAATAAAGGTGTCTGGTAGCAGAAGGCCCGTCCTCCAAACCTACTTTTAGATATTCTGCGAGCAGAGAGCTCTATTAGGAGCATAACGAGCTATCAGGGGAAACATGTATAAAGTGTTATCAAGTATTTGGGATCATTGTCAGAAATGTTGTTTCATCTTCATCATCTGGTTGATGCAGAATGTTTTTATTCTTTCTTGCTTCATTTACATGAAGTTTTCTGAAGTCCAGCCCACAGGCTGATGCTCCCACCTCCGTGGTCTGGACTCTGGTCTCCTCTGACCAGACTAGAAGCTCCAGTGTTCCATGTTTGTCCAGACGTTGAACATGGTTTCTGCTCATCAGCGGGGTCTTGGTGGTGGGCGTTCATATGGACCAGGTACCTGCTGATTCCAGGTCTTTCTGAAGATCTCCACCAGAGCTCTTGCTGATCATTGTCTTCACTCCTCTGTCAGCTGGTCAGGTGGAGAAGAAGCATCCTGTCAGGTGCTGTTCTACGAGCTTCAGTCCTGGTCTTCAGGCTCCAGGTTCAGGTTCCTTCATCTATGCAGACCAGTAGGAGATGGTGGACCCTCTGGACTGGACCAGGACGTCTTGGACTGGCTCCATCAGAGATCTGATGAAGATCAGCAGCAGAGAGCAGGTTCCTACGATCTCAGCTCCTCTTCATTGGTTTCCTGCTAAATCCAGAATTTGAAATTCTCCTGAAGGTCCCAGCTCCCTCTGATCTTAAAGACCTCATACGTCCAGATCTTCATCAGAGCTCTGGTCTCTCAGACTGCAGAACCTTCAGTCATCTGGTCTTCTCTGGTGGAACCAGGTATCCTCTCCATCTTTAAGATCATAGCTGTTCTTTCTGATGAAGCTGACGGTTCAAGGCTCTTCTGTAAGCTCTTCTGGTCATCTCAGACCTCCAACCCTCTCTGAGCCTGGTTCTGGTTCTGAAGGAGCTTCATCAAAGATCTCAGACTCTAAACAGCTGTGTTAGTTCCAGCCTTGATGCTGCTGAGGCACTGAGCAGGTTCTGGCCCGGTTCTAGTCTTCACAGTGAGTCTGATGGACCAGAGTCACCTGGTGACAGGTCCAGTAGATGCGAGGGTCAGGGTTAGGTCTCTGGAGGTCGGCGCCCCTGCTGGTGATCGGTTGTTCTCCTCTTTTGTTCATTTTTACTGAATAAAAAAGAAAAGTGTGAGTGTTGGTGTGAAGCTCTGATCTTCTTGTTTCTTCAGGGACTGTCGTTGCAGTGATGGAGGACGGCGGCTCCGCCACGTCGCCCCGGTGGTCCTGATCTGGATGTTTCTGCACAGGAACGGTACGGTGGTTCTTCTCTGGGGGGGAAGTGTCAGTCAGGATTGATCTTTTTATTGATCTGGCAGCACAAATAAAAGTCTGCTCTGGCAGAGACGAGTCGATAGATCCAGACAGCAGTGGACTCAGACTCAGATCGATGTGGATCAATGACTGCAGCTTCTGCAGAGAAAAGATCTGCAGTCCAGCTGAGACACGTGCAGCATCATCAAGATTTTAGACACTTCTTTAAAAACAGGTGGAATCCATCAGAGTTGATGGTTCTTCTGATAAAAACTGAGTTTAGAAGGAAAACAAGCAACTGTGAGCTAGTGAGATACCACAGCTAGGGTCCAGGTTTAATCCTGGATCAGGGTTCAGGTTTAATCTTGGATCAGGGTCCTGGTTTAATCCTGGATCAGGGTCCAGGTTTAATCCTGGATCAGAGTCCAGGTTTAATTCAGGATCGGGCTCAGGTTTAATCCTGGATCAGGGTCCTGGTTTAATCCTGGATCAGGGTTCAGGTTTAATCCTGGATCTGGGTTCAGGTTTAATCCTGGATCAGGGTCCAGGTTTAATCCTGGATCAGGGTCCAGGTTTAATCCTGGATCAGGGTCCAGGTTTAATCCTGGATCAGGGTCCAGGTTTAATCCTGGATCAGGGTCCAGGTTTAATCCTGTGACTGGGTCCAGGTTTAATCCAGGATCAGGGTCTCAGGTTTAATCCTGGATCAGGGTCCAGGTTTAATCCTGGATCAGGGTCCAGGTTTAATCCTGGATCAGGGTCCAGGTTTAATCCTGGATCAGGGTCCAGGTTTAATCCTGGATCAGGGTCCAGGTTTAATCCTGGATCAGGGTCCAGGTTTAATCCTGGATCAGGGTCCAGGTTTAATCCTGGATCAGACTCATCGCTGCTTATTTCATGTAAATTTCTTTTGTATTTCATGTCATTTTTCTGTTTTCCTGCTGTTGGGAAAAGCGCTGCGTCTCCGTCCAGTGACGTCCACCTCGTCCTCTGGAGACGCAGTGCTTCTGTCCGACAGCCTGATTTACATGTTGTCTTTGTGTGTCCTCCATGTCTCCGTCCTCCATGCTGGCTTCCTGTCCGCTTTAACCCTGTCATATTTTCCGTCTGTCCTTCATGCCTCGTTGTCTTTGCATGAACCCGAACGCTCGTCCTCTTTCCTGAAACCTGCGCTCGGATCCATTTTCCATCTGCTTTGTTCTTTCTGATCGTAGAAAAAGAGCTTTTATTTTGGAAACATCCACAGTCACACTTTCATTCATTCATGCTGAAGTCTTCATCGCCTCACGTCCACGTGCAGCAGGACAGACGTTCAAGTTGAACGTGTCCTGGATCATTTATCAGGATAATGTGTCCAGTAAGCTGTTGTTTTCTGCAAAGCTGTGGTTTCCAGAGGTGGTACAGATGTTCCAGAATGAATAACCAGCAACAGGAAGTTGTGGAAACCAGTAAGTCCTTTATGTCCTTCTGCTGTTGGGAAACATCTCAAACCTCCATGAAGGTTTCCTCCATGAAAATGCTCTGTTTTGATTTGCATCATTTAAAAAAATAAGGAAGGTTTGGGGTGTTTTTAGTTCTATTTCATTATTTATTTTTATTTTTAGGGATAAGGGTTATTTTATTTAGGATTTTTTTGTTGTTGTAAAATAATTATTTAATAATTATTCAATACCATACCATATCGTATTATACTACATCAAATCGTATTTTACTGTATCGTATCGCATTGCCCAATATGGTATCGTATCGTATGATACTGTATCGTATCAGATCGTATTATATTGTATCGTATCGTATTATACTGTATCGTATCGATCATATGATACTGTATCGTATCAGATCGTATTATACTATATCGTATCAGATCGTATTATACTGTATCGTATCAGATCATATGATACTGTATCGTTTCAGATCGTATGATACTGTATCGTATCGTATTAAACTGTATCGTATCAGATCATATGATAATGTATCGTAACATATCGTATTATACTGTATGGTATCGTATCGTATGATACTGTATCGTATCAGATCATATGATACTGTATCGTATCAGATCGTATGATACTGTATCGTATCAGATCGTATTATATTGTATCGTATCGTATTATACTGTATCGTATCGATCATATGATACTGTATCGTATCAGATCTTATTATTCTATATCGTATCAGATCGTATTATACTGTATCGTATCAGATCATATGATACTGTATCGTTTCAGATCGTATGATACTGTATTGTATCGTATTAAACTGTATCGTATCAGATCGTATTATACTGTATCGTATTAAACTGTATCGTATCAGATCGTATGATAATGTATCGTAACATATTGTATTATACTGTATGGTATCGTATCAGATCGTATGATACTGTATCGTATCAGATCGTATTATATTGTATCATATCGTATTATACTGTATCGTATCGATCATATGATACTGTATCGTATCAGATCGTATTATACTATATCGCATCAGATCGTATTATACTGTATCGTATCAGATCATATGATACAGTATCGTTTCAGATCGTATGATACTGTATCGTATCGTATTAAACTGTATCGTATCAGATCGTATTATACTGTATTGTATTAAACTGTATCGTATCAGATGGTATGATACTGTATCGTAACATATCGTATTATACTGTATGGTATCGTATCGTATGATACTGTATCGTATCAGATCGTATGATACTGTATCAGATCGTATTATACTGTATCATATCATATTAAACTGTATCGTATCAGATCATATTATATTGTATCGTATCGTATCATACTGTATCGTATCAGATCATATTATACTGTATCGTATCGTATGATACTGTATCGTATCAGATCGTATCATACTGTATCGTATCGTATCATACTGTATCATATCAGATCATATGATACTGTATCGTATTGTATGATACAGTATCGTATCATATTAAACTGTATCGTATCATATTGGAGCTCAGCAGGGCCTTATCTTGGCTTGAGCTCCTAAAAATGACTTCTTTGCCGGGTTCGTCTGAGTTCGTCCATTAAACAACTGAAACAGTTTGATAAATGAAAGTAAAAGTTTGGGACCAGCTGGTTCTGGTTCTGGTTCCTGATCTCTGTCATCAGTAATTAGCTGCTGCTCTTTGCATCATTGCATCAGGACGTTATTCCAGAAGTCTGCTGATTTCTGGTTCTGGTTCTGGTCTCTGGTCTCTGGGTTCGTCTGAGTCTGCATGAAACAACTGAAACAGTTTGATAAATGAAAGTAAAAGTTTGGGACCAGCTGGTTCTGGTTCTGGTTCTGGTCTCTGGTCTCTGGGTTCGTCTGAGTCTGCATGAAACAACTGAAACAGTTTGATAAATGAAAGTAGAAGTTTGGGACCAGCTGGTTCTGGTTCCTCGTCTCTGTCATCAGTAATTAGCTGCTGCTCTTCGATCATTTCAGTGTCAGCTGATCTTGTTTCTGCGTCATTAAAATGTCAAATCTTTCATCTCTTTGTTGATGTGTTTTCAGAAAGTCGATGCTGGTGGAGCTGATGGCCTTCAGGTTAATTACGTGCTGCTTTTTCCGCTACTTTATGTCTGTGTTGTCGTGATTAGACAAATAATTAGTTTTAAATGGAATTTATTCAAATAATGAAGTAGATTTTAGCAGATAAAGAGGTCTTTATTTTCCACGGTCTTTGTCTTTTTTCCTGTCGTCTTCATGATGGAGGAGCTGCTGCAGTCTGAACTGGTTCTGGAGGAGTTCTGATCCAGTCTTCGAGACAACATTGCTTCAGTTCATGGAGGTTTGGTTCTCTGAAGGTCCACCACAGCAGCTCCATCAGGTGGAGGTCTGGACTTGGACTAGAACATTCCAGAACATTCTGATGTAGATCTGCTGCTGCCAGAAACCCCAGACCACCACCCCTCCACCACCGTGCTTCAGTGGCTCTGAGGTGGTTCTGCTGGTTTCTGGTTCTGGTCTCTGGTCTCATCTGTCCTCAGTTGTTCCAGAACTCTGCTGGTTTCTGGTTCTGGTCTCTGGTCTCATCTGTCCTCAGTTGTTCCAGAACTCTGCTGGGTTCTGGTTCTGGTCTCTGGTCTCATCTGTCCTCAGGACGTTGTTCCAGAGGTCTGCTGGTTTCTGGTTCTGGTCTCTGGTCTCATCTGTCCTCAGGATGTTGTTCCAGAAGTCTGCTGATTTCTGGTTCTGGTCTCTGGTCTCATCTGTCCTCAGGATGTTGTTCCAGAACTCTGCTGATTTCTGGTTCTGGTCTCTGGTCTCATCTGTCCTCAGGACGTTGTTCCAGAACTCTGCTGGTTTCTGGTTCTGGTCTCTGGTCTCATCTGTCCTCAGTTGTTCCAGAAGTCTGCTGATTTCTGGTTCTGGTCTCTGGTCTCATCTGTCCTCAGGAGGTTGTTCCAGAACTCTGCTGGTTTCTGGTTCTGGTCTCTGGTCTCATCTGTCCTCAGGACGTTGTTCCAGAACTCTGCTGAGTTTCTGGTTCTGGTCTCTGGTCTCATCTGTCCTCAGTTGTTCCAGAACTCAGCTGGTTTCTGGTTCTGGTCTCTGGTCTCATCTGTCCTCAGGACGTTGTTCCAGAACTCTGCTGAATTCTGGTTCTGGTCTCTGGTCTCATCTGTCCTCAGGACGTTGTTCCAGAACTCTGCTGGTTTCTAGTTCTGGTCTCTGGTCTCATCTGTCCTCAGGACGTTGTTCCAGAGGTCTGCTGGTTTTCTGGTTCTGGTCTCTGGTCTCATCTGTCCTCAGACGTTGTTCCAGAACTCTGCTGGTTTCTGGTTCTGTCTCTGGTCTCATCTGTCCTCAGTTGTTCCAGAACTCTGCTGGTTTCTGGTTCTGGTCTCTGGTCTCATCTGTCCTCCGTTGTTCCAGAACTCTGCTGGTTTCTGGTTCTGGTCTCTGGTCTCATCTGTCCTCAGGACGTTGTTCCAGAACTCTGCTGGTTTCTGGTTCTGGTCTCTGGTCTCATCTGTCCTCAGGACGTTGTTCCAGAACTCTGCTGGGTTCTAGTCTCTGGTCTCATCTGTCCTCAGGACGTTGTTCCAGAACTCTGCTGAATTCTGGTTCTGGTCTCTGGTCTCATCTGTCCTCAGGACGTTGTTCCAGAAGTCTGCTGGTTTCTGGTTCTGGTCTCTGGTCTCATCTGTCCTCAGGACGTTGTTCCAGAACTCTGCTGAATTCTGGTTCTGGTCTCTGGTCTCATCTGTCCTTTAGGACATTGTTCCAGAACTCTGCTGAATTCTGGTTCTGGTCTCTGGTCTCATCTGTCCTTTAGGACGTTGTTCCAGAACTCTGCTGAACTCTCTGTGAATCTGGTTCTGGTTCTGGTCTCTGGTCTCATCTGTCCTCAGGACGTTGTTCCAGAACTCTGCTGGGTTTTCTGGCTGGTTTCTGGTTCATCTGTCTCGTTGTTCTCTCTGTCCTCAGGACGTTGTTCCCTTCTGGTTCTGGTCTCTGGTCTCATCTGTCCTCAGGACGTTGTTCCAGAACTCTGCTGGTTTCTGGTTCTGGTCTCTGGTCTCATCTGTCCTCAGGACGTTGTTCCAGAACTCTGCTGGTTTCTGGTTCTGGTCTCTGGTCTCATCTGTCCTCAGGACGTTGTTCCAGAAGTCTGCTGGTTTCTGGTTCTGGTCTCTGGTCTCATCTGTCCTCAGGACGTTGTTCCAGAACTCTGCTGGGTTCTAGTCTCTGGTCTCATCTGTCCTCCGTTGTTGCCAGAACTCTGCTGAAATCTGGTCCTCAGGACGTTGTTCCAAAGTCTGCTGGTTTCTGGTTCTGGTCTCTGGTCTCATCTGTCCTCAGGAACGTTGTTCCAGAACTCTGCTGAATTCTGGTTCTGGTCTCTGGTCTCATCTGTCCTTTAGGACATTGTTCCAGAACTCTGCTGAATTCTGGTTCTGGTCTCTGGTCTCATCTGTCCTTTAGGACGTTGTTCCAGAACTCTGCTGAATTCTGGTTCTGGTCTCTGGTCTCATCTGTCCTCAGGATGTTGTTCCAGAACTCTGCTGGTTTCTGGTTCTGGTCTCTGGTCTCATCTGTCCTCAGGACGTTGTTCCAGAACTCTGCTGGGTTCTAGTCTCTGGTCTCATCTGTCCTCAGGACGTTGTTCCAGAACTCTGCTGAATTCTGGTTCTGGTCTCTGGTCTCATCTGTCCTCAGGACGTTGTTCCAGAATTGCTGGGTTTCTGGTTCTGGTCTCTGGTCTCATCTGTCCTCAGGACGTTGTTCCAGAAACTCTGCTGGTTTCTGGTTCTGGTCTCTGTCTCATCTGTCCTCAGGACGTTGTTCCAGAACTCTGCTGGTTTCTGGTTTCTGGTCTCTGGTCTCATCTGTCCTCAGGTTGTTCCAGTTCCAGAACTCTGCTGGTTTCTGGTTCTGGTCTCTGGTCTCATCTGTCCTCAGGACGTTGTTCCAGAACTCTGCTGGTTTCTGGTTCTCTGGTCTCTGGTCTCATCTGTCCTCAGGACGTTGTTCCAGAACTCTGCTGGTTCTGGTTCTGGTCTCTGGTCTCATCTGTCCTCAGGACGTTGTTCCAGAATCTGCTGACTTTTTCTGGTTCTGGTCTCTGGTCTCATCTGTCCTCAGGACGTTGTTCCAGACTCTGCTGGGGTTCTCTTGGTCTCTGGTCTCATCTGTCTTTCAGGACGTTGTTCCAGACTCTGCTGAATTCTGGTTCTGGTCTCTGGTCTCATCTGTCCTCAGGAGTTGTTCCAGAACTCTGCTGTTTCTGGTTCTGGTTCTCTGGTCTCATCTGTCCTCAGGACGTTGTTCCAGAATCTCTGGCTGAAACATTCTGGTTCTGGTCTCTGGTCTCATCTGTCCTCAGGATGTTGTTCCAGAACTCTGCTGGTTTCTGGTTCTGGTCTCTGGTCTCATCTGTCCTCAGGACGTTGTTCCAGAACTCTGCTGGTTTCTGGTTCTGGTCTCTGGTCTCATCTGTCCTCAGGACGTTGTTCCAGACGTCTGCTGGTTTCTGGTTCTGGTCTCTGGTCTCATCTGTCCTCAGGACGTTGTTCCAGAACTCTGCTGGTTCTGGTTCTGGTCTCTGTCTCCACTCTGCTGGTTTCTGGTTCTGTCTCCTCATCTGTTGTTCCAGAACTCTGCTGGTTTCTGGTTCTGGTCTCTGGTCTCATCTGTCCTCAGTTGTTCCAGAACTCTGCTGGGTTCTGGTTCTCTGGTCTCATCTGTCCTCAGGACGTTGTTCCAGAACTCTGCTGAATTCTGGTTCTGGTCTTCTGGTCTCATCTGTCCTCAGGACGTTGTTCCAGAATCTGCTGGTTTTCTGTTCTGGTCTCATCTGTCCTGACGTTGTTCCAGAACTCTGCTGATTCTGGTTCTGGTCTCTGGTCTCATCTGTCCTTTAGGACGTTGTTCCAGAACTCTGCTGAATTCTGGTTCTGGTCTCTGGTCTCATCTGTCCTCAGGATGTTGTTCCAGAACTCTGCTGGTTTCTGGTTCTGGTCTCTGGTCTCATCTGTCCTCAGGACGTTGTTCCAGAACTCTGCTGATTTCTGGTTCTGGTCTCTGGTCTCATCTGTCCTCAGGACGTTGTTCCAGAACTCTGCTGGTTTCTGGTTCTGGTCTCTGGTCTCATCTGTCCTCAGGACGTTGTTCCAGAAGTCTGCTGGTTTCTGGTTCTGGTCTCTGGTCTCATCTGTCCTCAGGACGTTGTTCCAGAACTCTGGTGCTGGGTTCTGGTCTCTGGTCTCATCTGTCCTCAGGACGTTGTTCCAGAACTCTGCTGAATTCTGGTTCTGGTCTCTGGTCTCATCTGTCCTCAGGACGTTGTTCCAGAATCTGCTGGTTTCTGTTCTGGTCTCTGGTCTCATCTGTCCTCAGGACGTTGTTCCAGAACTCTGCTGGTTTCTGGTTCTGGTTCTGGTCTCATCTGTCCTCAGGTTGTTTCCAAACTTGCTGGTTTCTGGTTTCTGGTCTCTGGTCTCATCTGTCCTCAGGACATTTTCAGAACTCTGCTGGTTTCTGTTCTGGTCTCTGGTCTCATCTGTCCTCAGGACGTTGTTCCAGAACTCTGCTGGGTTCTGGTCTCTGGTCTCTTGTTCACTCTGCTGATTCTGGTCTGGTCTCTGGTCTCATCTGTCCTTCTGGTTCTGTCCTCTGCGTTTCTCTGGTCTCTGGTCTCATCTTCTCATCTGGTCTCTGGTGGTGTTACTCTGCTCTGGTCTGGTTCTGGTTCTGTCTCTGTCTCTTGTCCATCTGTTCCAGAAATCTGCTGATTTCTGGTTCTGGTCTCTGGTCTCATCTGTCCTCAGGACGTTGTTCCAGAACTCTGTGGTCTGATTTCTGGTTCTGGTCTCTGGTCTCATCTGTCCTCAGGAGTTGTTCCAGTCTCTGGTTTCTGGTTCTGGTCTTGGTCTCATCTGTCCTCAGTTGTTCCAGAAGTCTGCTGGTTTCTGGTTCTGGTCTCTGGTCTCATCTGTCCTCAGGATGTTGTTCCAGAACTCTGCTGGTTTCTGGTTCTGGTTCTGGTCTCATCTGTCCTCAGTTGTTCCAGAACTCTGCTGGTTTCTGGTTCTGGTCTCTGGTCTCATCTGTCTCAGGTGTTCCAGAACTCTGCTGGTTTCTGGTTCTGGTCTCTGTCTCATCTGTCTCAGTTGTTCCAGTCTGCTGGTTCTGGTTCTGGTCTCTCATCTGTCTCAGTTGTTCCAGAACTCTGCTGGTTTCTGGTTCTGGTCTCTGGTCTCATCTGTCCTCAGGACGTTGTTCCAGAACTCTGCTGGTTTCTGGTTCTGGTCTCTGGTCTCACTGTCCTCACGTTGTTCAAAACTGCTGGTCTCTGGTCTCATCTGTCCTCTTGTGTTCCAGAACTCTGTGGTTTCTGGTTCTGGGCTCTGGTCTCATGTTCCTGGTTTCTGATTTCTGGTTCTGGTCTCTGGTCTCATCCTCAGTTGTTCCAGAACTCTGCTGGTTTCTGGTTCTGGTTCTGGTCTCATCTGTCCTCAGGACGTTGTTCCAGAACTCTGCTGGTTTCTGGTTCTGGTTCTGGTCTCATCTGTCCTCAGTCCTGCTTCGTGGTCGGTTTTTCCTGTGACTCCATGTTTGTTCCGTCAGTGACGTTACGGTGAAGAACTTCTGTGTTGTTGTCCATCTGAAGTTTCTGTCTGCGAGGAGGCGGGGATCATCCTGGCTGAGGGGCGGAGTCATCCTGGCTGAGGGGCGGAGTCATCGTGGCTGAGGGGGCGGGGTCATCCTGGCTGTGGCTGGAGGAGGAACGTGAGCTGAGCAGGGAGCCGCGACGCTCTGTGTTTAATGGGTTTTCCAGAACCGGGGCCAGAACTCGGGCCAAACCAAGCAGTTCACGCACACACACTCGTAAAGTTCCCAGCAGCACCAGACCACAGCACACACACCGGTTCTGAACACACATGTGGGTCTGCTGACCCGAAGACAAGCTGGAGGTTTGGACGTCCTCCAGCATGGAGGCATGATGATGAGGAGAGGAGCTGAGGAGAGGAGGAGAGGAGCTGAGGGAGCTGAGGAGAGGAGCTGAGGAGAGGAGCTGAGGAGATGAGG
Source organism: Hirundichthys speculiger (assembly GCA_018398805.1). Classification (NCBI taxonomy): domain Eukaryota; kingdom Metazoa; phylum Chordata; class Actinopteri; order Beloniformes; family Exocoetidae; genus Hirundichthys; species Hirundichthys speculiger. The sequence goes on along the minus strand of JAGFBZ010002571.1, from coordinate 134,131 downwards.
AGAGGAGCTGAGGAGAGGAGCTGAGGAGAGGAGCTGAGGAGCTGAGGAGAGGAGCTGAGGAGAGGAGGAGAGGAGAGGAGCTGAGGAGAGGAGCTGAGGAGAGGAGCTGAGGAGAGGAGCTGAGGAGCTGAGGAGAGGAGCTGAGGAGCTGAGGAGAGGAGCTGAGGAGATGAGGAGAGGAGCTGAGCTGAGGAGAGGAGCTGAGGAGCTGAGAGAGGAGCTGAGGAGAGGTCAGCTCCTCAGGTCTGAAGCAGCTCCTCAGGTCTGAAGCAGCTCCTCAGACCTGAAGCAGCTCCTCAGACCTGAAGCAGCTCCTCAGACCTGAAGCAGCTCCTCAGGTCTGAAGCTCCTCTGATGTCCAGGATGCTGTTGGTCACATGTTTTATTCTCATCTTTTGTGTTAACTTTGCTGCTTGAAGTTGGAAATGACCTTCAGAGCTGAGCCTGAACCAGCTGGTCCAGCTGCAGGTGCTGCAGGTGCTGCAGGTGCTGCAGGTGCTGCAGGTGCTGCAGGTGCTGCAGGGTTGTGGTGATGGTGGTTTTCCAGGAGGTCAGAAGGAAGAGGTTCTGAGAGACTCATGTGGTTCTGAGGGAACTTTCCCTCCAGCTGGAATGTGTTTTTCTGCGCTGCTTTAAGAAACATTATTAACCAGCAGCAGAACGATTTCATCAGCTCGCTGCCTTTAATTAGGCTTCTAATCAATCCTCATCATGATTTATTGGTTGTTGGACCAGAATGAGTCGCTTATTTTCCCTTTGTGGTTTTTAAGAACGAATGAAACGCGGCGTGAGAAAGATCTAATTACCACCCCCCCCCCCACCCCCGTTTCATCTTTGAGGGACTGAGATCTGATTAAACTGGTCTAACCCTAACCCATGGGGGGCGCTGGTCATCCGTGAAAGTTACTGCACCTGACAAACAACCGGTTGGTCATGTGACCTGCGACACTGAAACCTTTATTGACTGAGTTTGGCTCATCATGTCAGGTTTATTTTCATCAAACATCCAGAGCTCCTGAGTTCTGCTGCTCTCTGATGAAACGCTCAGGTACTGGAGCTTCCTGTCTTCTCACCTGGTGTCTGGATGTGAACTCTGACACCTGAACCAGGTTAGTTCTGGTTCATGTGTCTGGATGTGAACTCTGACACCTGAACCAGGTTAGTTCTGGTTCAGGTGTCTGGATGTGAACTCTGTCAGACACCTGACAGAGTAACTTCTGTTATTAGTTGTTAACTTCTGTTATCAGTCGTTAACTTCTGTTATCAGTCATTAACTTGTTATCCGTCGTTATCTTGTTATCCGTCATTAACGTCTGTTATCCGTCGTTAACTTCTGCTATCAGTCGTTAACTTCTGTTATCAGTTGTTAACTTCTGTTATCCGTCGTTAACTGCTGTTATCAGTCGTTAACTTCTGTTATCAGTTGTTAACTTCTGTTATCAGTCATTAACTTGTTATCCGTCGTTATCCTTTTATCCGTCGTTAACGTCGTTAACGTCGTTAATCGTTATCAGTCATTAACTTCTGTTATCAGTCATTAACTTGTTATCCGTCGTTATCTTGTTATCCGTCGTTAACGTCTGTTATCCGTCGTTAACTTCTGCTATCAGTCGTTAACTTCTGTTATCAGTCGTTAACTTCTGTTATCAGTCATTAACTTGTGATCCGTCGTTATCTTGTTATCCGTCGTTAACGTCTGTTATCAGTCGTTAACGTCTGTTATCAGTCGTTAACTTCTGTTATCAGTCATTAACTAGTGATCCGTCGTTATCTTGTTATCCGTCGTTAACGTCTGTTATCAGTCGTTAACGTCTGTTATCAGTCGTTAACTTCTGTTATCAGTCATTAACTTGTTATCCGTCGTTATCTTGTTATCCGTCATTAACGTCTGTTATCCGTCGTTAACTTCTGCTATCAGTCGTTACTTCTGTATCAGTTTGTTAACTTCGTTATCCGTTAACTGCTGTTATCAGTCGTTAACTTCTGTTATCAGTTGTTAACTTCTGTTATCAGTCGTTAACTTCTGTTATCAGTCATTAACTTGTTATCCGTCGTTATCTTGTTATCCGTCGTTAACTGTCTGTTATCCGTCGTTAACTTCTGCTATCAGTCGTACTTCTGTTATCAGTCGTTAATTCTGTTATCAGTCATTAACTTGTGATCCGCGTTATCTTGTTATCCGTCGTGTTATCAGTCGTTAACGTCTGTTATCATCGTTAACTTCTGTTATCAGTCATTAACTAGTGATCCGTCGTTATCTTGTTATCCGTCGTTAACGTCTGTTATCAGTCGTTAACGTCTGTTATCAGTCGTTAACTTCTGTTATCATCATTACTTGTTATCCCGTCTCATTAACTTGTTATCCGTCGTTAACTTCTGTTTATCGTCGTTAACTTCTGTTATCGGTCGTTAACTTCTGTTATCAGTCGTTAACTTCTGTTTCAGTCGTTAATCTGTATCTGTTATCAGTCATTAACTGTTATCCGTCGTTATCTTGTTATCCGTCGTTAAGTCTGTTATCCGTCGTTAACCTTCGTTCATCGTTAATCTGTTATCAGTCGTTACTTCTGAGTCATTCTATCCGTCGTATCTTGTTATCCGTCGTTAACGTCTGTATCAGTCGTTACGTCTCCCGTTAACTTCTGTTATCAGTCATTAACTGTTATCGTGTTATCTTTATCGTCGTTAACGTCTGTTATCCGTCGTTAACTTCTGCTATCAGTCGTTAACTTCTGTTATCAGTCGTTACTTCTGTTATCAGTCATTAACTGTGATCCGTCGTTATCTTGTTATCCGTCGTTAACGTCTGTTATCAGTCGTTAACTCTGTTTTCGTTAACTTCTGTTATCAGTCATTAACTTGTTATCCGTCGTTATCTTGTTATCCGTCGTTAACGTCTGTTATCCGTCGTTAACTTCTGCTATCAGTCGTTAACTTCTGTTATCAGTCGTTAACTTCTGTTATCAGTCATTAACTTGTGATCCGTCGTTATCTTGTTATCCGTCGTTAACGTCTGTTATCAGTCCTTAACGTCTGTTATCAGTTGTTAACTTCTGTTATCAGTTGTTAACTTCTGTTATCCGTCGTTAACTGCTGCTATCAGTTGTTAACTTCTGTTATCAGTTGTTAACTTCTGTTATCAGTCATTAACTTGTTATCCGTCGTTAACTCCTGCTATCAGTCGTTAACTTCTGTTATCAGTCGTTAACTTCTGTTATCCGTCATTAACGTCTGCTATCAGTTGTTAACTTCTGTTATCAGTTGTTAACTTCTGTTATCAGTCGTTAACTTCTGTTATGTGTCGTTAACATCTGTTATCAGTTGTTAACGTCTGTTGTCAGTCGTTAACTTCTGTTATCAGTCATTAACTTGTGATCCGTCGTTATCTTGTTATCCGTCGTTAACGTCTGTTATCAGTCGTTAACGTCTGTTATCAGTTGTTAATTCGTCGTTATCCAGTTTCGTTAACTTCTGTTATCAGTCGTTAATCGTTATCGTTAACTTCTGTATCAGTCGTTAAGTCTGTTATAGTCGTTAACGTCTGTTATCGTCGTTAACTTCGTCTGTTATCAGTCGTTAACTTCTGTTATCAGTCGTTAACGTCTGTTATCAGTCGTTAACTTCTGTTATCAGTCGTTAACGTCTGTTATCAGTCGTTAACTTCTGTTATCAGTCGTTAACTTCTGTTATCAGTCGTTAACTTCTGTTATCAGTTATCGTTTATCGTTAACGTCTGTTCATCTGTCATCAGTCGTCGTTAACTTCTGTTATCAGTTATGTTGTTAACTTCTGTATCATCGTTAATCTGTTTATCAGTTCGTTAACTTCTGTTATCTGTTATCGGTTAACTTCTGTTATCAGTCGTTAACTTCGTTATCAGTCGTATCTGTTATCTTCGTTATCTTGTTTATCAGTCGTTAATCTGTTATCCCGTCGTTAAATCAGTCGTTAACGTCTGTTATCAGTCGTTAACTTCTGCCATCAGTCGTTAAATTCTGTTATCAGTTGTTAACTTTCTGTTATCCGTTATCGTTACTTCTGGTATCAGTTAACGTCTGTTATCAGTCGTTCGTCGTTAACAGTTATCAGTTAATCTTGTTATCCGTGTTATCTTGTTATCATCTCGTTAATGTCTGTTAACGTCTGTTATCAGTCGTTATAGTCGTTATCTGTTATCAGTCGTTAACTTCGTTATGTTTGTTATCATTATCTTGTTATCCGTCGTTAACGTCTGTTATCAGTCGTTAACTTCTGTTATCACGTCTGTCAGTCGTTAACGTCTGTTATCACGTTCGTTCTGTTCAGTCAGTGTTATCAGTCGTTATCATTCATCTGTTATCACGTCGTTACATCTGTTATCAGTCGTTAACTTCTGTTATCAGTCGTTAACGTCTGTTATCAGTCTGTTAACTTCTGTTATCAGTCGTTAACGTCTGTTATCAGTCGTTAACTTCTGTTATCAGTCGTTAACTTCTGTTATCAGTCTTTAACGTCTGTTATCAGTCGTTAATGTCTGTTATCGGTCGTTTACATCTGTTATCAGTCGTTAACGTCTGTTATCAGTTGTTAACATCTGTTATCAGTCGTTAACGTCTGTTATCAGTCGTTTACTACTGTTATCAGTTCTTAACCGTAGAACTACTTTCAAACCAGCACATTCCTGAAGACGTTCCTGAAGACGTGTCCAGAGTCATCTGTCCCCTCCTCCCCTCCTCACCTGCCTCTCTCCTCCATCGTCGTTCCACCTCCTCCCCCCTCTGGTGCCACTCGCTATTATCTTTTAATGAAAGACGAGTGAATGAGCAGCGGGAGGAGGTGAAGCACCTGCGACGGTGACTCAGCGCTCACCTGGAGTACAACAGGTTAGCTGGCCTCTTCAGCAGAGCTGCTGTCTCTGTGGTGAGTTCAGGTGCATCCCGACAGTAAGGATGGAACGGTTTTCAGTATTACGGTAAAGCGCGGTAAAATTTTGAGCGATAATGATTACCGTTTATTTTTGACTTCATCTCATTATCGTGGTTGATGTAACTTTACTGCGACTTTGCTGCGACTTTGTTGTGATGTTTTGACAACAACTCTCACAAAATCACATTTAAACTTTAAACTGCAACTCTTTATAAAATCCTGAAATTCACTAAACTGGACTAAACTGTAAAATCACGACTAAAAAAATTCAAACTTTTGAACTTAATATTTTTTCAACAAATCTAAAATTACAAATTTTTGTCATAAAGTCCATCTTTGTTGCAAAATTTCAAATTTTAAACAATCTCAATTTTTTTTACATCAGTTTTGATTTTGTTATTAAAATAAAAAGAAATTAACAAAACCAGAAGCTTTTTGAAAGAAATTCTCTGCTTTTTTTCTGGTAAAATTTCAACTTCAATAAAATTAAATTTCTGTTGTAAAAATCAGAAATTTTAGGGGTTTTTTTTGTAAAGAAACTTCTCTTTAAATTTTCCTCGGCCATCTGCTGGGTTGGAGGTCTGGTTCTGAGGCGGGTCTGAAGGTCCGGTTCTGAGGCGGGTCTGAAGGTCCGGTTCTGAGGCAGATCTGAAGGTCCGGTTCTGAGGCGGGTCTGAAGGTCCGGTTCTGAAGGGGGTCTGAAGGTCCGGTTCTGAGGCGGGTCTGAAGGTCCGGTTCTGAGGCGGGTCTGAAGGTCCGGTTCTGAAGGGGGTCTGAAGGTCCAGTTCTGAGGCGAGTCTGAAGGTCCGGTTCTGAGGCGGGTCTGAAGGTCCGGTTCTGAGGCGGGTCTGAAGGTCCGGTTCTGAGGCGGGTCTGAAGGTCCGGTTCTGAGGCGGGTCTGGGTCTGAGCAAACCGTCTGACCGCAGAGGCGCTGATGAAGAGGAAGAGCAGAGGGATGAAGACAGACGACTGATAACAAAGGAGCTGAGGGAGAAACAGGAATGAAAAAGGGAGAAACAGGAATGAAAGAGGGAGAAACAGGAATGAAAGAGGGAGAAACAGGAATGAAAGAGGGAGAAACAGGAATGAAAGAGGGAGAAACAGGAATGAAAGAGGGAGAAACAGGAATGAAAGAGGGAGGAGGAAGGAATTCAGCTGCAGTAAAAGAATGTGAGAGAAACGCTAGAAAGGACAGAGAGGTGAAAAGAGAGAAGGGCAGGTTGATAGAAGCCGTCTAAGCTTTAGGATTAATGTCCTAACGAGTTTATCTGGGACGCTGAAGAATGTGAGCTATCAGTTAAAGTATCAGCACTGAGTCACGATGAAATACCTGCTCAGGTAAATACCTGCTCAGGTAAATACCTGCACAGCTGTGAGGCAGCAAAGCACAAAGATTCTTTATTAACCAAACATTTCTGCTCAGATTCTGCTTCCTGGAATCTTTTATCAGTTTGGTTCTTTACAAGATTTTGAGCTCCGACTCACTGCTGCCTTTCATTAAAACCATCCATCCATCCATCCATCCATCATCCATCCATCCATCCATCCATCCATCCATCCATCCATCCATCATCCATCCATCCATCCATCCATCCATCCATCATCCATCCATCCATCCATCCATCCATCCATCCATCATCCATCATCCATCCATCCATCCATCCATCCATCCATCCATCCATCCATCCATCCATCCATCCATCCATCCATCCATCCATCCATCCATCCATCCATCCATCCATCCATCCATCCATCCATCCATCCATCCATCCATCCATCCATCCATCCATCCATCCATCCATCCATCCATCATCCATCCATCCATCCATCCATCCATCCATCCATCCATCCATCCAGCCATCCATCCATCCATCCATCCATCCATCCATCCATCCATCCATCCATCCATCCATCCATCCATCCATCCATCCATCCATCCCCATCCATCATCATCCATCCATCCATCCATCCATCCATCATCCATCCATCCATCCATCATCATCCATCCATCCATCCATCCATCCATCATCCATCCATCCATCCATCCATCCATGGATGAGTAGAGTAGAGCTAGACCCAGAGTAGAGCTAGATCAGAGTAGAGCTAGACTCAGAGTAGAGCTAGATTCAGAGTAGAGCTAGACTCAGAGTAGAGCTAGATTCAGAGTAGAGCTAGACTCAGAGTAGAGCTAGACCCAGAGTAGAGCTAGATTCAGAGTAGAGCTAGACTCAGAGTAGAGCTAGAGTCAGAGTAGAGCTAGATTCAGAGTAGAGCTAGACTCAGAGTAGAGCTAGAGTCAGAGTAGAGCTAGATTCAGAGTAGAGTAGAGTCAGAGTAGAGCTAGAGTCAGAGTAGAGCTAGAGTCAGAGTAGAGCTAGACCCAGAGTAGAGCTAGATTCAGAGTAGAGCTAGAGTCAGAGTAGAGCTAGATTCAGAGTAGAGCTATACCCAGAGTAGAGCTAGATTCAGAGTAGAGTTAGTGTCAGAGTAGAGCTAGAGTCAGAATAGAGCTAGATTCAGAGTAGAGCTAGACCCAGAGTAGAGCTAGATTCAGAGTAGAGCTAGATTCAGAGTAGAGCTAGAGTCAGAGTAGAGCTAGATTCAGAGTAGAGCTATACCCAGAGTAGAGCTAGATTCAGAGTAGAGTTAGAGTCAGAGTAGAGCTAGAGTCAGAATAGAGCTAGATTCAGAGTAGAGCTAGACCCAGAGTAGAGCTAGATTCAGAGTAGAGCTAGAGTCAGAGTAGAGCTAGACTCAGAGTAGAGCTAGACCCAAAGTAGAGCTAGATTCAGAGTAGAGCTAGACTCAGAGTAGAGCTAGAGTCAGAGTAGAGCTAGAGTCAGAGTAGAGCTAGATTCAGAGTAGAGCTAGACTCAGAGTAGAGCTAGAGTCAGAGTATAGATAGAGTTAGAGTGAGTAGAGTAGAGCTAGAGTCAGAGTAGAGCTAGAGTCAGAGTAGAGCTAGATTCAGAGTAGAGCTAGATTCAGAGTAGAGCTAGAGTCAGAGCTAGATTCAGAGTAGAGCTATACCCAGAGTAGAGCTAGATTCAGAGTAGAGTTAGAGTCAGAGTAGAGCTAGAGTCAGAATAGAGCTAGATTCAGAGTAGAGCTAGACCCAGAGTAGAGCTAGATTCAGAGTAGAGCTAGAGTCAGAGTAGAGCTAGACTCAGAGTAGAGCTAGACCCAAAGTAGAGCTAGATTCAGAGTAGAGTTAAAGTCAGAGTAGAGCTAGAGTCAGAGTAGAGCTAGATTCAGAGTAGAGCTAGACTCAGAGTAGAGCTAGAGTCAGAGTAGAGCTAGACTCAGAGTAGAGATAGAGTCAGAGTAGAGCTAGACTCAGAATAGAGCTAGACTCAGAGTAGAGCTAAAGTCAGAGTAGAGCTAGACTCAGAGTAGAGCTAGACTCAGAGTAGAGATAGAGTCAGAGTAGAGCTAGAGTCAGAGTAGAGTAGAGCTAGAGTCTGAGTAGAGTAGAGAGAGTAGAGTCAGAGTAGAGCTAGACTCAGAGTAGAGCTAGACTCAGAGTAGAGCTAGAGTCAGAGTAGAGAGTAGAGAGTCAGAGAGCTAGTAGAGAGTAGAGAGTAGAGCTAGACTCAGAGTAGAGCTAGACTCAGAGTAGAGCTAGACTCAGAGTAGAGCTAGAGTCAGAGTAGAGCTAGACTCAGAGTAGAGCTAGAGAGTCAGAGTAGAGATAGAGTCAGAGTAGAGCTAGACTCAGAGTAGAGCTAGACTCAGAGTAGAGCTAGACTCAGAGTAGAGCTAGACTCAGAGTAGAGCTAGAGTCAGAGTAGAGCTAGAGTCAGAGTAGAGCTAGACCCAGAGTAGAGCTAGATTCAGAGTAGAGCTAGAGTCAGAGTAGAGCTAGATTCAGAGTAGAGCTAGAGTCAGAGTAGAGCTAGAGTCAGAGTAGAGCTAGACTCAGAGTAGAGATAGAGTCAGAGTAGAGCTAGAGTCAGAGTAGAGCTAGAGTCAGAGTAGAGCTAGATTCAGAGTAGAGCTAGAGTCAGAGTAGAGCTAGATTCAGAGTAGAAATAGACTCAGAGTAGAGCTAGATTCAGAGTAGAGCTAGAGTCAGAGTAGAGCTAGAGTCAGAGTAGAGCTAGACTCAGAGTAGAGCTAGACTCAGAGTAGAGATAGAGTCAGAGTAGAGCTAGAGTCAGAGTAGAGCTAGACCCAGAGTAGAGCTAGAGTCAGAGTAGAGCTAGAGTCAGAGTAGAGCTAGAGTAGAGTCTAGAGTCAGAGTAGAGCTAGACTCAGAGTAGAGCTAGAGCAGAGTAGAGAGCTAGAGTCAGAGTAGAGCTAGAGTCAGAGTAGAGCTAGACTCAGAGTAGAGTAGAGAGTAGAGTCAGAGTAGAGCTAGAGTAGAGTCAGAGTAGAGAGCTAGAGTCAGAGTCAGAGTAGAGATAGAGTCAGAGTAGAGCTAGAGTCAGAGTAGAGCTAAAGTCAGAGTAGAGCTAGAGTCAGATTAAAACTAGACCCAGAGTGGAGCTAGACTCAGAGTAGAGCTAGACTCAGAGTAGAGCTAGAGTCAGAGTAGAGCTAGACTCAGAGTAGAGCTAGAGTCAGAGTAGAGCTAGATTCAGAGTAGAGCTAGAGTCAGAGTAGAGCTAGATTCAGAGTAGAGCTGCTGCTCTGGCAGCTTCAGAGGCTACCTCATATTGGCCACATAATTATTTAATATTTTTGTTTTCTTTTTGGCTTCATTCATATTCAGTAGGCAGTGGTAAAGTTATGAAACAGCTCCTTGTTTTTCCTCCAGAAAGCTGACTGTTAATCTGCGTAGAGTGGAGTAAACACGCACCTCTGTTCATTCCTCAGCCCTCGTCTCGTTTTTCACTGAATGCTGCTTCTTTAAAAAGAGAGAAATAAAAGCCTCTGTGGCAGAAGTGCAGCCATCCAGCCTCCCGTCTCCCACATCAGCCGGAGAACAGAGGCTTTTTGTTCTGGTGTCCGTCAGACGCCGTGGAGGAACAGTGGTTAGGGTTGTAGCTGCTCAGAGCCCACAGTCTCTGTTCCTGTCAGACCTCTGTGGGAACCGCTGCAGGAAACGCCGCCGTTTACGAGTCAGCAGCGCTTTGGCTCCGGATCCTTCCATACAGCAGCCAGAGAGGCTGATGGGAAACGTGTCCAAACTGACAGAGGAGCAGAGCAGCGCATCACTGGGATCCCCCTGTCAATCAATCAATCAATACTTTATTAATCAGTGTCATCACAATGACATGAAGTACCATCATCGTAGGGTGGAGGGGAGCTCTGCAATGGCTTCACTGTTGTTCATGCTACCCACACCTGCAGCTACATACCTGCAGCTACACACACCTATAGCTACATACCTGCAGCTACACACACTTGTAGCTACACACACCTGCAGCTACATACCTGCAGCTACACACACCTGTAGCTACACACACCTACAGCTACATACCTGCAGCTACACACACCTGTAGCTACACACACCTGCAGCTACATACCTGCAGCTACACACACCTGTAGCTACACACACCTACAGCTACACACACCTGCAGCTACATACCTGCAGCTACATACCTGCAACTACATACACCTGCAGCTACATACCTGCAACTACACACACCTGCAGCTACATACCTGCAGCTACCTGTAGCTACTTACAATACAGTTCTATACTGATGTACCAGAGCAACATGTCCCACAATGCATCTTGATTTCCACATCTTCACAAGTGGCAACATTCCCACATCTAGGTTGAAGCATATGAAAAGTTGCAGTTCCTCTACTGACCACTAGAGGCTGCAGTTCCTCTACCAACCACTAGAGGCTGCAGTTCTTCTACCAACCACTAGAGGCTGCAGTTCCTCTACTGACCACTAGAGGCTGCAGTTCCTCTACTGTCCACTAGAGGCTGCAGTTCCTCTACTGACCACTAGAGACTGCAGTTCCTCTACTGACCACTAAAGGCTGCAGTTCCTCTACTGACCACTAGAGGCTGCAGTTCCTCTACCGACCACTAGAGACTGCAGTTCTTCTACCAACCACTAGAGGCTGCAGTTCCTCTACTGACCACTAGAGGCTGCAGTTCCTCTACTCACCACTAGAGGCTGCAGTTCCTCTACTGACCACTAGAGGCTGCAGTTCCTCTACTGACCACTAGAGGCTGCAGTTCCTCTACTGACCACTAGAGGCTGCAGTTCCTCTACCGACCACTAGAGACTGCAGTTCCTCTACCGACCACTAGAGGCTGCAGTTCCTCTACCGACCACTAGAGGCTGCAGTTCCTCTAACGACCACTAGAGGCTGCAGTTCCTCTACCGACCACTAGAGGCTGCAATTCCTCTACTGACCACTAGAGGCTGCAGTTCCTCTACCGACCACTAGAGGCTGCAATTCCTCTACTGACCACTAGAGGCTGCAGTTCCTCTACCGACCACTAGAGGCTGCAATTCCTCTACTGACCACTAGAGGCTGCAATTCCTCTACTGACCACTAGAGGCTGCAGTTCCTCTACCGACCACTAGAGGCTGCAATTCCTCTACTGACCACTAGAGGCTGCAATTCCTCTACTGACCACTAGAGGCTGCGGTTCCTCTACCGACCACTAGAGGCTGCGGTTCCTCTACCGACCTCTAGAGGCTGCGGTTCCTCTACAGACCACTAGAGGCTGCGGTTCCTCTACCGACCACTAGAGGCTGCAGTTCCTCTACTGACCACTAGAGGCTGCGGTTCCTCTATCGGCCACTAGAGGCTGCAGTTCCTCTACTGACCACTAGAGGCTGCAGTTCCTCTACCGACCACTAGAGGCTGCAGTTCCTCTACCGACCACTAGAGGCTGCAGTTCCTCTACCGACCACTAGAGGCTGCAGTTCCTCTACCGACCACTAGAGGCTGCAGTTCCTCTACCGACCACTAGAGGCTGCAGTTTCTCTACCGACCACTAGAGGCTGCAGTTCCTCTACCGACCACTAGAGGCTGCAGTTCCTCTTTGACCACTAGAGGCTGCAGTTCCTCTACAGACCACTAGAGGCTGCAGTTCCTCTTTGACCACTAGAGGCTGCAGTTCCTCTACAGACCACTAGAGGCTGCAGTTCCTCTACTGACCACTAGAGGCTGCAGTTCCTCTACTGACCACTAGAGGCTGTAGTTCCTCTACAGACCACTAGAGGCTGCAGTTCCTCTACAGACCACTAGAGGCTGCAGTTCCTCTACTGACCACTAGAGGCTGCAGTTCCTCTACTGACCACTAGAGGCTGTAGTTCCTCTACTGACCACTAGAGGCTGTAGTTCCTCTACTGACCACTAGAAGCTGAAGTTCCTCTAGTGTCAAGACCTGGAATGATGTAGGAACATTTCTGCAAGGAAGCTGCAGGAAACCTGCTGGGACGTCAGTGGGACGTCAGTGGGACGTTGGTCAGACATTGCAGGAAGTCAGATGTGAGGTTGTGTTGTCCAATCACAGACAGTTTTGTTCAGCCGTTAGCTGGTAACTTCTGTATCTGCAGCTCCTGGAACCAACACTAAAGCTCCACCATCACGTCCACATCTGCTGCTTCATGAAGCCCTCAGGCTGCAGCAGTTTCTGTCTCAGATCACCTCCTGGTCCGTTGAAAGAGGAAGCTGTAAATGTCGACATCTGCGGTGTTTATCAGCGGGGGAGGAGGCGTCGGCTTGGACACGAGCAGGACCAGAGGAGCGAACAGGAACTCTGTGATCCTGATCCAGGTCTGAGTCCGTCCAGCTCCAACCTCCCTGATGACCCTAACTCTGCTACACATTTGCTTATCAGGACCGTCACGTTTGCATGGCTGGACTTCCTCCTGATTTATCCACATACATACGTACATGAACGTGAATCTGAGCCGTCGGTCGTCTTCATCTGACAGGTTCTTATCAGAGACGTGTCATCGCAGGGAGAGAAGCAGATTATGGAGAAGAGGAAGTTGCTGCTGACTGACTGTGTTTCCATCGTCAGAGGAAGTTCCTCTCAGGTTTCAGGTGAACCTTCCCCACGCTGCTGATCACGTACGCTTGATTAGACGCTCGTCATGTAAAACCAGAACCGGAGCGTTCGGGTCTGTGGTCACCACAGAACCAGGCAGACGCTCTGTGACGTCACCCAAAGGTTTCTGACGAGCACCGACCACCGTCCAGCCCTGGTCCATCCTGGATGAGCCCACGGTTCAGCTGCAGTTCCTCCGCTGACCACCAGGGCTCCAACAACGGGTCAATCTGACTCACCTCCACATGAAAATGACTCCTGACCTGAACGTTAAGAGCTACGAGAGCGCACTCATCCACCAGAACACCTGGACCGGTTCTGGGTTGGTCCGGAAGAGTCTGGACGTTGCTGGATTATTGAAGGAATGTTGCAGGAACATTGATAGATTATAGGTGTTAGATTACAGGAACGTCGTTTAAACATTGCAGGAACATACGTTTAAAGCAACAAATGTAAGTATAATTAGGGGCGTGGTCTCATTTATAAGATCATGGTCATAAATGTGTGAGTAGATCTGCTCCTCAGTCACCTGAAAACCTTCTCTGGGTTCAGGTGAAACTGGGAGGAGCATGTGCAGCGTGGTATTAACGGCAGCTCCTCTCAGCCAATCAGGCGCCAGCATTCACCGTCCCAGCGCTGCTGAAAAATGTGGACCCCCCCCCCCCCCCCCCCCCCACTCAGATTTCATTGTGTGAACTTTGAGTCCAGACGGAGAGAAAGACGACCACGCTCACAGAGCGCCGTCTCTGACGTTTCCAGTGCGTCGGTTCTGGTTTTGGCTGCGGCGGCGGCAGCGCCGAAGGCCGAGCCGCTCATCAACGGAGGCCATTGTTTCCCTGAGTGGCAGCGGCAGACCAGTGTTTCCAGTTCAGCTCTGGTCTGTTTGATTTTATTCTGGAAAGTCTCCTCGTTCCAGCAGCTCTTGAAAAATGATGACAGCTAAAGAAAAAACCAGCTGCTGATGGTTTTGAGTTGAGCAGCAGCAGCCACATCTGGATGCTGTACATCCAGTCCAGTCCAGTCCAGTCCAGTCCAGTCTAGTCTAGTCTAGTCAAGTCTAGTCTAGTCCAGTCTAGTCCAGTCTAGTCTAGTCCAGTCTAGTCCAGTCTAGTCTAGTCTAGTCTAGTCTAGTCCAGTCCAATCCAGGCCAGTCCAGTCCAATCCAGTCCAGTCCAGTCCAGTCCAGTCCAGTCCAGTCTAGTCTAATCCAGTGAGTCCGGTCCAGTCCGGTCCAGTCCAGTCCAATCCAGTCCAGTCCGGTCCAGTCCAATCCAGTGAGTCCAGTCCAGTCTAGTCTAGTCCAGTGAGTCCAGTCCAGTCCAATCCAGTCCAGTCCAGTCTAATCCAGTCCAGTCTAGTCCAGTGAGTCCAGTCCAGTCCAATCCAGTCCAGTCCAGTCCTGTCCAATCCAGGCCAGTCCAGTCCAGTCCAGTCCAGTCTAGTCCAGTCTAGTCCAGTCTAGTCCAGTCTAGTCCAGTCCAGTCTAGTCTAGTCTAGTCTAGTCTAGTCTAGTCTAGTCTAGTCTAGTCCAGTCTAGTCTAGTCTAGTCCAATCCAGGCCAGTCCAGGCCAGTCCAGTCCAGTCCAGTCTAGTCTAATCCAGTGAGTCCGGTCCAGTCCGGTCCAGTCCAGTCCAATCCAGTCCAGTCCGGTCCAGTCCAATCCAGTGAGTCCAGTCCAGTCTCCAGTCTAGTCCAGTCCAGTCCAGTCCAGTCCAGTCCAGTCCCATCCAGTCCAGTCCAGTCCAGTCCAGTCCAGTCCATCCAGTCCAGTCCAGTCCAGTCCAGTCCAGTCCAGTCCAGTCCAGTCCAGTCCAGTCCATCCAGTCCAGTCCCAGTCCATCCAGTCCAGTCAGTCCAGTCCAGTCCAGTCCATCAGTCCAGTCCAGTCCAGTCCAGTCCAGTCTAATCCAGTCCAGTCCAGTCTAGTCCAGTCCAGTCCAGTCCAGTCCAGTCCAGTCCAGTCCAGTCCAGTCCAGTCCAGTCCAGTCTAGTCCAGTGAGTCCAGTCCAGTCCAATCCAGTCCAGTCCAGGCCAGTCCAGTCCAATCCAGTCCAGTCTAGTCTAGTCCCTAGTCCAGTCTAGTCTAGTCCAGTCCAAGTCCAGTCCAAGTCCAGTCCAGTCCAGTCCAGTCATCAGTCTAATCCAGTGAGTCCAGTCCAGTCCGGTCCAGTCCAGTCCAATCCAGTCCAGTCCGGTCCAGTCCAATCCAGTGTCCAGTCCAGTCTAGTCTAGTCCAGTGAGTCCAGTCCAGTCCAATCCAGTCCAGTCCAGTCTAATCCAGTCCAGTCTAGTCCAGTGAGTCCAGTCCAGTCCAATCCAGTCCAGTCCAGTCCTGTCCAATCCAGGCCAGTCCAGTCCAGTCTAGTCTAATCCAGTCCAGTCCAGTCTAGTCCAGTGAGTCCAGTCCAGTCCAGTCCAGTCCAGTCTAATCCAGTCCAGTCCAGTCTAGTCCAGTGAGTCCAGTCCAGTCCAGTCCAGTCCAGTCTAATCCAGTCCAGTCTAGTCCAGTGAGTCCAGTCCAGTCCAATCCAGTCCAGTCCAGTCCTGTCCAATCCAGGCCAGTCCAGTCCAGTCTAGTCTAGTCCAGTGAGTCCAGTCCAGTCCAATCCAGTCCAGTCTAGTCCAGTCCAGTCTAATCCAGTGAGTCCAGTCCAGCAGCTGGAGATCCAGCAGCAGCTGTCTGGAGTGGTCTATGTTAACTTTAATTGGACTTTGCGTAACAAGCGAACTGGGTTCACCTTTAGGAAAGAAAACAGCCAACAGCTGCCTCCCCTCCTTCCGCCTTCTTTGTTTTTATTCTCTCTCTTTCTTCTTGCAATAAACCGATTTCTGCTTTTTGAGCAGCATGATGCCAATTACACGTTACACTTGTCGCCAGTCGCTGTCGGGCGGACTAAACCATTTTACGCCTCCAAGAGGGGACGTCCAGAATGTCCAATATGTTTGGAGGACACCCAGCAATATTTCTGCTGCGTATATCAACATGTAAATATCCCACCAATTTCACCGTAGACTCAAGTTCAAACTAGTTATATATTAATTGAGCAATAAAGCAGTTTATTATTTTTGTCTGGTGAAAAGTCTTAGCATTGCAGCGCAGTGCTTAAAAGCTTTAAATTCATGATGTCACCAAAGCCAATGAATAATCACGTTAAATAACTGTGATCTCAATATCAATCAAAAATAATTGTGATTATGATTTTTGCCATAGATAAAAAATAATTAGCTCTTCCTCTCAATCTGGCTGAACTGGTCTAAAAATCCGTTGTAGGAAAGAATATCTGATGTTTACGTCACGTTTGACTTTTAATGAACATATTTGTTATCTTTGTACTTGTTTAAATAGTAGATGTCGAGCGCCCTCTTGTGGACACTCACCAGTTATGACTGTTTTTTTTTTGCTCATGCGCATCGTGCACTGGCATGGATAGCCCCCCCCCCCCCCCCCCCCCGCTGGTGATGGATGTATCTGAAAATGAAAGCTCTGACTGACTCCGCCTCCTACCTGAGCTCTGCAGGTGCTCGGACTCTTTCGTACGTCGCTCCTTAAAGGCGGGAAAGTTGGGGATGTTTGTCTCCACGAATCTGTCTTGATCTCGACTGATCTGCTGGTCCTTCTCTCTAACTGCACGACTTTGTCCTCCTTTGTCTCCGTTTGGTCCCGTTTAACTGAGCGGATGGGAGCACCTGGTAACCTGGTAACCTGGTAACCTGGTAACCTCCTTCCCGCCGCTGGTAAAGACTCCTCCTCCTCCTCCTTCTCCTTCTGGCTCAGCTGTTTGTCCTCCGTAAATCTAACGGACGTCGATGTCTCCTGTCTTGTCCGGCTCTCCTGTGTCTCGTCCCGTCCCGTGCCGGTCTAACTGTGTCCTCCCGTCCCTTCCAGTCCTGGGCTGCAGCTCTACGGACTGTACCGCGGTTCTGACGGAGGCCCAGGGGGCGCTCACGTCGCCCTGCTACCCCCAGAAATACCCCAACACCGAGGCCTGTAGGTGGACGCTGCAGGCCCCCGCCGGCTTCATCATCCAGCTCCTCTTCCTGGACTTTGAGCTGGAGGAGGCGCACGGCTGCATCTACGACCGGGTGACGGTCAACACCGGTAGCGCCGAGGTCCAGTTCTGCGGCCTGACGGCCAGCGGGCTGACGCTGAACTCCACGGGGAACGTGATGGAGCTGACGTTCACCTCTGACTTCAGCATCCAGAAGAGAGGGTTCAGCGTCAGCTTCAGACACGGTAGGTCCACCGGGCCCGGCGGGTCCACCGAGGCCCGGTCCTGGAGGGGGACGAGGTCCGGAGACGGGCCTGTCCAGGCAGGGGGACGCTTCCCTGCTTTTACTGGTTTTACTGGTTCCCAGTTCAGATCTGGGCGACGCTCGAGGCGCCGAAACGTTTTAGATCAAACGACTCAAAAACAGAAAATTATAAATCTGTTAATTAATGAATGAACACGTTTCCTCGTTTCCCAACAGCTGATGAGTCGATGGAAACTTTGTTACAAAGTTACGAATTGTGTTTAACGAGACTTGAAAGAAAGAAGTTTTAAGGCTGCAGGAACGTTTCTGAGACTTCCAGAAGTTTCTGGGGGACGTCATCAGGATCCTGGAGGTCTGCAGAGGTGGCTGATGCTCTGCTGGGTTCTACTGGACCTGGTCTGGTCCGTCAGGAACCAGACCAGAGGAAGGAACGTCCCACGCTGCCCCCCAGTGGTTGCTGGTGGAAGTTCAGAGCAACAATAAACGCCAGAGCAGACCCGGCATCTGCAGAACCAGGACCAACGGAGACGTCCAGAACCAGGACCAAAGGAGACGTCCAGAACCAGGACCAACAAGACGTCCAGACCAGGATCAACGGAGACGTCCAGACCAGATCAACGGAACGTCAACCAGATCAACGAGACGTCCAGAACCAGGACCAACGGAGACGTCCAGAACCAGGACCAACGGAGACGTCCAGAACCAGGATCAACGGAGACGTCCAGGACCAGGATCAACGGAGACGTCCAGATCCAGGACCAACGGAGACGTCCAGAACCAGGACCAACAGAGACGTCCAGAACCAGGATCAACGGAGACGTCCAGGACCACCAACGGAGACGTCCGAACCAGGATCACAGGACGTCCAAACCAGGACCAACGGAGACGTCCAGAACCAGGACCAACGGAGACGTCCAGAACCAGGACCAACAGAGACGTCCAGAACCAGGATCAACGGAGACGTCCAGAACCAGGATCAACGGAGACGTCCAGAACCAGGATCAACGGAGACGTCCAGAACCAGGATCAACGGAGACGTCCAGAACCAGGACCAACGGAGACGTCCAGAACCAGGACCAACGGAGACGTCCAGAACCAGGATCAACGGAGACGTCCAGATCCAGGACCAACGGAGACGTCCAGAACCAGGATCAACGGAGACGTCCAGATCCAGGACCAACGGAGACGTCCAGAACCAGGATCAACGGAGACGTCCAGATCCAGGACCAACGGAGACGTCCAGAACCAGGACCAACGGAGACGTCCAGAACCCAACAGCTCTGACAGTGAAGCATGAAGGCGGAGCTTCAGGCCCGTCTGAGCAGGTGGGATCATGGAGAAAGAGGGATGTGTTTATATTCTGATGAATAACGGAGGAATCTGCTGCCAGTCTAGTTTTAGATCATCGACGGGTCCACCAGCAAGACCACCAAAACAACCATCTGAACTCATCCAGACCTCTTGAAGACCACCAGGATCCTTGGGAGCAGCTCCAGATGTAGCACAAATGTCATGATCTCAAATAAATTTCCACGGAAGAATGATCTTAAATCCCTCTGAGCCACCTCAGGACCACCAGGGACCTCAGGACCACCTCAGGACCCACCAGGGACCTCAGGACCACCTCAGGACCCACCAGGGACCTCAGGACCACCTCACCACCTCAGGACCCCCAGGGACCTCAGGACCACCTCAGACCACCCACCACCTCAGGACCTCAGGACACCTCAGGACCCAGGACCCACCTCAGGACCCACCAGGGACCTCAGGACCACCTCAGGACCCACCTCAGACCTCAGGACCTCAGGACCACCTCCGGACCCACCAGGGACCTCAGACCACCTCAGGACCCATCAGGACCTCAGGCCCACCTCAGGACCCATCAGGGACCTCAGGGGGACCACCTCAGAACCACCTCAGGACCCACCAGGGACCTCAGGACCAACCTCAGGACCACCTCAGGACCTCAGGACCACCTCCGGACCCACCAGGGACCTCAGGACCACCTCAGGACCCCCACCTCAGGGACCTCAGGACCACCTCCACCACCTCAGGACCCACCAGGGACCTCAGGGACCCACCAGGGGACCTCAGGACCACACCTCCAGGACCCACCAGGACCTCAGGACCCTCAGGACCACCTCAGGACCCACCAGGGGACCCCCTCAGGACCACCTCAGGAACCACCTCAGGACCCCCAGGGGACCTCAGGACCTCAGGACCAGGGACCTCAGGACCACCAGGGACCTCACCTCAGGACCACCTCAGGACCCACCAGGGGACCACCTCAGGACCTCAGACCACCTCAGGACCCAGGGACCCAGGACCACCTCAGACCCCACCAGGGGACCCACTCAGGGACCTCAGGACCACCTCAGAACCACCTCAGGACCCACCAGGACCTCAGGACCACCTCAGGGACCCACCAGGGGACCTCAGGACCAACCGGGGGACCTCAGGACCACCTCAGAACCACCTCAGGACCCACCAGGGACCTCAGGACCACCTCAGGACCACCTCAGGACCCACCAGGGGAGACTAGTGCCTGGTTACAAATGCTGTTGGTGGTCTTTCTGCTCACAAACCCCCAGAAACCGCCTCATAAGGAAACCAGAAGCAGAAATCTCAGCACATGGACATCTGTGGCTGTCTTCACCCACGGTGCTCCAGGTCCTGGTCCAGGTCCAGGTCTGGGTCCAGGTCCAGGTCCTGGTCCAGGTCCAGGTCCAGGTCCAGGTCCAGGTCCTGGTCCTGGTCCAGGTCCGGGTCCAGGTCCTCCTGTTGGGTAGATTTGTGGACGTGTGTGAAGTTTCAGCGAGTCAAGTTTGAAAAATGAGAGTTTGAGCGTTGAACGTTAATCTGATTAATCTGATTCAGAATAATCAGATTATCTGATTCAGATTAATCAGATTGATTCATATTAATCTGATCAATCTGATTCAGATTAATTAGATTAATTTAGCCTCCTTGTACATTTTTCCTCTTCTCCTTGCCTCCTTTCCTTCCTGTTCTCGTATCCTCCTCATCTCCTTCCCAGTTGCCGTGGCGCTGAGGAACCAGAAGGTCACCATATCTGGCGGTAACGGCCAGGTCACCAAGGTCGCCGACGGCGTCTCCATACCGACGCTCACCGAGCTGAGCGTGTGCTTCGAGGTGGAGCGCTCCAGCCTGAAGCAGGTGATGACAGAACGTGACAGGTCTCCTGGGTTTCAGGTGGGCGGGGCTTAACGTCATTTACTGACGAGCAGCGATCAGCGGCTTCGGCTCAGTAATGAGACGCAGCCGTTCAGAGGAGCTGCAGCTCGTTTATCCTGGTCCAGATCTCCTGGTCCAGATCTCCTGGTCCAGATCTCCTGGTCCAGATCTCCTGGTCCAGGTCTCCTGGTCCAGATCTCCTGGTCCAGGTCTCCTGGTCCAGGTCTCCTGGTCCAGATCTCCTGGTCCAGATCTCCTGGTCCAGGAGACCTGGTCCAGGAGATCTGGACCAGGTCTCCTGGACCAGGTCTCCTGGTCCGGATCTCCTGGTCCGGGTCTCCTGGTCCAGATCTCCTGGTCCAGATCTCCTGGTCCAGATCTCCTGGTCCAGATCTCCTGGTCCAGATCTCCTGGTCCAGATCTCCTGGTCCAGGTCTCCTTCTTTTTACCAGAAATCTTTTTTCACAACTTTTTGACAAAAACTTGTAGAATTTCACATTGCAGTTGAACAAATCTAGATTTTAGTTGCGACTTGTTTCAGTAATTCTGAAATATTCACTTAATGACCATAAATAGCTCATGTGTTCATTTTAAAATGACAGAGGTGTCGTCCAAGTTCTCATACTGTCAACTGAAAAACCTAAAACAAACCTAAATTATTCATTATAATCCAGTTGGTGTTAATTACCTAAACCAGTTAAAGTGTTATTTAACAAATCCAGTTAGTGTTAGCTAATCCAGTTGGTGTTGATTTACTAATCTAGTTAAAGTGTTAATTAACTAATGTGTTCACTAACGAATCCAGTTAATGTTAACTAACTAATCCAGTTAGTGTTCATTTACTAATCCAGTTAAAGTGTTAATTAACTAATATCTTCACTAACTAATCCAGTTGGTGTTAATTAACTAATCCAGTTAAAGTGTTATTTAACTAATCCAGTCAGTGTTAGCTAATCCAGTTGGTGTTAATTTACTAATCCAGTTAGTGTTAATTGACTAATCCAGTTAAAGTGTTAATTAACTAATGTGTTCACTAACGAATCCAGTTAGTGTTAATTTACTAATCCAGTTAGTGTTAATGAACTAATGTGTTCACTAACGAATCCAGTTAGTGTTATTTAACTAATCCAGTTAGTGTTAGCTAATCCAGTCGGTGTTAATTTACTAATCCAGTTAGTGTTAACTAACTAATCCAGTTAGTGTTAATTAACTAATCCAGTTAGTGTTAACTAACTAATCCAGTTAAAGTGTTAATTAACTAACGTGTTCACTAACGAATCCAGTTAGTGTTAACTAACTAATCCAGTTAGTGTTAATTAACTAATCCAGTTAGTGTTATTAGTGTTAATGAACTAATCCAGTTAGTGTTAATTAACTAATCCAGTTAGTGTTATTCGTGTTAACTAACTAATCCAGTTAGTGTTAACTAACTAATCCAGTTAGTGTTAACTAACTAATCCAGTTAGTGTTAATTAACTAATCCAGTTAAAGTGTTAATTAACTAATGTGTTCACTAACAAATCCAGTTAGTGTTAACTAACTAATCCAGTTAGTGTTAATTAACTAATCCAGTGTTAATTAACTGGTCTTGGAGGTGCCTCACCAGCCCAACTCTGACTCAATGTTCTGCTCCTTCAACAGAAAGAATGGATCTTCACCTACGAGGTCAACAACAAAGTGGGACTGGGTTTTGGCTCCGATACGAACGGGATCGAGCTGGTTATCGATGGAGTGGTCTGCTCCATCGACTCCATCATCTCCTCCACCGACTTCACAGCCTCCATGAAGCTCTTCTGTGTCGTCTGGACGTCATCTAAAGGCCTGGTGGGGGTTTACTTCAACGGAAAGTACCAGGGAGAGTCCTGCTCCTCCTCCAGAGGGCGCTCCGTCCCGGCCGGCGGAGTCTTCCAGTTAGGAGGTAACGGTTCCAGTATCATAGCTGGTTGGTTTTGGTTGAAATATGTGAAATACTGGTATAAATGATTATAGTAGAATATTCTGTTCTGGTGTTGGAGACAGCTGGGGAGTAATTTCTGGAGGAACTGGTGGGGTTGCTGCTGCCCTGCTCCTCCATTACTGCCTTAAAGTCTGAGATGGATCCAAAAGAGCAGGAAACAAAGAAGCTGCTGATCAGAGGAGTTCTGCCTGGCAGCTAATGGCTTCCACATTGACCTGCGGAGCAACTTTCCCTCTGACTCACCCTGAAAACGCGCTTAAAGCCGTTTCAGGCTGCCAACGTTTAAAGTTTAAACTCCAACTGGAATTTCTCTGCCACTGTCAGAGCCACCAGGCGTTTGTGTTTCTGGAGTAAGAACTGTAAATGTATGAAGGAGTTTAAAAACAAAATCAACTCTGACACTGTATAAGATTCTGTGGAGGATCAGAGCAATTCAATTCAATTCAGTTTTATTTGTTCAGGGACAATGATGCACATTAATGAACATTTCTGTAAATGAGCCAGTTTATAGCTAATTTTCAACTGTAGTCCCTGAGCAGCGTCCTCTGATGAGAAGATCGAGATAAAACCGACGAGTCTGAGAGTTTTATCACCGCAGATGAGCTCACTGTTGGAGATTAAATCACTGAGTCCACGAAAGATTAAATCATACATCTAGTCGAAGGTGTTGGAGTTCGTCAAGTCGATCGTGTTTGAGTTCGTCGAGTCGATGGTGTCTGAGTTCATCTAGTCGACGGTGTTTGAGTTCGTCAAGTCGATGGTGTTTGAGTTCGTCGAGTCGACGGTGTTTGAGTTCGTCGAGTCGATGGTGTCTGAGTTCATCTAGTCGACGGTGTTTGAGTTCATCGAGTCGATGGTGTTTGAGTTCGTCGAATCGATGGTGTCTGAGTTCGTCGAGTCGACGGTGTTTGAGTTCGTCGAGTCGATGGTGTCTGAGTTTATCTAGTCGACGGTGTTTGAGTTCGTCGAGTCGACGGTGTTTGAGTTCGTCGAGTCGGAGGTGTTTGAGTTCGTCGAGTCGACGGTGTTTGAGTTCGTCGAGTCGACGGTGTTTGAGTTCGTCGAGTCGACGGTGTTTGAGTTCGTCGAGTCGACGGTGTTTGAGTTCGTCGAGTCGACGGTGTTTGAGTTCGTCGAGTCGACGGTGTTTGAGTTCGTCGAGTCGACGGTGTCTGAGTTCGTCGAGTCGAAGGTGTCTGAGTTCGTCGAGTCGACGGTGTTTGAGTTCGTCAAGTCAACGGTGTTTGAGTTCGTCGAGTCGACGGTGTTTGAGTTCATCGAGTCGACGGTGTTTGAGTTCATCGAGTCGACGGTGTTTGAGTTCGTCGAGTCGATGGTGTTTGAGTTCGTCAAGTCGATGGTGTTTGAGTTTGTCGTGTCGACGGTGTTTGAGTTTGTCGAGTCGATGAGGTTTGAGTTCGTCGAGTCGACGGTGTTTGAGTTCATCGAGTCGACGGTGTTTGAGTTCGTCGAGTCGACGGTGTTTGAGTTCGTCGAGTCGAAGGTGTTTGAGTTCGTCAAGTCGATGGTGTTTGAGTTTGTCGTGTCGACGGTGTTTGAGTTCGTCGAGTCGACGGTGTTTGAGTTCATCGAGTCAACGGTGTTTGAGTTCATCGAGTCGACGGTGTTTGAGTTCGTCTAGTCGATGGTGTTTGAGTTCATCTAGTCGATGGTGTTTGAGTTCGTCGAGTCGACGGTGTTTGAGTTCGTCGAGTCGACGGTGTTTGAGTTCATCTAGTCGATGGTGTTTGAGTTCATCGAGTCGACGGTGTTTGAGTTCGTCGAGTCGACGGTGTTTGAGTTTGTCTAGTCGATGGTGTTTGAGTTCGTCGAGTCGACGGTGTCTGAGTTCATCGAGTCGATTGGTGTTTGAGTTCATCGAGTCGACGGTGTTTGAGTTCGTCGAGTCGATGGTGTTTGAGTTCGTCGAGTCGATGGTGTTTGAGTTCATCTAGTCGATGGTGTCTGAGTTCATCGAGTCGACGGTGTTTGAGTTCGTCGAGTCGATGGTGTTTGAGTTCGTCGAGTCGATGGTGTTTGAGTTCATCTAGTCGATGGTGTCTGAGTTCATCGAGTCGACGGTGTTTGAGTTCGTCGAGTCGATGGTGTCTGAGTTCGTCGAGTCGACGGTGTTTGAGTTCGTCGAGTCGACGGTGTTTGAGTTCGTCAAGTCGACGGTGTTTGAGTTCCTCGAGTCGACGGTGTTTGAGTTCATCGAGTCGACGGTGTTTGAGTTCGTCGAGTCGATGGTGTTTGAGTTCCTCGAGTCGAAGGTGTTTGAGTTCCTCGAGTCGACGGTGTTTGAGTTCGTCAAGTCGACGGTGTTTGAGTTCCTCGAGTCGACGGTGTTTGAGTTCTTCGAGTCGAAGGTGTTTGAGTTCGTCTAGTCGATGGTGTTTGAGTTCGTCGAGTCGACGGTGTTTGAGTTCGTCGAGTCGACGGTGTTTGAGTTCGTCGAGTCGATGGTGTATGAGTTCGTCAAGTCAACGGTGTTTGAGTTCGTCGAGTCGACGGTGTTTGAGTTCATCGAGTCGACGGTGTTTGAGTTCGTCAAGTCAACGGTGTTTGAGTTCGTCGAGTCGACGGTGTTTGAGTTCATCGAGTCGACGGTGTTTGAGTTCGTCGAGTTGATGGTGTTTGAGTTCGTCGAGTCGACGGTGTCTGAGTTCGTCGAGTCAACGGTGTTTGAGTTCGTCGAGTTGAAGGTGTTTGAGTTCGTCAAGTCGAAGGTGTTGGAGTTCGTCGAGTCGAAGGTGTTTGAGTTTGTCGAGTTGACGGTGTTTGAGTTCGTCGAGTCGAAGGTGCTTGAGTTCGTCGAGTCGAAGGTGTGTGAGTTCGTCGAGTCGAAGGTGTTTGAGTTCGTCGAGTCGAAGGTGTTTGAGTTCGTCGAGTTGAGGAAACGTCCTCAACTCCTGTTTTATTTGAAGACAGTGAACATACAACACCAGTGATGATCATAATAACCAAACAGGTATCTTTTTTGTCGCATCATGACTCGACATGACTCGTCGTCCCGCCGTCTGAACCTTCAGAAACGTCGTGTGTTTTTACCTTCAGGGCAGCACAGCTTCAAGGGGAACATCTACAACCTCCGGCTCTGGGATCGCGCCATGACCGTCCAGGAGCTCAACGCGCTGACCTGCGACACAGTTGGGAACGTGATCGACTGGGACAACAGCCACTGGTCCATCCCGTCCTCTTTGGCGCAGACCGACAACACGCTCAGCTGCAGTAAGTAACCCAACGCTGCTGTGGTTCAGGAGTTAGCGGATCCACCCTGAGCAGCGATACGTTGAAGTGATGGTTAGATGTTTTATCAGTCTCACATGACTGTAGAGATCCACAGCTCTCTGAAGGTCCACCACAGCGTCTCAGTCAGGTTTAAGTCTGGACTCGGACCGGAACCTTCCAGACCCCTGATTCTTGCTGCTGTGTTGGGATCACTGTCCTGTCACATGACCCAGTTTCAGAGGAGCTTTAGCTGCCAGGTGTAGCTTTAGCTTCCAGGTGTCCTGCTCTTCAGTCCTGTGGAAGCAGTTAGGAGGAACTTAATGTGACCTGCAAAATTTTATTTTCTTTCTGGCTTCACTTCAAGTCAGTAATGGAGGATAAAAAAAACAGTTGTTTTCCTAACGCTAAGAAGCCGTTCTGGTCGGATGATTGTTATTCGTTTTTTAGAGACACTGTAAACACAAATCCCCTCTGGATTTTGTCACGCAGGACTTAGAAGCGTGAATTGTTTCAGCGTGTTCGGTATGAGGGTGGAAAATTACCGCCAGACACCATCCAAGCGGTCTGGTAATCAGTTCCATCTGGCTGGACGTCCAGCAGCCACGACTGAAGCCCGCTGAGATCACACAGCTTCTGGAAATCAGGAACATTCAGGAAGCTGACGGGGCTGACGTGGTTTTTTATTTATACGTGAGTGGACACAGAAACAGGTACAGTCCAGCGTTTGTCTCCGTAGAGCAGAGGACCTGGCGTCTGCAGGAGGTTGGAGGTTGGTTCTGGAGTGGTTCCAGCAGTGATGGAGACTAAACATGGTCACCATCCTGAAATCATCTCAATGACTTAATTGACGGGTTTGATCAGTTTTATCTGACAGCATGAAGGAGGCTAACGAACGTCCACCAATCAGGGGTAAGATCTGGTGCGGTGGACTGGAGTCCAGGTGCGCTGGTGTCCTGGAGTCCAGGTGCGCTGGTGTCCTGGAGTCCAGGTGCGGCGGTGTCCTGGAGTACAGGTGCGGCGGTGGACTGGAGTCCAGGTGCGGCGGTGGACTGGAGTCCAGGTGCGGCGGTAGACTGGAGTCCAGGTGCGGTGCTGGACTGGATTCCAGGTTCGGTGGTGTCCTGGAGTCCAGGAGCGGTGGTGGACTGGAATCCAGGAGCGGTGGTGTTCTGGAGTCCAGGAGCGGTGGTGGACTGGAGTCCAGGTGCGGTGGTAAACTGGAGTCCAGGTGCGGTGGTAGACTGGAGTCCAGGTGCGGTGGTAGACTGGAGTCCAGGTGCGGTGGTAGACTGGAGTCCAGGTGCGGTGGTAGACTGGAATCCAGGAGCGGTGGTGTCCTGGAGTCCAGGAGCGGTGGTGGACTGGAGTCCAGGTGCGGTGGTAAACTGGAGTCCAGGTGCGGTGGTAGACTGGAGTCCAGGTGCGGTGGTAGACTGGAGTCCAGGTGCGGTGGTAGACTGGAGTCCAGGTGCGGTGGTAGACTGGAGTCCAGGTGCGGTGGTAGACTGGAGCCCAGGTGCAGTGCTGGACTGGATTCGAGGTCCGGCGGCGTACAAGTGTCCAGATGCGGTGGTGGACTGGAGTCCAGGTGTGGCGGTGTCCTGGAGTCCAGGTGCGGCAGTGGACTGGAGTCCAGGTTCGGTGGTGGACTGGAGTCCAGGTGCGGCAGTGTCCTGGAGTTTGGGAGTGGTGGTGTCCTCGAGTCCAGGTGCAGCAGTGGACTGGATTCCAGGTTCGGTGGTGTCCTGGAGTCCAGGAGCGGTGGTGTCCTGCTTCCTCATGGACCTGTCTAATTCCTGGACCTGCACACAGCCTTGTGCTTGAGCCTCCAGGTTGTTTACCAGAATGATGGACAACCAAAGATCTGGACTGTTTGACCTGCTCCTCTTCATTCTGTCAGTGACTAATTAACTTTCCTCAAACGGCTCTAATGACTGATTGATGAGCAGTCAGTGTCTTTGTCCTCAGCTCACCATCTTTCCCTGATGTCCTCTAACCTGTCTTTTCCTCCACAGTCTGCTACCCTCATTGCATTCACTTAACTACGTCAGCGCCAACTAGGGGTGAGTGCTGCTAACGCTCTGCTGCTAACGCTCTGCTGCTAACGCTCTGTTGCTAACACTCTGCTGCTAACGCTCTGCTGCTAACACTCTGCTGCTAACGCTCTGCTGCTAACACTCTGCTGCTGCTGCTAACGCTCTGCTGCTAACGCTGCTGCTGCTCTGCTGCTAACGCTCTGCTGCTAGCGCTCTGCTGCTGTCTGTCTGCTCAACGCTGTTACCGTCTTCGCTTTTAGATTTTCGTGTGTGTTGTTTTGTAAAAATATTAATAAAAAAAATCATCTGATCATAGTGGGACCAAATAAAAATCATGTGATCAATCATCAGACTGTTTGGGGTTCAACTCCACAGTGAGAAAGATGATTGACAAGTGAAAAACACTGTTCAACTTGTCAAAGATGTATCGTTTTGTAATATTAACATTTGCAACATCAATATCGTAAATTTGTTTATTGCAACATCTGCTGGAATCTTGTTTTCCAAGTGCTTTACAGTCATAAACGTCAGTGATTTACAGCGGTACCTCTACTTAAGAAATTAATTGGTTCTGGAAGTAGTTTCGTAACCTGAAAATTTCGTAGATAGAGACGCGTTTTCCGTGTAAATGCTCTAATCCGTTCCAAACCGGACAACACAGCTGTGGTGACCTTAAATAACCTTCATCTCGTCATCATCAGACTAATTAGCTCCACTCAAACTGCTGCTCGTTCTTCTCAGTGAGCTTCTTGAGTTGAAGTTTGCTGAATCAGAAATGTTTCTGACTTTCACACGTCCAACATGTTTTTGTTCGACTAACCCTCGTTAGCATCTTTGAAACGAGCCCTCTGATCCTGGAGGTTGATGAGCGGCCTGAGAATCTCCTCCCAGGTGTCCCACAGGTAACCTGAGGACATCTGAAGAACCACAAGTCCGAGTTCAGAGGAACAGAAACCGGGCCAGAAGAAAAAAACACACGTGTTTCACTAAATTCTCCCGTTAAAACATGAGCTTCAAAGACCTGTGACAGAATAACAGTTTAAACTATCAAACTCACATCTGGCAACAGCTGCTTCTCCACATCCTTCAACAGCAGCTCCATTACAGACCAGAGGAACATCTAAGTCCTCCCTGATGGTCCGAAGGCTTTTAGAAGCTCCATAAAAGAGAGATCAGGGTAATAAAGTCAGACTCGTCTGATGAAGGACATGAAGGAGGAATAACTGCAGGACACGAAGCCCAGACTGAACCAGTTCAGCCCAGACTGAACCAGTTCAGAACCGTCCTGGACCTCAGAGCAGAAATAAACACCTGACTGGATCTGCTGTCTGATGAACCTCCACCCAGAGGAAGTTCCTGCTGCTCCTCTCTGCAGGACGAGCATCAAACATCGCTTTCTGAAAGCTGGTTGACAGTAGATGGAAGGATCTGGAAGAGAACTGCTCTGGAAATATTTCTGATGTTTAATCCAGTGAATCTTAATTTAATCAGAGGCGGGAAAACAAGGTTGGTGGTTTAATAGATCAGTGTTTCTAAAGGCAGGAGGACTGATCTGCAGAAGAAGAGTGAGCCTGAACCAGCAGACCTCTGGACCCATGAGACCAGAGACCAGAACCATGTAGCCCCTAGAACCTAGCCCCTAATCCCTAGCTCCTAGCTCCTAACCCCTAGAACCCAGCCCCTAACCCCTAGCTCCTAGCTCCTAACCCCTAGAACCTAGCTCCTAGCTCCTAACCCCTAGAACCTAGCCCCTAGAACCTAGCCCCTAATCCCTAGCTCCTAACCCCTAGAACCTAGCCCCTAGAACCTAGCCCCTAATCCCTAGCTCCTAGCTCATAACCCTTAGAACCTAGCCCCTATCTCCTAGCTCCTAATCCCTAGAACACAGCCCCAACCTCTAACCCCTAGCCCCTAGCTCCTAGCCCCTAACCTCTAACCCCTAGCTTTTAGCTCCTAACCCTAGCTCCTAACCCCTAGAACCTAGCCCCCAGCCCCTAAAACCTAGCCCCTAGCCCCTAGCTCCTAGCTCCTAACCCCTAGAACCTAGCCCCTAACCCCTAGCCACTAGCTCCTAGCTCCTAACCCCTAGAACCTAGCCCCAACCCCTAACCCCTAGCCCCTAGCTCCTAGCCCCTAGAACCTTGCGCCTATCCCCTAGCTCCTAACCACTAGAACCTAGCACTTAACCCCTAGCCCATAACCCCTAGCCACCAAGCCCCTAACCCATAGAACCTAGCCCCTAACCCCTAACCCTAATCCCTAGCCCTAACCCCTACCCTAGCCCTAAACCTAGAACCCTAGCCCCTAGCCCCTAGCCCTAACCCCTAGAAAAACCTAGCCCCAACCCCTAACCCCTAGCCCCTTGCTCCTAGCCCCTAGAACCTTGCGCCTAACCCCTAATCCCTAATCCCTAGCCCCTAGCCCCTAACCCCTAGCTTTTAGCTCCTAACCCTAGCTCCTAACACCTAGAACCTAGCCCCAGCCCCTAGCCCCTAGCTCCTAGCCCCTAGCCCCTAAACCTAGCCCCTAGCCCTAACCCTAGCTCCTAACGCCTAGAACCTAGCCCCTAGAACCTAGCCCTTAACCCCTAACCCCTAGCCCCTATCTCCCAATCCTTAGCCCCAACTCCGAATCCCCCAGCCCCTAGCTCCTAACTCCTAGAACCTAGCCCCTAGCCCCTAGCTCCTAACCCCTAGCCCATAGCTCCTAACACCTAGAACCTAGCCCCTAGCCCCTAGCCCTTAGCTCCTAGCCCCTAGCTCCTAACCCCTAGCCCCTAGCCCCTAGCCCCTAGCCCCTAGCTCCTAACACCTAGAACCTAGCCCCTAGCCCCTAGCCCCTAGCTCCTAACACCTAGAACCTAGCCCCTAGCCCCTAGTTCCTAACACCTAGAACCTAGCGCCTAGCCCCTAGCCTCCAACCCGTGCCTGGTCCGGGTTAACTGCAGTTAACTGCACCTTCCGCTTGAATCTTGATGTGAACCTGTTAAGACGTGTGTCAACTCAAGACCTGGTTTGATTTGTACAACAAAAAGTTGTAAATTGATGTTAAAAGTTGTAATTTAGTGAAATTAGTGACTTTAATGATGAATGAATTGTGACAGCAACAAAGGTGCCAAGACCTCCAGGTCCAAGATGATGTTTGTCCGGACCAGAAAGATCGTAGCCTCAGAAACACCGTCGTAGACGGAGAACAGGAACTGGAGGGAAACCTGACCACACAGCTGGGTGACATGGTAACCATGGTGATGACATGACCCAGGATGAAACAGCTGGACACCTCTGTCTCTGGAGGTAAACGTGGTCATTTAGGGTCCTGCAGTTATTTGGAGGTCTGGGTTGAACCAGAATGATCAGGAGCCTCGTGTCCTCGCGTCTCTTCCCAAATACTAGTTTCATTTTTGCTTTGAAATGTTGCCAATCACTCTTCAACGTGATCAGGTCCAGAGAACTGGTGTGTTCATGATGTTCATCGGTTCCTGGTGGATTTCAGAGGGTCTCTTTCCAACTCTCTTCATGTCCTTTTAAGTGTTGGTGCAGGTTTTGGATGCTGATCTTCTTGAATTTGAGTGTCGTCAGCTGATGTTCAGGTGATCTGAAGGAACCTCCGCAGTTGTCTGATATTTCATTTAAATCCACAGTTGTGTTCACCTCTGTTTCTGATCTTCTGCCCTCCCAGGTGCCAACACAGCGCTGACCACCAACTGTGACTCCCCTGGACCGGGCTGCCCAGGTAGGAACCCGGTCTGAAAGCACTTCTGGTTTCCCTTGTTCACCTCCACAGGTTGATGTGTTTCTGAGTTTTTTTTTTCCAAGAACTTCCTCGAATGAACAAAATGCTTCTTTTTCAAAGATCTCACTGGACAACAACAGTTTTTATCCTTTTAATTGTGAGCTGAGGTCCACAGGAAGTAGAACCTCTGACCTTCTGTCAAGAACATTATGACTTTACGTACCGCTGAGGTTTTCCTCCGTGATCCCGTACAACCAAACCTGGCAGCATCGGATCCATGTGGCTTCGCACGACAGAGACCCTCCCTGTCCACGGAGGCGCTACGTGTCCACGGAGGCGCTACGTGTCCACAGAGGCCCTACGCGTCCACGGAGGCGCTACGCGTCCACGCAGGCGCTACGTGTCCACAGAGGTCCTCCGTGTCCACGGAGGCGCTACGTGTCCACAGAGGCGCTACGTGTCCACGGAGGCGCTACGTGTCCACAGAGGCGCTACGTGTCCACGGAGGCGCTATGTGTCCACGGAGGCCCTTAGTGTCCACGGAGGCGCTACGCGTCCACGGAGGCGCTACGCGTCCACGGAGGCGCTACGTGCCCCCGGAGGCGCTACGTGTCCACGGAGGCGCTACGTGTCCACGGAGGCGCTACGTGTCCACGGAGGCGCTACGTGTCCACGGAGGTGCTACGTGTCCACGGAGGCCCTACGTGTCCACGGAGGCGCTACGTGTCCACGGAGGCGCTACGTGTCCACGGAGGCGCTACGTGTCCACGGAGGCGCTACGTGTCCACGGAGGTTTTCTGAAGTCCCTCCAAAGGGGATCCTGGGTGTCATTTTTAAGAGGAACCGTCAAACTTTATTCAGTTTCTGTCAAAGCCAAGAACAGGTTCTGACTTGTCTGAGCCCTTTAGGTACTAGTAGTCTGAACTAGTAGACTAGTAGTCTACTACTAGTCTGTTCTCGTGCTGTCCTGACTTGTTCGGGCTGGATCCGGTCCGACCCCATCCAGACCCCAGGTTTTGCTCCGGGGTGGGGCTCTGGTAACCCTTGTCCAGGCAAGGAACATCAAGTTATGTGTTAATTAGTCTTTGGGATGGGTTCAGAGAGCTGGTCTCGTTGGTACCGGTACCTAACTGGGTATTTGGGATGGGTTCAGAGAGCTGGTCTCGTTGGTACCGGTACCTAACTGGGTATTTGGGGTGGGTTCAGAGAGCTGGTCCTGTTGGTACCGGTACCTAACTGGGTATTTGGGATGGGTTCAGAGAGCTGGTCTCGTTGGTACCGGTACCTAACTGGGTATTTGGGATGGGTTCAGAGAGCTGGTCCCGTTGGTACCGGTACCTAACTGGGTCATTTCAGCATCTAAATGAGGAATAACCCTCTTGAATTAAGGTGAAATCATTGTGCCAGTTTACAAATGTTTTACCAAAACATGGACGTCTGCAGACATGATTGTTGCTGAAGTGTCTTCTTCTGGACTTGATGTCTCCTGAAGACTGCTGTGAACTTGTCTTCGTCGTGGAGTTTGGACAGTGGAGCATGGTGGCGGCAGCATCATGGTGTGGGGCTGTTTTTGTTCAGTCCAGACTGAGGACACCTCGTCTCTGACAGGACAACGACCCGAGACAGACATCTGGATCCATCCAGGACACCAGAGTCTGAATGATCCGGATCAATGACTGGTGGAAGAATCCCAGCAACCTCAGTCTGGTCAGCTGGAAGCCCCGAAGGCCTCATTATTGATTATTGATTGTGAAAGGGTTAATCATTTAGTTCTTGGCAGATCTATATTTCTATCGCAGGAATTGAACTCATCAGTAAAACATCTTAATTTAGCTTCAAAGGGATTTATTTTAGAATTTAACGGTTTGGGTCATGTTTTGTTTGATTTCAGAAAGGCAGAAACCAGTTTGGACTTTAATTTAAACTGGAACGGCCCAGCGGAACATGTGACTCCTGTTTTAAATCCTTAACTTTCCTCCTTCGTGGCCCTTTTTCCCGCTCAGACGAGGGTTAGCATGTTCCGCACGTGTTTTGAAGCGCTGTGATTTATGGTTCTGGGCTGAAGATGCGACGCCGGAGGGGGAGGAAGTCCCAGAAGCACGTACGTGACGGGAAATTCTTCCAAAAGAGACAGAACCTTCAGAACCTTCAGATCCGAGGTTTAATCACATTCCATCTGAACGTCGGTGTGCTAACGAAGGCGCTAACAAAGGCGCTAACGAAGGCGCCACCTCGGTGCCGTTCAGCTCTTTAAACTGGGAACCTGTCCATCGTGGCCTGAAGCCAAACGGACTCCAGCCAGTCGTCTCGGTTGGACCAGTAGCTGACGTGGTGACGTGACCCAGAACCAGAACCAGACATGTCAGTTCTGGGCCTACAGAGGCCTTGAGGAATGTTCCTCCGGTCGTTCTTGACGTGACGTGGTCGTGACTCGGTCAGCAGGCCATGGGAGAGTCTGTCAGCTGGCCTCCTCTGGAGGAAGTCAGATCCCTGGTGGGACCTTAAACCCCGGAGGGAACCACCGGACCGCAGGGAAACCCAGACCTGCTCCAACAGAAGGAGGTGGGAAATGTTCAAACTCAACATTTCATGAAGATATTTCACTGTCAGTGACTTTAGAGCCTGAAGACCCCGCCTCCAACGCTGGGTGATACGATACGATACGATACGATACGATACGATACGATACTCGGCTCACGATACGATATATATCGATATTCATCTTAAGATACATTTACATCATTTTCTGAAAGATTTTAACGGGACAAAGTGATTTTGGTGACATCTTGTGAGTGTTCCAATGACTTTGTTTGAATTAATTGAACTGAAAGGTAGGTGACCGCAGAGAGGAGAGAAAGGAGGCCTCTGATTGGTCGATTCTACATCCACGTCATCGAAGAAATGAGGAAGTACCCACATCTGTACGGTTCTGGATCTGAAACTACAAAGACAGCACATGTTCTAGTAATTCATGGAGGGAGATAGCGATGAATGTGGGTCTGGATACTGAATGGAAACTGATCGCGCCGCAACTTCTTGGGCTAGCTCCCAGTTAGCATTAGCTTGTCCGGGTGGTGACGTTTCAGGTGGGCTCGCAGGTTGGTGGTATTTCCAGAGTACTTCACGTTTGTGTGACACAGCTTGCAAACCGCCATACTTTTGTCTAAATCTTTTCCTTTTTATTTTTAAACCCGAACTGCTCACACATCTGCTTTTAAGCTAGCAGGCGCTGCGTTTATACTCGCCGCCATCCTCCTGACTGGCTCAGCTCTAGCTGGAAGAGAAAGAAGCTGCTGGATAACCTGTTAGAGATGCTCTACAGCGTCACTAGTGGCTGGAGGACTTCATGGCGGGACACGGGGGTTTTAAAGGGAGCTTAGAATATCGATACCCGCAGTTGAAATATCGATACTCCCAGGGGAAATAAAATATCGATATATATCACAGAATCGATAAAATCGCCCAGCCCTAACGCTGGGGGTTAATTAAACGCTGACGAGACCTTCAGGAGTTGTAGAGACCTGACCGGTGATCTGGACAGCAGCTGCAGATGATGGAACGACCACAGAAATGACATAAAACCGCAGAATTTAAACGACGACGGGAGAGTTGGGAAGAGATGGGAACATCTGGAGTCGTTTCAGCTGCTGAGACCGTCAGCAGCTGGACAGGTGTTGGTCTGTCCAGCTCTGAAGACGACGATCATTAAAGCATCTTAGCTGAAGAATGTGTCCCCGTCTTCTGGGACGGCCTCATGTCCCAAACGTTGATTTCTCTGCGTCTGTATTGATCCTGTAGATCGTTTTTGTTGACGCCTCTTCTGTATTTATGTCTCAACGCTGTGGCGAAGGACCAGAGCGGCCGCCGTCGTTGAGCGTTGCTCGTTGTTGTCATGCAGCTTCACAGCATTCACCATCTTTGTCTCTGTTTCATCCCGACACCTTCACTTCCACCAGCTGCTTCTTCTTCCACCACCTCCTCCACCGCCTCCACCGCCTCCACTAACAGCATCCATGCTACTAATCCCGCCAGCCACGGTAAGAAACGCTCATCATCCAGCTGTTGATCCCTCCGTCCACCTCTGCTCCAGCTTCCTCTTCACATTAGCACCTGGCTAGCCCCCCCCCCCCCCCCCCCCCCCCCCCCCCTTTGATCCTTTAGCTGTTTCTTACCAGTTTTGGTTTTGAATTTGTTTATTCAAGTCCAGGCATGTGCACAGCCAGACTGCAGGTGGCGCTATTTCACCGTCACAGGAAGCTTCTTTCATCATTTTTCACAACATTAAGTTTAAAAGTGGAGATTATGAAGTTTAGAGTCACAGTTTTACGACAGAAAAATCAGGATTTTGGCAACGAAAATGTAAAATTCTACAAAAGTTGTGATTTTACAACAAGATGTTGAGAATTTTTGTCGAAAAGTAGCACATTTTGGAAATTTCTTGATTTTCATAACAGGAAATTGTGATTTAAAGTCAAAATTTTTTGATTCTGTGAAATTTGAGATTTTAGGACCAAAAATTAAGCTTTGACAAAAAAAAGTTATTATTCAGTGATATTTGAGATTTTACAGTTTTGATTCAGGTCATAAAGTTGCAATCATCCAAAAGATCACAATTTTGTGACAAAAATTCATTTTTTTTACGACAAAATTACAATGTTGATTTTTTTATTTTAGAACATGAAGTCGTTTGTTTATGACAAAAAGTTTGAGTTCGGGGAAAGTCAGTATTTTACAACAGAAAGTTGCAATATGAAGTTAAAAAGTTGTGTTAGTAATTTTATATATTTTTTTAAAATATATTTTGCCTATGCTTGTAGAAATAAATTATTGTGAAATTAAAAGAACTGTAACTTTATTTTAATATATTAAAACTAAGTGTCATATAATAGTATGAGAGTTCAGATGTGTAGGCGAAGTTTAGATTGTGTAGGTGGAGTTCAGATGTGTAGGCGGAGTTTAGATTGTGTAGGTGGAGTTCAGATGTGTAGGTGGAGTTCAGATGTGTAGGTGGAGTTCAGATGTGTAGGCGGAGTTTAGATTGTGTAGGTGGAGTTCAGATGTGTAGGCGGAGTTTAGATTGTGTAGGTGGAGTTCAGATGTGTAGGCGGAGTTTAGATGGTGTAGGTGGAGTTCAGATATGTGGAGTTTCAGATGTGTGTGGAGTTCAGATGTGTAGGCGGAGTTTAGATTGTAGGTGGAGTTCAGATGTGTAGGTGGAGTTCAGATGTGTAGGTGGAGTTCAGATGTGTAGGCGGAGTTTAGATTGTGTAGGTGGAGTTCAGATGTGTAGGCGGAGTTTAGATTGTGTAGGTGGAGTTCAGATGTGTAGGCGGAGTTTAGATGGTGTAGGCGGGGTTCAGATGTGTAGGTGGAGTTCAGATGTGTAGGCGGAGTTTAGATTGTGTAGGTGGAGTTCAGATGTGTAGGCGGAGCTTAGACGGGGTAGGTGGAGTTCAGATGTGTAGGCAGAGTTCAGATGTGTAGGCAGAGTTTAGATTGTGTAGGTGGAGTTCAGATGTGTAGGCGGAGCTTAGACGGGGTAGGTGGAGTTCAGATGTGTAGGCGGAGTTCAGATGTGTAGGCAGAGTTCAGATGTGTAGGCAGAGTTTAGATGGTGTAGGTGGAGTTCAGATGTGTAGGTTGAGTTCAGATGTGTAGGCGGAGTTTAGATGTGTAGGCAGAGTTCAGATGTGTAGGCAGAGTTCAGATGTGTAGGTGGAGTTCAGATGTGTAGGCGGAGTTTAGATGGTGTAGGTGGAGTTCAGATGTGTAGGTGGAGTTCAGATGTGTAGGTGGAGTTCAGATGTGTAGGTGGAGTTTAGATGGTGTAGGTGGAGTTCAGATGTGTAGGTGGAGTTTAGATGGTGAAGGTGGAGTTCAGATGTGTAGGTGGAGTTCAGATGTGTAGGCAGAGTTTAGATGGTGTAGGTGGAGTTCGGATGTGTAGGCGGAGTTTAGATGGTGTAGGTGGAGTTCAGATGTGTAGGTGGAGTTCAGATGTGTAGGCGGAGTTTAGATGGTGGAGTTCAGATGTGTAGGCGGAGTTTAGATGGTGAAGGTGGAGTTCAGATGTGTAGGTGGAGTTCAGATGTGTAGGCGGAGTTTAGATGGTGTAGGTGGAGTTTAGATGGTGTAGGTGGAGTTCAGAAGTGTAGGCGAGGTTCAGATGTGTAGGCGGAGTTTAGATGGTGTAGGTGGAGTTTAGATGGTGTAGGCGGAGTTTAGATGTGTAGGTGGAGTTTAGATGGTGTTGGTGGAGTTTAGATGTGTAGGCGGAGTTTAGATGGTGTAGGTGCAGTTCAGATGTGTAGGTGGAGTTCAGATGTGTAGGCGGAGTTTAGATGGTGGAGTTCAGATGTGTAGGCGGAGTTTAGATGGTGAAGGTGGAGTTCAGATGTGTAGGTGGAGTTCAGATGTGTAGGCGGAGTTTAGATGGTGTAGGTGGAGTTTAGATGGTGTAGGTGGAGTTCAGAAGTGTAGGCGAGGTTCAGATGTGTAGGCGGAGTTTAGATGGTGTAGGTGGAGTTTAGATGGTGTAGGCGGAGTTTAGATGTGTAGGTGGAGTTTAGATGGTGTTGGTGGAGTTTAGATGTGTAGGCGGAGTTTAGATGGTGTAGGTGCAGTTTAGATGTGTAGGCGGAGTTTAGATCTGTAGGCGGAGTTTAGATTGTGTAGGTGGAGTTCAGATGTGTAGGCGAAGTTCAGATCTGTAGGCGGAGTTTAGATTGTGTAGGTGGAGTTCAGATGTGTAGGCGGAGTTTAGATGGTGTAGGTGGGGTTCAGATGTGTAGGCGGAGTTTAGATGGTGTAGGTGGAGTTCAGATGTGTAGGCGGAGTTTAGATGGTGTAGGTGGAGTTCAGATGTGTAGGCAGAGTTTAGATTGTGTAGGTGGAGTTCAGATGTGTAGGCGGAGTTTAGATGGTGTAGGTGGAGTTCAGATGTGTAGGCGGAGTTTAGATTGTGTAGGTGGAGTTCAGATGTGTAGGCGGAGTTTAGATGGTGTAGGTGGAGTTTAGATGGTGTAGGTGGAGTTCAGATGTGTAGGCGGAGTTTAGATGGTGTAGGTGGAGTTCAGATGTGTAGGTGGAAGTTAGAGTAGTGGAGTTAGATGTAGGTGTAGAGTGTGGAGTTCAGATGTGTAGGCGGAGTTTAGATGGTGTAGGTGGAGTTTAGATGGTGTAGGTGGAGTTCAGATGTGTAGGCGGAGTTTAGATTGTGTAGGTGGAGTTTAGATGTGTAGGCGGAGCTTAGACGGGGTAGGCGGAGTTTAGATGGTGTAGGTGGAGTTCAGATGTGTAGGTGGAGTTTAGATGGTGTAGGTGGAGTTCAGATGTGTAGGTGGAGTTTAGATGGTGTAGGTGGAGTTTAGATGTGTAGGCGGAGCTTAGACGGGGTAGGCGGAGTTTAGATGGTGTAGGTGGAGTTCAGATGTGTAGGCGGAGTTTAGATTGTGTAGGTGGAGTTCAGATGTGTAGGCGGAGTTAAGATGGTGTTTACATGTTGTAGGTGGAGTTTAGTTGGGGTTTAGATTTCAGTGCACCAGTAGACACTTTCCCACTGATCTGACCTGAGTCTAATAAATCGCTATTAAATAACAAAATAATTTTTCGTCTAACAGACATTTGGGTTTTTTAGACATAAAGCTTCGTCCCTTCAGGTAGAACACCTGGGGTTGTTTTAACTCAGACATCATTTTTCATCTCCAGTCCCTTCTCCCATCACTTCAACCTCCACCCCCTCCACTAGCATGCCTCTATCCCTAACCACCACCACCTCCACCTCCACCTCCACCTCCACCTCCATCACCACCTCCACCTCCACCTCCACCTCCATCACCACCTCTACCTCCACCTCCACCTCCACCTCCAGCAGCAGCAGCACATCCAGCTCCTCCTCTTCCTCTGGTAAGCCTTCAGTCTGCTTGGCTGCTTCCACAACAGAAAACCACTTCTGGATAACCCTTAACAAGCGTAGGTAGCACACCTGTGTGGTAGTCACACCTGTAGCTAGGAGTCACACTAGTCACACCTGCAGCGTGTAGTCACACCTGCAGCGTGGTAGTCACACCTGCAGCGTAGAAGTCACACCTGCAGCGTAGGAGTCTGTAGGTCACACCTGCAGGCGTAGAGTGAAGTCACACCGCAGCTAGGAGTAGTCACACCTCAGCGTAGTAGTCACACCTGCAGCGTAGTAGTCACACCTGCAGCGTAGGAGTCACACCGCAGCGTAGGAGTCACACCTGCAGCGTAGGAGTCACAGGTGTAGTCACACCTGTAGGAGTCACACCTGCAGCGTGGTCGTCACACCTGCAGCGTGGAGTCACACCTGCAGCGTAGAAGTCCACACCTGCATGCAGCGTAGGAGTCACACCGCAGCGTAGGAGTCACAGCAGCGTAGGAGTCACACCTGCAGCAGAGTCACACCTGCGTAGGAGTCACACTGCAGTCACACCGTGGAGTCACACCTGCAGCGTGGAGTCACACCTGCAGTTGGAAGTCACACCTGCAGCGTAGTCACAGCTGCAGCGTGGAAGTCACACCTGCAGCATAGGAGTCACACCTGCAGCGTAGGAGTCACACCTGCAGCGTAGGAGTCACACCTGCAGCGTAGGAGTCACACCTGCAGCGTAGGAGTCACACCTGCAGCGTGGAAGTCACACCTGCAGCATTGAAGTCACACCTGCAGCGTAGGAGTCACACCTGCAGCGTAGGAAGTCACACCTGCAGCGTAGGAGTCACACCTGCAGCGTAGGAGTCACACCTGCAGCGTGGAAGTCACACCTGCAGCGTAGAGAGTCACACCTGCAGCGTGGAAGTCACACCTGCAGCGTAGGAGTCACACCTGCAGCTGGCAGTACGTGCAGCGTAGGAGTCACACCTGCAGCGTAGGAGTCACACCTGCAGCGTGGTAGTCACACCTGCAGCGTAGGAGTCACACCTGCAGCGTGGTAGTCACACCTGCAGCGTAGGAGTCACACCTGCAGCGTGGAAGTCACACCTGCAGCGTAGGAGTCACACCTGCAGCGTTGAAGTCACACCTGCAGCGTGGTAGTCACACCTGCAGCGTAGGAGTCACACCTGCAGCGTGAAGTCACACCTGCAGCGTAGGAGTCACACTGCAGCGTAGGAGTCACACCTGCAGCGTGGAGTCACACGCAGCGTAGGAGTCACACCAGCGTAGGAGTCACACTGCAGCGTAGGAGTCACACCTGCAGTCACACCTGCAGCGTAGGAGTCACACCTGCAGCGAAGTAGGTGGTAGTCACACCTGCAGCGCACACCTAGGAGTCAAACCTGCAGCGTGAGTACAGCAAGTCACACCTGCAGGAGTAGGAAGTCACACCTGCAGCGTAGGAGTCACACCTGCAGCGTAGGAGTCACACCTGCAGCGTAGGAGTCACACCTGCAGGAGTAGCGTAGGAAGTCACACCTGCAGCGTGGAGTCACACCTGCAGCGTAGTCACACCTGCAGCGTAGGAGTCACACTGCAGCGTAGGAGTCACACCTGCGTAGAGTCACACCTGCAGAGTAGGTAGTCACACCTGCAGCGTAGGAGTCACACCTGCAAGTGGAAGTCACACCTGCAGCGTAGGAGTCACACCTGCAGCGTAGGAGTCACACCTGCAGCGTAGGAGTCACACCTGCAGCGTGGTAGTCACACCTGCAGCGTAGGAGTCACACCTGCAGCGTAGGAGTCACACCTGCAAGTGAAGTCACACCTGCAGCGTAGGAGTCACACCTGCAGCGTAGGAGTCACACCTGCAGCGTAGAAGTCACACCTGCAGTCACACCTGCATAGGGAGTCACACCTACAGCGTGGTAGTCACACCTACAGCGTGGTAGTCACACCTACAGCGTTGAAGTCACACCTGCAGCGTAGGAGTCACACCTGCAGCGTAGGAGTCACATCTGCAGCGTAGGAGTCACACGTTGAAAGTCACACCTGCAGCGTAGGAGTCACACCTGCAGCATGGTAGTCACACCTGCAGCGTGGAAGTCACACCTGCAGCGTTGAAGTCACACCTGCAGCGTAGGAGTCACACCTGCATAGGAGTCACACCTACAGCGTTGAAGTCACACCTGCAGCGTAGGAGTCACACCTGCAGCGTAGGAGTCACACCTGCAGCGTAGGAGTCACACCTGCAACGTAGAAGTCACACCTGCAGCGTGGTAGTCACACCTGCAGCGTAGGAGTCACACTTGCAGCGTAGGAGTCACACTTGCAGCGTAGGAGTCACACCTGCAACGTAGAAGTCACACCTGCAGCGTAGGAGTCACACCTGCAGCGTAGGAGTCACACCTGCAGCGTAGAAGTCACACCTGCAGCGTAGGAGTCACACCTGCAGCGTAGGAGTAGTGGAGTCACACCTGCAGCAGTCACACGCAGCGTAGGAGTCACACCTGCAGCGTAGGAGTCACACCTGCAGCGTAGGAGTACCTGCAGCGTGGAGTCACACCTGCAGCGTAGGAGTCACACCTGCAGCGTTAGAAGTCACCCCTGCAGCGTAGGTAGTCACACCTGCAGCGTAGGAGTCACACTGCAGCGTAGGAGTGCAGGTAGTCACAACGTCACACCTCAGCGTGGTAGTCACACCTGGAGCGTAGGGTCACACCTGCAGTGTAGTAGTCACACTGCAGCGTGGTAGTCACACCCAGCATAGGAGTCACAACTGTAGCGGGAGTCACACCTGCAGTAGGAAGTCACACTGTAGCGTAGAAGTCACACCTGCAGCGTGGTAGTCACACCTGCAACGTAGAAGTCACACCTGCAGCGTGGTAGTCACACCTGGAGCGTAGGAGTCACACCTGCAGCGTGGTAGTCACACCTGCAGCGTAGGAGTCACACCTGGAGCGTAGGAGTCACACCTGCAGCGTAGGAGTCACACCTGCAGCGTGGTAGTCACACCTGCAATGTAGAAGTCACACCTGCAGCGTGGTAGTCACACCTGCAGCGTAGGAGTCACACCTGCAGCGTAGGAGTCACACCTGCAGCGTGGTAGTCACACCTGCAGCATAGGAGTCACACCTGTAGCGTGGATGTCACACCTGCAGAGTGGAAGTCACACATGTAGCGTAGAAGTCACACCTGCAGCGTGGTAGTCACACCTGCAGCGTGGTAGTCACACCTGCAGCGTAGAAGTCACACCTGCAGCGTGGTAGTCACACCTGCAGCGTAGGAGTCACACCTGCAGCGTAGGAGTCACACCTGCAGCGTAGGAGTCACACCTGCAGCGTAGGAGTCACACCTGCAGCGTAGGAGTCACACCTGCAGCGTAGGAGTCACAGCTGCAGCGTAGGAGTCACACCTGCAACGTAGAAGTCACACCTGCAGCGTAGGAGTCACACCCATAGACATATATAGATAGACGCCGCATCGAACGCTACTCCCTACTGGCGCTGACGAGATTTGGGGCCGCCATCTTAGACCGGTCACCCGCTCCGCTCAGTGTTATTTATCTCATAGGTTTATGAGAGGAGACAGCCTAATTGGCCAGATAAACACACTCATAGAATTCAATAATCTGTTTTGTGGAGACATGGTACACCTTGTTTAAGATTTTTTTTAATCGATTTTTTAAAGGTTTTTAAAGATTTTTTAAAAACTGAACGAAGGAAGACTACAAAACCAAAAACCAAGGACACAAAACCCCTCAGATCATGACAATATTAAGATTAATCAGACAATATAATGCACTATAGGCTACAGAGTGACATTGAAAAACATAGCAATAGCATATAGCAATATAATTATATTTCTTCAATAGCAATTCTTGTGTCAGTTGTAATCTAAGTCAGTGTTATGGAATATGACTTATCAAGTCTCAGTTCATAGCCGGGTGAACAATAAACATACTGTAGCATTGTTAACTGCCATTAGCTTAGCGTCGTTTCATTAACGTTACGGTAACAAAGGATCCTCGCTCCTTCTCAACTCTGGTAATATTCAATGAACAAAATACAACCAATATTATAGTAACCCACTGAGCAATAGACGTCTCGTTTAAGTTCACACACGAAATTCGCCCGTCTATAATCGGTCTATATTAACGCAAATCTATACGGTACAATTTAATCCATTAATAATTAAATACAAAATAAAACAATAGTAAATTGTATAAATGGTGGCCAAATGCTGGATTAAAACATTTTAACAGTTATTGATCAATGTACAATGTAGTTTAGATTTAGAAACGGCTAGTCTAAAACGTTCATTTAGACCAGTGGTAGACCGATTTTAGCCCAGACGTCTAGGGACCGTTAGACGTTTATTAGACATTTATTAGACGTCTTTTAGACAGAAAAATATGTTACATCTTACTTGTGAAAAGTAATCCCCTGAGCCCTGCTTCTGATGGTCCGCCGATTGGAGCAGGAATATCCCACACAATGTTCAGGCTTGTTCTCTCACTTGTGCTGCGACTCGACGTACGGTAATAGTACTACGGTTATAATCCCAGAGAATGACCGGTCCAAGATGGCCGCCGCATTTCTCCTTCCAAACAGCCAATGCGGCGTCTATCTCTATATATGTCTATGGTCACACCTGTAGCGTAGGAATCA
This sequence comes from Hirundichthys speculiger, assembly GCA_018398805.1. Classification (NCBI taxonomy): domain Eukaryota; kingdom Metazoa; phylum Chordata; class Actinopteri; order Beloniformes; family Exocoetidae; genus Hirundichthys; species Hirundichthys speculiger. The sequence goes on along the minus strand of JAGFBZ010002571.1, from coordinate 90,286 downwards.
CACCTGCAGCATTACTTGGTTTCTTATGACATTTTTAATCCTGACTTTCTTACACCTGGGTTGTGAAACAGAAAGATAAATAAATGTCTCTTTTTCAGAGCCGACTAGCAAAGTTTGGTTGTTTACTTCCCACGTAGCCGAACAGACAAGCGGCGTCACGCCGGCCGTTTCCTCTGCTACCACTAACCGCCCAGCTACTAACCCAGCGACTCACGGTAAGACCCGACACCACCAGCGGTCTGACACTGGTTCTGGAGACCCGGGCCATGAAAATACTGGTTCTGGAGACCCGGGCCATGAAAATACTGGTTCTGGAGACCCGGGCCACAAAAACACTGGTTCTGGAGACCCGGGCCATGAAAATACTGGTCCCAGAGACCCGGGCCACAAAAATACTGGTTCTGGAGACCCGGGCCATGAAAATACTGGTCCCGGAGACCCGGGCCACGAAAATACTGGTTCTGGAGAACCGTCTAACGGTTCTGAACGTGGTCTCAAAGGCCAGATCAGTTTAGAACCGTTGAACGGTTCTGAACGTGGTCTCGAAGGCCGATCGTTTAGAACCTGAACGGTTCTGAACGTGGTCTCAAAGGCCGATCATTTTAGAACGTCGAACGGTTTCTGAACGTGGTCTCGAAGGCCAGATCATTTAGAAACGTTGAACGGTTCTGAATGGTCTCGAAGGCCGGATCAGTTTAGAACCGTTGAACGGTTCTGAACGTGGTCTCGAAGGCCGGATCAGTTTAGAACCGTCGAACGGTTCTGAACGTGGTCTCGAAGGCCAGATCAGTTTAGAACTGTTGAACGGTTCTGAACGTGGTCTCAAAGGCCGGATCAGTTTAGAACTGTTGAACGGTTCTGAACGTGGTCTCGAAGGCCGGATCAGTTTAGAACCGTCGAACGGTTCTGAACGTGGTCTCGAAGGCCGGATCAGTTTAGAACCGTCGAACGGTTCTGAACGTGGTCTCGAAGGCCGGATCAGTTTAGAACCGTCGAACGGTTCTGAACGTGGTCTCGAAGGCCGGATCAGTTTAGAACCGTCGAACGGTTCTGAACGTGGTCTCGAAGGCCGGATCAGTTTAGAACCGTCCAACGGTTCTGAACGTGTTCTCGAAGGCCGGATCAGTTTAGAAACCTCGTTTGAACGTGTTCGAAGCCGATCAGTTTCCGTCTGAATGAGGACCAGAACTTTCACAGACCTGCTGGGATTATTCCTGCTCATGATCTTCGAAGGGTTTAGCAAGTTGGTTTAGAAGCTGAAAACACGTGATTGTTCCTGAAAATCTAGTAAATCCAGTTAGTGAATGATTGAACCCAACTGTCACTGAAACGGTAAAAAGCTTCTTTAAGTCCCTCAGAAACCTGCTGTCTTTGTTCTTCGTTGTGTTAGCAAAGTTAGCATTAGCAGAAACCTGTTTCAGACTCATCCTGTGTCATACAGCTGCTGGATCATTTTCACAGGTGTCAGATTTCAGAAGGTGGGCGGGGCCAGATCAGGCCGGCAGAGCTGACCAATCAGAGTAGGCTGGCGGGGCTCCTGTCGTAATGTCGTTTCCAGTTTCTGGTCTGGATTCATCTGGATTCATCTGGATTCATCTGGATTCATCCATCTGGGATTCATCCTGGATTCATCCTGGATTCATCCATCCTGGATTCATCCATCCTGGATTCATCCAACCTGGATTCATCCAATCTGGATTCATCCTGGATTCATCCTGGATTCATCCATCTTGGATTCATCCATCCTGGATTCATCCTGGATTCATCTGGATTGGATTCATCTGGATTCATCCTGGATTCATCCAATCTGGATTCATCTTGGATCATCCATCTGGATTCATCCAACCTGGATTAATCCATCGATATCCATCTGGATTCATCATCTGGATCCATCCTGGATCCAACTGGATTCTGGATTCATCCTGGATTCATCCATCTGGATTCATCCATCCTGGATCCATCATCCAATCCTGGATTCATCATCCTGGATTCCATCCTGGATTCATCCATCCTGGATCATCCTGGATCCTGGATTCATCCATCCTGGATTCATCCATCCTGGATTCATCCTGGATTCATCCTGGATTCATCCATCCTGGATTCATCCATCCTGGATTCATCCAATCTGGGGATTCTCCTGGATTCATCCAATCCTGGATTCATCCATCTTGGATTCTTGGATTCCATCCATCCTGGATTCATCCATTCATCCTGGATTCATCATCCTGGATTCATCCATCATTGGATTTCATCCAATCCTGGATTCATCCATCCTGGATTCATCCATCTGGATTGAAATCATCATCCCTGGATTCATCCATCTTGGATTTCTGGATTCAATCCTGGATTTCATCCTGGATTCATCCATCTTGGATTCATCCAATCTGGATTCATCCATCCTGGATTCATCATTCTGGATTCATCCATCCTGGATTCATCCAACCTGGATTCATTCATCCTGGATCTGGATCACCATTCATCCTGGATTCATCCATCTGGATTCATCCAACCTGGATTCATCCTGGATTCATCCTGGATTCATCCTTGGATTCATCCAACCTGGATTCATCCATCCTGGATTCATCCATCCTGGATTCATCCTGGATTCATCTGGATTCATTCATCCATCTTGGATTCATCCATCCTGGATTCATCCATCCTGGATTCATCCATCCTGGATTCATCCATCCTGGATTCATCATCCTGGATTCATCCAATCTGGATTCATCCATCTGGATTCATCCAATCTGGATTCATCCTGGATCCAATCTGGATTCATCCTGGATTCATCCTGGATTCATCCATCATTGGATTCATCCTGGATTCATCTTGGATTCATACCTGGATTTCCATTCATCCTGGATTCATCTGGATTCATCCATCCTGGATTCATAAACCTGGATTCATCCATCCAACTTGGATTCATCCATCCTGGATTCATCCCCTTGGATTCATCCAACCTGGATTCATCCTGGATTCATTCTGGATTCATCCATCTTGGATTCATCCAACCTGGATTCATCCATCCTGGATTCATCCATCTTGGATTCATCCATCCTGGATTCATCCTGGATTCATCCATCCTGGATTCATCCATCCTGGATTCATTCATCCTGGATTCATCTGGATTCATCTTGGATTCATCCATCCTGGATTCATTGGATTCATCCTGGATTCATCCAACCTGGATTCATCTGGATCATCCTGGATTCATCCAATCTGGATTCATCCATCTTGGATCCAACCTGGATTCATTGGATCATCCAACCTGGATTCATTCACCTGGATTTGGATCTTGGATTCATCCATCCTGGATCCATCATCTGGATTCATCCTGGATTCATCCATCTTGGATTCATCCATCCTGGATTCATCCATCCTGGATTCATCATCCATCTGGATTCATCCATCTGGATTCATTTCATCCATTCATCTGGATTCATCCATCCTGGATCATCATCCATCCCTGGATTCATCCATCCTGGATTCCATCCTGGATTCATCCCTGGATTCATCCAACCTGGATTCATCCTGGATTCATCCTGGAATTTCATCCAACCTGGATTCATCCTGGATCATCTGGATTCATCCTGGATTCATCCATCCTGGATTCATCCAACCTGGATTAATCCATCCCCTGGATTTCATCCTGGATTCATCCATCCTGGATTCATCCATTCTGGATTCCATCATCCTGGATTCATCCATCGGGATTCATCATCCTGGATTCATGGATTCATCTGGATTCATCCATCTGGATTCATCCAACCTGGATTCATCCCTGGATCATCCATTCCTGGATTCATCCATCTGGATTCTGGATTCATCCTGGATTCATCCAACCTGGATTCATTCCATCATCCTGGATCATCCTGGATTCATCCATCCTGGATTCATCCAACCTGGATTCATCCATCCTGGATTCATCCATCCTGGATTCATCCAACCTGGATTCATCCATCCTGGATTCATCCATTCTGGATTGATCTATCCTGAATTCATCCATCCTGGATTTATCCATCCTGGATTCATCCAACCTGGATTCATCCATCCTGGATTCATCCTGGATTCATCCATCTGGATTCATCCATCCTGGATCCTGGATTCATCCTGGATCATCCATCCTGGATTTCATCCATCCTGGATCATCATCCTGGATCATCTGGATCCATCCTGGATTCATCCAACCTGGATTCATCCATCTTGGATTTATCCAACTGGATTCATCCATCCTGGATTCATCCATCCTGGATTCATCCAACCTGGATTCATCCAGCCTGGATCATGATGTGAATGTCTGACCTGCAGGCTCTCAAAATTCTGACGTTAATTTGATCTAACGCTGTTAGATCAAATTAACGTCCTTCAACATCTCTCATTCTGTTGGCTTTTTGAAACTGACATACAAAAACAATCAAATACAGTAGTTTTGGTTTCAAAGTGGTGCCTGATTGATGGCTGATTGACAGCTGATTGACGGCTGATTGACGGCTGATTGACAGCTGTCAGGTCTCGTCAGAGTCCCCTCCAACGCTGTCAGCTGTTTCCTGGGACTTAAAGAAGTTTTTGCTGCTCTTTTCACATTTGATGTGACAGAAAAAGCATCCGTCATTCCCGACTGCTCCGTGATCATCTCTTTCATCTCGTGTAGTTAAACTTCCTTCTCCACCCAATCAGTCAGGTCTCTGTCCTCTGAACAGGAATTCAGTAGATTTATTTCTTTAAATATCGTCTGTAGGTTGAGCACTCAGATGTCAGATTGAATGAGCTCTTCCTCCTGGTTTCTGCAGTTGTTTCTTCTCCACAAACACCTCCAGGAACGACTCCTCTGCTGCTCCTCTTAACCTCCCACCGGCCGACGACTAACTTAGCTGACGCTTCATCTCCTGGTAACGCTCGGCGCTGCATCCAAGCTGCATGTCTGCTTCTGCATGACCGCCTCCGTCCTGTCACTGTTGAGGGAAAAAGTTTTTCCTTTGGTTCCATTTTTGTGTGAAAACAAAATTAACATCATCTGATCGTTGTGGGTCCATCAGGTAAATGTGTCTGATGTAAAAAACGAAACGTTTTTCACTGTTTCATGTAGAAATATTAGATTTACAAAGACAAGAGATGATGTGGGACACAGAAGGACCTCAGTCAGGGTCAGGGGTCAGGGGTTAGGGTTAGGGGTAGGGGTTAGGGGTTAGGGGTTAGGGGTTAGGGTTAGGGTTAGGGTTAGGGTTAGGGGTTAGGGTTAGGGTTAGTGGTTAGGGTTAGGGTTAGTGGTTAGGGTTGGGGTTAGGGGTTAGGGGTTAGGGGTTAGTGGTTAGTGGTTAGGGGTTAGGGTTAGGGTTAGGGTTGGTTAGGGTTGGTTAGGGTTGGGGTTAGGTGGGGTTAGGGTTAGGGTTAGGTGGTTTAGGGGTTAGGGTTAGGTTGGTTAGGGTTGGGGTTAGGGGTTAGGGTTAGGGTTAGGGGTTGGGGGGTTAGGGTTAGGGTTAGGGTTGGTTAGTGGTTAAGGTAGGGGTCGGGTTAGGGTTAGGGTTAGGGTTAGGGTTAGGGTTAGGGTTAGGTGGTTAGGGTTAGGGTTAGGGGTTAGGGTTGGGTAGGTTAGGGTGGTTAGGGTTAGGGTTAGTGGTTAGGGTTAGTGGTTAGTGGTTAGGGTTAGTGGTTAAGGTTGGGGTTAGTGGTTAGGGGTTAGGGTTAGGGGTTTGGGGTTGGGGGTCTGGGGTTAGTGGTTAGGGGTTGGGGGTTGGGGTCTGGGGGATAGGGTTAGGGTTAGGGGTTTAGGGTTTTGGGGTTGGGGGCTGGGGGGGTTAGGGGTTAACGGACCTTCTGGATGCTCCATCAGCTGTCCTGGCGTGTTTTATGTTTTGTTGTTGGTTGTTTGAGGTTTTATTTTTCAAACTAAATCTGACAGATGATTCTTTTTAAATAAGCGAAAACAGGATCAAAGAAGGGAGATAACTTTTCCAGCGTAGGAGGCTCAAGGTCTGTTCTTCTTAAATCACTTCTTTGTCTTCTGGACGTAGTTTCTTGGGTGGAGTTGGTGGTGTTGTAGCGGGCTGTGGTGTCAGTAGTTCGATCCCGGGGGTTCTTTGGTTCTGTCCCGGTCCGCTGATGTAAATGTGTTGTTGTAACTGCTGTTGCTGCTTTGGGATGTGTTTTATTGCCTTTTGTTTGCTTGTGTTTTATCTGGAACCTGCTTTTCCACCGTAACGCCGTCTGCAGCAGCGAGGGAGACCGCCGCCGGCGCCGCTGCTACCACGTCCACACCCCCTCCTGCAAGGTCTTCAGGTCCTGAAGGTCCTGGAGCTGTGGCGCGCCCCTCGCTCAGACGGAGCAGGCGTGGTTTAACTCCCGCTCTAACGCCCGATCGTCTCTCCGTCAAACCTTCAAGCCCCCTGAAACCGTTAGCTGCGACCCCCTCACGCCCCCGACCTCCAGCGGCCTTTCGGAGGCCGTCGTCCCATCACAGCTTCAAGCCCTCTCTTGGGTACATCTCCACGCCCCTGAGGAAGAGGCCAACCGGGGGGCGGCGCCCCTCCACCACCAGCTCCCCCCCCGCAGGCTGGAGGTTCACATCACAAAACCCACTGAGCCGCCGGCGCCGCCGGGAAACGTGTCGCCTCCTGCGTCTGAGCCTCTTCACCGGCCGGTCGCCTCCAAGGAGACGCCCGCGACCGCTGGAGACTCAAAAACCCGTCCAGGATCGCACGCGTCCGTCTCGTCTCAGGGGTCGTCTCCGTGGCAACACAAAGGTGAGGCTTTAGATGTGAGAGAATCTTCCCTGTTGTCGCCGTCGTTGAACCACAGGAAGAACAAACCGGCGGCGGCGCCGCCGTGGCCCCTGCTGAGCGCCAGCCGACCGGATCCTCCGGAGGACTCGTCTGGTTCTGAGACCTTCGCTGATTATTTACCGGACCTACTGGAGATGGAGGATGACGCTGTCAGCCCGTATGAGTTTGATCCCGCCTCCTTCTCAGAGGACCCGCCCACCGGCCTCTCTCAGACCAATCAGGCGGCTTTGACTGCTGTTGAACGAGTGGAGGGGCTGATGGGAAGTCCTGCCGCCATCAGGCCGACGCCACCTGTGTCCCTGCTCCCACTGACGTCCTCCACGTCCATCGTTGAGGAGGAAGACGACGCCCACATGTCCATTTCCTTGTATACGGCTGCTTTCGCTCCTGCAGGGATGCATTCATCTGTCGTCCCTCTGTCCTCCTCTTCCTCAGTCCGTCCTCTTCCTTCTCCTACCATCTCTGAAGAAGCTCCACCGTCTCCTCAAGTCCAACCGTCCTCCAGCGCCGTGACTTCTGTCCTGCTCTCATCAACATCTCTGTCCTCCAGTTTTCAAAGGGAATTTGAAGCCAAGGCGCCTTTGTTGTCACTTTCCTGTCTCTCCTGCGGCGCCTCAGACGACGTCCATCGATGGTTCGACACTTGCAGAGCACCTTTTACCTTCCAAGGACGTGTCTGACGGCTTCAGACAGCAGCTGCGCCGCTCTGAAGGTGCTCAGTCAGGTGCAGACGTCCATTCAGCGGACGGACTCTTGAGTCGGATCGACCCGACACCTTCAGGACGTCCGTGGACGGATCCATCAGCGGTTCTGAGGCCGTCCTCAGATGCAGCCAGTCAAGTCTCATTTCAGTCTGATCTGACAGGTTTCAGTGACTCGCAGACCCGTCCAGGTGAGCTGCATCAAGAACAAAAGGCACATGTCCACAGAGAGCCAGGTTCACCTTCAAGTGCTTTCCTTTCAACCTGCAGTTCCTGTCTCCGTGACAACCTGTCAATCACAGAGTCTCCGCCTGCTGCCGGGATCACAGAGAGGATGATGGACGGAGGACCTCGAAGCTCACCGGGCCTCGGTTCCACCAGAGAGCTTGAAGAGCATCGGACCGCCAGACCGCCCCCCGGTGGCCATGACAGCACATTCAGCCGCCCCCCATCCCCCTTTACTGTTTCTGGATGGGAGGGGGGACCCCGAGCCGAGCTGGGCCTCCCTTCCTCCCTCTGGCGTTCATCCCACCGCCCCCCCCGTCGCAGCCGTCTCCTCCCTCCCACCCTCAGATCCAGAAATCCGCTTCTCGTTGCCAACTGGACAGACGTCTGCGTCCGGGCTGCCGACAACAACCCGCTACGCCCTGGACGGACATTTACAGACGTCTCAGAGACTGCCCACACGGCCTGTCGTCCCCGCCGCCGAGCCAGTTACGCCTTCGGTTGGACCGTCTGACAGACGGGAGCCCGCCGCCTCTCAGCCGTTAGCTTCTGCTGAAGTGGACGGTGGTGACGAGGTTCTGTTGCATCTCAGTAGCGTTGATGTAACGAGTCCAGAAACTGCTCCCAACCCTGAATCCAAACCTTCTGGCCTGATCTCCCCGACTTCCTCTGTCCACGCTCCCGATCAAAGCTCCATTTCTGGGTTTGAAGACGTCCCAAACCCTCCAAACGGCAGCCTCGCCGCAAACCCCACTGTCCAAGACGACGACTCCGTTCCCGTTGAAGCGTCGCGAACTGAAAACGCGTCAACGCTCAGAGAGGCGGAGTCATCGGAGGGGAAACTGGCGGGCGGTTTGGATGGAGACGCATCAGCAAAGCTGGATTTAAGCGTCCCAGGAGGGTCTGCGGACCTGGACCGAGACCACCGCAGTGTCTCTCCGACGTCCCGTCCAGCTGCGGACGCTCTGGTGACCACGACGAACGTTTCACGTCCCGGTCCGACCGACCCGCCCTGCCGATGTAACCGGAGCTTTCATTTCCCGTGTGGAACATCGGCGAACCGTACGTGACGCAGCGACCGTAGACGCAGCGACCGTAGACGCAGCGACCGTAGACGCAGCGACCGTAGACGTAGACGATAAAGGCGGGAATCATCTAGAAGCCTAACAACCCTAACCCTAGCCTGTGGGACCTGTACGAAGTCTTAAAGTCTCGTTAACGTCCTCCTGAAGTCGTCCTGAAGTCGTCCTGACGAGCTCCTTCCTGTCCCACCGTCTAAAAACCAGAACACGATTATAGCACGTATAACAAACAAAATGTGTTGATTCAGGACGTAACGTCACAGTTTTACGACTTTCACAGTTTCGGAACATAAATTCAGAATTTTGTGTCAAAATGTCACAATTTTAGCGGAATTTGGAAAATTAGCTTTTTATGACAAATTTGTAGTTTTGCAACAAATAAATTGTGATTTTAGGACGTTAATGTGTCAGTTAATGTCCTAAAGTTGAGATTTGACCAAATTCATCATTTTATGACAAAAAGTCACAATTTTGTAAATGTCACGATTTTATGACAAAATGTTGTGAATTTGCAAAATTTTTAATTTTATGACAAAACTGAGCTTTAATGACTGAAATATAACAAAAATGTACAAAATCACAAAAATTGAATTATCAGTTATACAAAATTCAAAATTGAAATGACTGTAGCCACATTATATTATATTATATTATATTATATTATATTATATTATATTATATTATAAATGTATAAGATTGTGAACTTTTTCTCTTGTTAAATTGCAAATTTTCCCATAAAGTCACAGTTACTTTTAGATAAAAATCAGTTTTATAATTTGGTATGTCAAAAACTTCCTCATAAAAGACTAAAAAAAAATATGAAATTATAATTCTTTTGTTGTATCATCATACATTTTTAAAATAAAATATAAATTTCTTGAAATCAATTTACTTTAGTCCAAATCGCCTTTTCTGATATAATCACAACTTTTCGAGCATAAATGTTTTTCTTTTTTTCAATAAAAACAGGTGACTTTTACACAAAATTTAAAACTTTTTCCTCAGAAAACAAAAATAAAAATGAAATTGTAACTTTTAGCATCGATTCCTTTTTAATCTAAAACCATGACCCGTTTACTTGAATAAATGAGGAAAACGTTTGTTCGGTTCAGAAATCTGGTCATCAAGTGTCTCAGGATGAAGATGGTTATTGAACCAGAAAATAAGATTTTAAGACTGGATACATGTTTGATTGTCCTCTAAGGTGGTTGGGTTTGACGTCACTGCGTCCAGGTTCAGTAGTTCTTTATTTTAGTAGTTAGATGGACGAGGAGGCGGAGCTTCTGATCTGTCTGATGATTAGACTCCAACAGGAGTAGCAGGTGTCGTCATCCAGTCAGATTGTAGTTTTTAACCTGGTAGTTGTAGTTCAAACAGATTGTAGCAGTTCAGTCTCACTTTTCCATCCTAGTTTCACAGCTTCTGTCTTTTTCCCTTAATCAGTTTACCGCCCATCCAGCTTCTCGGTGGAGATGATCTGATCATCACAGATTTCATTCTGATTATAAATAAATAACCCAAAAATGTGAATAAAAACAGAATGCAGTGGTTTACAAATCTCATAAACCCCCTAGAACCTGCAGTTCCTCTACCGACCACTAGAGGCTGCGGTTCCTCTACCGACCACTAGAGGCTGCAGTTCCACTACTGACCACTAGAGGCTGCAGTTCCTCTACCGACCACTAGAGGCTGCAGTTCCACTACTGACCACTAGAGGCTGCAGTTCCTCTACCGACCACTAGAGGCTGCAGTTCCTCTACTGACCCCTAGAGGCTGCAGTTCCACTACTGACCACTAGAGGCTGCGGTTCCTCCACCAACCACTAGAGGCTGCAGTTTCACTACTGACCACTAGAGGCTGCAGTTCCTCTACCGACCACTAGAGGCTGCAGTTCCTCTACCGACCACTAGAGGCTGCAGTTCCTCTACTGACCACTAGAGGCTGCAGTTCCTCCACCGACCACTAGAGGCTGCGGTTCCTCTACCGACCACTAGAGGCTGCAGTTCCTCCACCGACCACTAGAGGCTGCAGTTCCTCCACCGACCACTAGAGGCTGCGGTTCCTCCACCGACCACTAGAGGCTGCGGTTCCTCCACCGACCACTAGAGGCTGCAGTTCCACTACTGACCACTAGAGGCTGCAGTTCCACTACTGACCACTAGAGGCTGCAGTTCCTCTACCGACCACTAGAGGCTGCAGTTCCTCTACTGACCACTAGAGACTGCAGTTCCTCTACCGACCACTAGAGGCTGCGGTTCCTCTACCGACCACTAGAGGCTGCAGTTCCACTACTGACCACTAGAGGCTGCAGTTCCTCTACCGACCACTAGAGGCTGCAGTTCCACTACTGACCACTAGAGGCTGCAGTTCCTCTACCGACCACTAGAGGCTGCAGTTCCTCTACTGACCCCTAGAGGCTGCAGTTCCACTACTGACCACTAGAGGCTGCGGTTCCTCCACCAACCACTAGAGGCTGCAGTTTCACTACTGACCACTAGAGGCTGCAGTTCCTCTACCGACCACTAGAGGCTGCAGTTCCTCTACCGACCACTAGAGGCTGCAGTTCCTCTACTGACCACTAGAGGCTGCAGTTCCTCCACCGACCACTAGAGGCTGCGGTTCCTCTACCGACCACTAGAGGCTGCAGTTCCTCCACCGACCACTAGAGGCTGCAGTTCCTCCACCGACCACTAGAGGCTGCGGTTCCTCCACCGACCACTAGAGGCTGCGGTTCCTCCACCGACCACTAGAGGCTGCAGTTCCACTACTGACCACTAGAGGCTGCAGTTCCACTACTGACCACTAGAGGCTGCAGTTCCTCTACCGACCACTAGAGGCTGCAGTTCCTCTACTGACCACTAGAGACTGCAGTTCCTCTACTGAACACTAGAGGCTGTAGTTCCTCTACCGACCACTAGAGGCTGCAGTTCCACTACTGACCACTAGAGGCTGCGGTTCCTCTACTGACCACTAGAGGCTGCGGTTCCTCCACCGACCACTAGAGGCTGCAGTTCCTCCACCGACCACTAGAGGCTGCAGTTCCACAACTGACCACTAGAGGCTGCAGTTCCTCTACTGACCACTAGAGGCTGCGGTTCCTCCACCGACCACTAGAGGCTGCAGTTCCTCCACCGACCACTAGAGGCTGCAGTTCCTCTACCGACCACTAGAGGCTGCAGTTCCACTACTGACCACTAGAGGCTGCGGTTCCTCCACCGACCACTAGAGGCTGCAGTTCCTCCACCGACCACTAGAGGCTGCAGTTCCTCTACCGACCACTAGAGACTGCAGTTCCTCTACTGAACACTAGAGACTGCAGTTCCTCTACCGACCACTAGAGGCTGCAGTTCCTTTACCGACCACTAGAGGCTGCAGTTCCTCTACCGACCACTAGAGGCTGCAGTTCTCTCTAGACCGACCACTAGAGGCTGCAGTTCCTCTACTGACCACTAGAGGCTGCGGTTCCTCAACCTGACCACTAGAGGCTGCAGTTCCTCTACCGACCACTAGAGGCTGCAGTTCCTCTACCGACCACTAGAGGCTGCGGTTCCTCAACCGACCACTAGAGGCTGCAGTTCCTCTACCGACCACTTGAGGCTGCGGTTCCTCTACTTACCCCTAGAGGCTGCGGTTCCTCTACCGACCGCTAGAGGCTGCAGTTCCTCTATTGACCCCTAGAGGCTGCGGTTCCTCTACCGACCGCTAGAGGCTGCAGTTCCTCTATTGACCCCTAGAGGCTGCGGTTCCTCTACCGACCGCTAGAGGCTGCAGTTCCTCCACCGACCACTAGAGGCTGCAGTTCCTCTACCGACCCCTAGAGGCTGCGGTTCCTCTACCGACCGCTAGAGGCTGCAGTTCCTCTATTGACCCCTAGAGGCTGCGGTTCCTCTACCGACCGCTAGAGGCTGCAGTTCCTCTACTTACCCCTAGAGGCTGCGGTTCCTCTACCGACCGCTAGAGGCTGCAGTTCCTCTATTGACCCCTAGAGGCTGCGGTTCCTCTACTTACCCCTAGAGGCTGCGGTTCCTCTACCGACCACTAGATGCTGCAGTTCCTCTACCGACCACTAGAGGCTGCAGTTCCTCTACTGACCACTAGAGGCTGCGGTTCCTCTACCGACCGCTAGAGGCTGCAGTTCCTCTATTGACCCTAGAGGCTGCGGTTCCTCTACCGACTAGAGCTGCAGTTCCTCTAGAGGCTGCACTCTACCGACCACTAGAGGCTGCAGTTCCTCTATTGACCACTAGAGGCTGCAGTTCCTCTACCGACCACTAGAACTTGCATTTCCTCTACCGACCACTAGAGGCTGCGGTTCCTCCACCGACCACTAGAGGCTGCAGTTCATCCACCGACCACCAAAACCTACCTGACGTCATCGTCTGACAGTGACTCCGTTTACTTACACTTCAATTAAAGTACAACTCGAAATGATGCATTCATTAATATGATCTGGCTTCAGCCCAAAGACAAATAAGAATTTCAGTCGTCCTTTTCTGTCCAACCCTGACCAGGACAACATGCTTCTCTTTTAAAGTGTTTTCAGCACATAAAAGCTTATAACTAGTCCACATCAGAACCGTAGTCTGGTTCTGACAGACCCGTCATGGTACCAGGCTCAGCAGATGTCTTGATCCTGCAGCCTGGAGGAGTCCTGGAGTGAGGACTGCTAGCTATTGATACGGCTGGCTGTCAATCAAGAAACCACACCCCTCATTAATTATAAGTGCTTAAATGAAGTTGTAGCTGATGAAGTAGATTAATTCTCTCGTCCAGTTGTCATGGACATGAACTCTGCTGATAGAGACCAAACATTTTTTTTGTCCCAGACTATAGGATTGTTTAATTCCCATCATTATAATTATTGATCATTAATATCAGCTCCATCTCTGAGCTCTCCAGGTTCCTCCAGGTTCCTCCAGGTTCTTTTCTCTTCAGTCTCTCTACATGTTTGAGACGTGTTGCTGCCACCAAATTCAACCTGATCATATTTTTCATTAAATGTCCAAATGTCTCACTTTTAACGTTTACGTCCTGCGCAGAACAAAATACGGGTTTATGAGATTTGGCGGCCGCTGCAGTTCACAAAGTGGTGCAGTTGTGAAGCTGGCAGGACGGAGTCGTCCATGACTGTAGATACCACAGAGACACCTGGTGGCCGCTGTGAGGCATAGCAGGAGAGCTCACAGCTGGGTGGTTCTGGTCCGATTCACAGCTGGGTGGTTCTGGTCCGATTCACAGCTGGGTGGTTCTGGTCCGATCCGCTGCATCTGAGGAGGAAATTAAACGTCCTCGTTACAGGATCAAGAACATGTTCAGTTTTATAATAGAATGTTTAAAAATGGGTTTAAAGGTGCTTTAAAGGTCTGCTGGCTCCACTGAACTGGCTGCAACTCTGGAGGAGGGGCTTCAGAAACGCAGGTGGACCAGAAACGCAGGTGGACCAGAAACCCAGGTGGACCAGAAACCCAGGTGGACCAGAAACCCAGGTGGACCAGAAACGCAGGTGGACCAGAAACCCAGGTGGACCAGAAACCCAGGTGGACCAGAAACTCAGGTGGACCAGAAACCCAGGTGGACCACATGGAACCTCTCAGAGAGGAGAAGAAACCTGGACGGCCCCCACCTGAGAGTCAGGTGATCCTGTCAGGTCATGTGACTCCCTGAAGTGCTGCCTGACGGCTCCTGGAGGGTGTTAGAGGTCCAGCCAGGTGCTGATCATCATCATCGATGACTTTGATCAGGAACAAGCTGAAGTTTCTGGAGCTTCTTTAACACAACGAGACTCAACTTTCCTTCATAAGAATCTTTTTTTTCTTGGAAAATTGTGACTCTTTTCCCTTTTTTTTGTGACATCACAACTTTTTAATAAAATCTCCAACCTTGGTGGACTTCAAGAAAGAGATGTGCGTCTGCCTTTAAAACCTCAGGACCTTCAGGTGGAGCCAGAACTTCCTGGTTCTGCTGACCTGCTGCAGAACCAGACCCACTGTCAGGCACGGCGGTGGAGGACTGATGCTCTGGGGACCATGAGCTCCTCTGTAGACCTGGAGACACGTGAGTCCATCTGCCTGACAGCTGGTGATTGGCCAAAACTGGGTCATGTGACCAGGACGGTGATCCAGACGCAGCAGCAGATCTACATCAGCATGAACAGAACCAAGGTTCTGGACCGGACCTGTTGAGTCATGACGGTACCTGGTGTTGCCCACATCAACCCTCGAGACTCGGAGCTCATAAAATACTTTTTAATTTGATTGAAAAATGCATAAAAGTATAAATTAATGGTCTCAACTAAACGGCCGTTATGGAGGCCATTAATTCCGCCTCCTCAGATGAAATCCCCGACTTAATGGACTCCCTGCAGCCAATCAGGATCCAGTATCTGGACCATTACACAGCTGGTTCAGCCATCAACATCTGTGCAGAAACCAACATTAAAAATGAGAAGTTGGGAAGCTGCTAAACCCATAAATGTAATTTTTTAAAATTACATTTGAAC
>JAGFBZ010002571.1:0-70000 GCA_018398805.1 Hirundichthys speculiger | reverse complement strand
TACTTTATTTTTTAATTTAACTTTACAAAGTTTATTTAACTTAATTTTTTTATTTAGATTTAACTTTTTTTTTGCTCTTTGACTGGAATTTATTTGACTAAATAAACAAAAAAATTAACTTCATATACAATATATATATTAGTTTATTTAATTTATACATTAATTGTATTTTGATTTATTGGCCATAAAATCAAGAAAAAAAAACAGAAAATTACCTGAAATTTAATGAAAATAATAGTTAAAAAAGGAAAAAAGTTATAATAAAGAAATCAGAAAAATTATTTTTGAACTGGAATTACATAAACAGGAAAAATAAAATAGAATAAAATAATGATTTAAAGAAAATCAGAACCATTGTTTTCATTTAAACCTCTTTAATGATGCTGTTGGACTGATCTGAACAGAGTACCGACGATGTTCATCCAGCAGGTGGAGCTGCAGCTGCATCTCTGCAGCCTCCAGACCTCCAGACCTCCAGACCTGCAGACATTCAGACCTGCAGACCTCCAGACCTCCAGACCTACAGCCTACAGACCTCCAGGCCTCCAGACCTGCAGACCTCCAGATCTGCAGCCTCCAGACCTCCAGACCTGCAGATATCCAGACCTCCAGACCTCCAGACCTCCAGACCTGCAGACATTCAGACCTGCAGACCTCCAGACCTGCAGCCTCCAGACCTCCAGACCTCCAGACCTGCAGACATTCAGACCTGCAGCCTCCAGACCTGCAGACCTGCAGACCTCCAGACCTACAGCCTACAGACCTCCAGGCCTCAAGACCTGCAGACCTCCAGATCTGCAGCCTCCAGGCCTCCAGACCTGCAGACCTCCAGATCTGCAGCCTCCAGACCTCCAGACCTGCAGACCTCCAGACCTCCAGACCTGCAGATATCCAGACCTGCAGACTTCCAGACCTGCAGACCTCCAGACCTCCAGACCTCCAGACCTGCAGATATCCAGACCTCCAGACCTGCAGACCTGCAGACATTCAGACCTGCAGACCTCCAGACCTGCAGACCTGCAGACCTCCAGACCTACAGCCTACAGACCTCCAGGCCTCCAGACCTGCAGACCTCCAGATCTGCAGCCTCCAGACCTCCAGACCTGCAGATATCCAGACCTGCAGACCTCCAGACCTCCAGACCACAGCCTCCAGACCTGCAGACCTCCAGACCTCCAGACCACAGCCTCCAGACCTGCAGCCTCCAGACCTCCATACCTCCATACCTCCAGACCTCCAGACCTGCAGCCTCCAGACATCCAGACCTCCAGACCTCCAGACCTGCAGCCTCCAGACATCCAGACCTCCAGACCTCCAGACATCCATACCTCCAGACATCCAGAACTCCAGACATTCAGACCTCCAGACATTCAGACCTCCAGACCTGCAGACCTCCAGACCTCCAGACCTACAGCCTCCAGACCTGCAGCCTCCAGAACTCCAGACCTCCAGACCTCCAGACCTCCAGACATCCAGACATCCAGACCTCCAGACCTCCAGACCTCCAGACCTCCAGACCTCCAGACCTCCAGACCTCCAGACCTCCAGACCTCCAGACCTCCAGACCTCCAGACCTCCAGACCTCCAGACCTGCAGACCTCCAGACCTCCAGACCTCCTGCTGGGTGTCTGATCTCATGTCTTTGTCTTCCAGCCTCATGGATCCAGAGACCTACTCGTCCCTCTGGTCTCCTGCTAACTTCACCAACTGCTCAGTGACTGCAGGTACGTTCAGACTTCAGCATTTCTTTCTATTCGGTTTAATTTAGTTGAATAATTACCGGCGGTGACTTCTAAAAAGAATCATTTCTGGAGTTTTAAATGTGGATTTGTGGGTTTTCTGTTCAGAAAACGCAGCTGGTGTAGCGGAGCAGCTGGCTAACTTCTCCAGGAACAACCTGTCTGACGACGAGGTGAGAACGAAGAGCCAAGACCTCGGGTTAGAGGACCCAGGGCTAGGGATAGTGGTTAGAGGACTGAGGGTTAGGGGTTAGGGACTGAGGGTTAGGGGTTAGGGGTTAGAGGACTGAGGGTTAGGGGTTAGAGGACTGAGGGTTAGGGGTTAGGGGACCTCGGGTTAGGGGTTAGGGGTTAGGGGTTAGGACTAGGGTTAGGGTTAGGGGTTAGGGACTGAGGGTTAGGGGTTAGAGGACTGAGGGTTAGGGGTTAGGGGACTGAGGCTAGGGTTAGGGTTAGAGGACTGAGGGTTTAGGGTTAGGGGTTAGGGTTAGGGGTTAGGGACTGAGGGTTAGGGGGTTAGAGGACTGAGGGTTAGGGGTTAGGGGACTGAGGGTTAGGGGTTAGAGGACTGAGGGGTTTAGGGGTTAGGGGACCTCGGGTTAGGGGTTAGGGGACCTCGGGTTAGGGGTTAGGGATTAGAGGACTGAGGGTTAGGGGTTAGAGGACTGAGGGTTAGGGGTTAGGGGACTGAGGGCTAGGGTTAGGGGTTAGAGGACTGAGGGTTAGGGGTTAGGGGACCTCAGGTTAGGGGTTAGAGGACTGAGGGTTAGGGGTTAGGGGTTAGAGGACTGAGGGTTAGGGGTTAGGGGACTGAGGGGCTAGGGGGGTTAGGGGTTAGAGGACTGAGGGTTAGGGGTTAGGGGACCTCAGGTTAGGGGTTAGAGGACTGAGGGTTGGGGTTAGAGGAGGGGTTAGGGGTTAGAGGACCCAGGGCTAGGGTTAGGGGTTAGAGGACTGAGGGTTAGGGTTAGGGGACCTCAGGTTAGGGGTTAGGGGGCTGAGGGTTAGGGGTTAGAGGACTGAGGGTTAGGGGTTAGGGGACCTCGGGTTAGGGGTTAGAGGACTGAGGGTTAGGGGTTAGAGGACCTCGGGTTAGGGGTTAGAGGACTGAGGGTTAGGGGTTAGGGGACCGGGTTAGGGTTAGGGTTAGAGGACTGAGGGGTTAGGGGTTAGAGGACTGAGGGTTAGGGGTTAGGGGACCTCGGGTTAGGGGTTAGAGGACTGAGGGTTAGGGGTTAGGGGTTACTGGGGTTAGGTTAGGGGACTGAGGGTTAGGGGTTAGGGGACCTCGGGTTAGGGGTTAGAGGACTGAGGGGTTAGGGGTTAGAGGACCTCGTGTTAGGGGTTAGGGGACCTCGGGTTAGGGGTTAGAGGACTAAGGGTTAGGGGTTAGGGGTTAGAGGACTGAGGGTTAGGGGTTAGAGGACTGAGGGTTAGGGGAGGACTGAGGGTAGGGGGTTAGAGGACTCGGGTTAGGGGTTAGGGGTTAGGGGACCTCGGGTTAGGGTTAGGGGTTAGAGGACTGAGGGTTAGGGGTTAGAGGACTGAGGGTTAGGGGTTAGGGGACTGAGGGCTAGGGTTAGGGGTTAGAGGACTGAGGGTTAGGGTTAGGGGACTCAGGTTAGGGGTTAGGGACTGAGGGTTAGGGGTTAGGGGTTAGAGGACTGAGGGTTAGGGGTTAGGGGGGGACTGGGTTAGGGTTAGGGGAGGGCTAGGGTTAGGGGTTAGAGGACTGAGGGTTAGGGGTTAGGGGACCTCAGGTTAGGGGTTAGAGGACTGAGGGTTGGGGGTTAGAGGACTGAGGGTTAGGGGTTAGAGGACCCAGGGCTAGGGTTAGGGGTTAGAGGACTGAGGGTTAGGGTTAGGGGACCTCAGGTTAGGGGTTAGGGGGCTGAGGGTTAGGGGTTAGGGGACTGAGGGTTGGGGTTAGAGGACTGAGGGTTAGGGGTTAGGGGACCTCGGGTTAGGGGTTAGAGGACTGAGGGTTAGGGGTTAGAGGACCTCGGGTTAGGGGTTAGAGGACTGAGGGTTAGGGGTTAGGGGACCTCGGGTTAGGGGTTAGAGGACTGAGGGTTAGGGGTTAGAGGACTGAGGGTTAGGGGTTAGGGGACCTCGGGTTAGGGGTTAGAGGACTGAGGGTTAGGGGTTAGAGGACTGAGGGTTAGAGGTTAGGGGACTGAGGGTTAGGGGTTAGGGGACCTCGGGTTAGGGGTTAGAGGACTGAGGGTTAGGGGTTAGAGGACCTCGTGTTAGGGGTTAGGGGACCTCGGGTTAGGGGTTAGAGGACTAAGGGTTAGGGGTTAGGGGTTAGAGGACTGAGGGTTAGGGGTTAGAGGACTGAGGGTTAGGGGTTAGAGGACTGAGGGTTAGGGGTTAAAGGACTGAGGGTTAGGGGTTAGGGGACCTCGTGTTAGGGGTTAGGGGACCTCGGGTTAGGGGTTAGAGGACTGAAGGTTAGGGGTTAGAGGACTGAGGGTTAGGGGTTAAAGGACTGAGGGTTAGGGGTTAGGGAACTGAGGGTTAGGGGTTAGAGGACCTCGTGTTAGAGGTTAGGGGACCTCGGGTTAGGGGTTAGAGGACCTCGTGTTAGGGGTTAGGGGACCTCGGGTTAGGGGTTAGGGGACCTCGGGTTAGGGGTTAGGGGACTGAGGGTTAGGGGTTAGGGGACTGAGGGTTAGGGGTTAGGGGTTAGAGGACTGAGGGTTAGGGGTTAGAGGACCCAGGGCTAGGGGTTAGAGGACCCAGGGCTAGGGTTAGGGGTTAGAGGACTGAGGGTTAGGGGTTAGAGGACTGAGGGTAAGGGGTTAGAGGACCCAGGGCTAGGGGTTAGAGGACTGAGGGTAAGGGGTTAGAGGACTGAGGGTTAGGGGTTAGAGGACCTCGGGTTAGGGGTTAGAGGACTGAGGGTTAGGGGACCTCGGGTTAGGGGTTAGAGGACCTCGGGTTAGGGGTTAGAGGACTGAGGGTTAGGGGTTAGGGGACCTCGGGCTAGGGGTTAGGGGACTGAGGGTTAGGGGTTAGAGGACTGAGGGTTAGGGGTTAGAGGACCTTGGGTTAGGGGTTAGGGGACCTCGGGTTAGGGGTTAGGGGTCCTAGGGTTAGGGGTTAGAGGACTGAGGGTTAGAGGTTAGGGGACTCTAGGGTTAGGGGTTAGGGGATGAGGGTTAGGGGGTTAGAGGACTGAGGGTTTAGGGGAGAGGGTTAGGGGTTAGGGGACTGGGGTTAGGGGACTGAGGGTTAGGTTAGGGGACTCGGGTTAGGGGTTAGGGTTAGGGGTTAGGGGTTAGGGGACTGAGGGTTAGGGGTTAGGGGACCTCGGGTTAGGGGTTAGGGGACTGAGGGTTAGGGGTTAGAGGACTGAGGGTTAGGGGTTAGAGGACCTCGGGTTAGGGGTTAGGGGACCTCGGGTTAGGGGTTAGGGGTCCTAGGGTTAGGGGTTAGAGGACTGAGGGTTAGAGGTTAGGGGACTGAGGGTTAGGGGTTAGGGGACTGAGGGTTAGGGGTTAGAGGACTGAGGGTTAGGGGTTAGGGAACCTAGGGTTAGGGGTTAGGGGACCGAGGGTTTGGGGTTAGGGAACCTAGGGTTAGGGGTTAGAGGACCTCGGGTTAGGGGTTAGGGGACCTCGGGTTAGGGGTTAGGGGTCCTAGGGTTAGGGGTTAGAGGACTGAGGGTTAGGGGACTGAGGGTTAGGGGTTAGAGGACTGAGGGTTAGGGGTTAGAGGACTGAGGGTTAGGGGTTAGGGGACTGAGGGTTAGGGGACTGAGGGTTAGGGGTTAGGGGTCTGAGGGTTAGGGGTTAGAGGACTGAGGGTTAAGGGTTAGGGAACCTAGGGTTAGGGGTTAGGGACCTAGGGTTATGGGTTCTGAGGTCCAGGAGACCAGCTGGGTGACGAGCCTGACTCACCCCCCCCCCCCCCCCCCCTCAGGTGTCTCACGTGGTGACGAAGGTCCAGGAGCTGGTCAACGTTGCTCGGATCGACGTGGCGGTGGCTGAGAGCGTCGTCAACATCATCTCCAACGTGATGGTGAGCTCGGAGACGGCGCCGGTCAACACCTCCAACAGGTAGGCTCCTCTCTGGACCCGGTCTCCTGGTTCTGGTCCCGGTTCTGACCCGTTGTCCCGGTCCTCAGGGCTCTGAGGGCGGTGGAGGAGCTGGCTCAGAAGGTGGAGTTTGAAGGTCCGTCCATCAACTTGACCTCCAGGAACCTGGCTCTGGGGGTTCTGGCCCTGAACAGTTCCACCTTCAACGGGACGTCCTTCAGCGCCTTCATCCCCCCCAACGCCACCGACCCCAAGGTGCGCCGCTCCCGTCCACTTTAGTTTAATTACAGCGCTAATTAATGCTGCTGGTTTGACTCCTCGTTTCCTTCCTCTCCTGGACTGTTTTATCTCCTTACCTTCCTCACATCCTTTACTCCTTCATTCTTTCCTTTCCTCTCCTTCGTCCTTCGTCCTTCGTCCTTCTCTTTTCCCTGCCTGCTCCTCTTCTCTGCTTCCTCTCATCATTTTGTCTTCTCGTTCATTTTCCATCCATCCTTTCTGACTTTGTCCTCTTGTCTCCTTCTCCTCTTGTCACATTTTGACTTTCATCTCTACTTGTTTCCTGCTTGTTCTTTCTTCCTTGTGTCCTCCTTTGTTTCCTTGTACATCTCCTTGTTTCCTCACTCCTCCTTATAACAATAAAAATCTCTAATGTCTCTTGCTTCCTTTTCTCTTATTTTACCTTCTCCTTGTTTCCTCAACATCTCCTCATCTCCTCATCTCCTTGTTCCTGGTCTCCTTGTTCCTGGTCTCCTGGTTCCTGGTCCCTGGTCTCCTGGTTCCTGGTCTCCTCATCTCCTGGTTCCTGGTCTCTTCATCTCCTGGTTTCCTGGTCCCTGGTCTCCTGGTTCCTGGTCCCTGGTCGTCTGATCTCCTTGTTCCTGGTCTCCTGGTCCCTCGTCTTCTGATCTCCTGGTTCCTGGTCTTCTGATCTCCTGGTTCCTGGTCTCCTGGTCCCTGGTCTTCTGATCTCCTTGTTCCTGGTCTCCTGGTCTCCTGGTTCCTGGTCCCTGGTCTCCTGATCTCCTTGTTCCTGGTCTCCTGGTTCCTGGTCTCCTGGTTCCTGGTCTCCTGGTCTCTGGTCTCCTGGTCTCCTGGTCTCCTGACCCTAACCCTCAGGTTGAGTTTGAGCTGACCACCAACCCTCTGGCCCAGGTGAGCCTCCCCTCGTCTCTGCTGTCAGGTCCTGGTCTGAGCGAGTCCGACAGGTTGTCTCTGTCCAGGATCAACTTCCTGTTCTTCAGCAGCACCAACCTGTTCAAGGTGAGTGAAGGTGGCAGATGTTGCCAGATCTGGTCAACATTCAGGAGTTTTACAGTTGTAGATCAAAAACGGGTGAAGAACCTCTTCATCCTCAGTCTGGTTCTCCTGGTTCTTCTTATTGGTTCTTCTGGTTCTTCTCCTGGTTCTTCTGGTTCTTCCTCTGGTTCTTCCTCTGGTTCTTCTGGTTCTCCTGGTTCTTCTTCCTGGTTCTTCTGGTTCTCCTGGTTCTTCTGGTTCTTCTTCTGGTTTTCCTGGTTCTTCTTCCTGGTTCTTCTGGTTCCTCCCCCTTATTCTTCTCCTGGTTCTTCTTCTGGTTCTCCTGGTTCTTCCTCTGGATCTTCTTCTGGTTCTCCTGGTTCTTCTGGTTCTTCTTCTGGTTCTCCTGGTTCTTCCTCTGGTTCTTCCTCTGGTTCTGGTTCTTCTTCCTGGTTCTTCTGGTTCTTCTCCTGGTTCTTCTGGTTCTTCTTTTGGTTCTCCTGGTTCTTCCTCTGGTTCTCCTGGTTCTTCTTCCTGGTTCTTTTGGTTCTTCTCCTGGTTCCTCCTCTGGATCTTCTTCTGGTTCTCCTGGTTCTTCTGGTTCTTCTTCTGGTTCTCCTGGTTCTTCTTCCTGGTTCTTCTGGTTCCTCCCCCTGGTACTTCTGGTTCTTCCTCTGGTTCTTCTTCTGGTTCTTCCTGGCTCTTCTTCCTTGTTCTTCTGACTCATTCAGTGTCTTAGACACTAAATTGACGCTGGAGCTGTCTGTCCTCCAGAAAGACCAGGACAGCCTGTCTCTGAACAGCTACGTGGTGGCGAGCAGCGTGGGAAACATCTCCATCCGAGACCTCAGAGACCCGGTGAAGATCGAGATCGCCCACCTGCTGGAGCAGGTCCAGGTGAGGCCCGTTTGAGCTGTACCTGAGCAGCGCTGAGGAATCAGCTCTTTCACGTCTTCTTCTTCTCCTGCCAGACGTCCTCCCATCGAGTCTGCGTCTTCTGGGACTTCAGCATGAACCGTAAGTCTGTCGACGGCTCTGAGATCTGCAGGGACCATCTGCTGGAGGACCTGCTCCAGTTCCATCCTGGACCTGGTCCCACCAGACCCTCTAACCTCTCAGAGGCCGAACCTGTAACATCAAACCTTCATGATGCTGTGATGATGTTTCTGCTGCACCTTCATCTGGAGGTGGTGCTGATGTGATGTCTCTCTGCTGCCACCAGAGGGCGACGGAGGCTGGAACAGACGAGGCTGCAGCGTCTCCAGAGAGTCCAGCAGAACCAGAACCATCTGCCTCTGCAACCACCTCACGCACTTCGGCATCCTCATGGTAAATCACCAGGGTTAGGGTCACATCTGCAGGAACATCTGTCAAGGGCATCTGCAGGAACATCTGACAGGAGCATCTGCAGGAACATCTGTCAGGAGCATCTGCAGGAACATCTGTCTGGAACATCTGCAGGAACATCTGCAGGAACATCTGCAGGAACATCTGCAGGAACATCTGTACAGGAACATCTGTCTGGAACATCTGCAGGAACATCTGTCAGGAACATCTGCAGGAACATCTGCAGGAACATCTGTCAGGAACATCTGCAGGAACATCTGCAGGAACATCTGCAGGAACATCTGTCAGGAACATCTGCAGGAACATCTGTCATGGAACATCTGCAGGAACATCTGCAGGAACATCTGACAGGAACATCTGCAGGAACATCTGTCAGGAACATCTGCAGGAACATCTGTCAGGAACATCTGTCAGGAACATCATCTGCAGGAACATCTAGGAACATGTCAGGAACATCTGCAGGAACATCTGTCAGGAACATCTGCAGGAACATCTGTCAGGAACATCTGCAGGAACATCTGTCAGGAACACAGGAACATCTGCAGGAACATCTGTCAGGAACATCTGCAGGAACATCTGTCAGGAACATCTGCAGGAACATCTGCAGGAACATCTGTCAGGAACATCTGTAGGAACATCTGTCAGGAACATCTGTAGGAACATCTGCATCTGCACCCGTCAAAGCTCCGACAGAAGAACCCAAAATAAATTAATGACAAAAAAAACACAAAACACAAACACGTAAAAGAAATAAAAGAAAGTAAATGTGAGGAGGGAGGGGGGAGGAGGTGAGGAGGAGGAGGAGGAGGGAGGATGAGGTGGGATGTGAGGTGTTGGAGGAGGGGAGGAGGATGGGAGGAGGGTGAGGAGGGGAGGGGAGAGGAGGAGGGAGTAATTGGATTAGGAGGTCGGGTAGGATGGGGATCACGAGGGGAGTAGGAGGAGGAGGAGGGGAGGAGGGGTGAGGAGGGGAGGGGGGGGAGGAGTGAGGAGGGGAGGGGAGGAGGGGGAAGAGGAGGGGGGAGGAGGGGAGGAGGTGAGTGAGGAGGGAGGGAGGACTTGGGGAGGTCGAGGAGGGGGGGAGGTAGGGTAGGAGGTGAGGAGGGGGGAGGGGAGGAGGGGAGGAGGAGGGTTGAGGGGGGAGGAGGAGGGGGGGGAGGAGGAGGTGAGGATGGAGGAGGGGAGGAGGAGCAGGTGAGGAGGTGCGGAGGTGAGGATGTGAGGGGGGAGGAGGTGAGGAGGGGGAGGACCTGTGAGACAGCGTCACCTCAAACCCCTGGTTGATGTTGGTTCTGGACAGGTTTGGGTCTCCGTCTCCAGGTTCTTGGACTCGTCAGGTTCTTGGACTCCGACAGGTTCTTGGACTCGTCTGGTCTTTCCATTCTTGGACTCGACCAGGTTCTTGGACTCGTCTCCAGGTTCTTGGACTCGTCCAGGTTCTTGGACTCGTCTCCAGGTTCTTGGACTCGTCCAGGTTCTTGGACTCGTCCAGGTTCTTGGACTCGTCTCCAGGTTCTTGGACTCGTCCAGGTTCTTGGACTCGTCCAGATCTGCTCTCAGCAGAGAGAAACCTGGACATGGCTTCAGTTCTACAGGAACCGAGGAGGAACATCTCAGTAACATCAGGACAGATGTTCTAGAGACTGATGAGTTAGATCTGAGCAGGTCTTTAAAATGTTTGTTTCCATCTCCAGACCCTAAAACTGAACACCTGCTGGATCACCTGGACGTGTCCTCCAGCCTTGGTGCTCAGGACTGATCCATCTGTCTCCTCTGCAGGACGTCTCTCAGACCTCATCTCGAATAGATCCAGAGAACAAGAAGGTCCTGACCTTCCTGTCCTACATCGGCTGCGGCGTCTCGGCCATCTGCTCCGCCGCCACACTGCTCACCTACATCGCCTTCGAGTGAGTCCCTTCTATCTCTCACAGATCTACAGCTGAGTTTGGGATGAACAATAATCAGCTTTTAGATCTTCTGGCTCCTGAACGTAGATATCTGACAGTAGATCTGCAGGTCCTCCAGTTTAAACGTAGATATCTAACAGTAGATCTGCAGGTCCTCTAGTTTAAATGTAGATATCTAACAGTAGATCTGCAGGTCCTCTAGTTTAAACGTAGATATCTGACAGTAGATCTGCAGGATCCTCCAGTTTAAACGTAGATATCTAACAGTAGATCTGCAGGGTCCAGTTTAAACGTAGATATCTAACAGTAGATCTGCAGGTCCTCCAGTTTAAACATAGATATCCGACGGTAGATCTGCAGGTCCTCCGGTTTAAACGTAGATATCTAACAGCAGATCTGCAGGGTCCTCCGGTTTTAAATGTAGATATCTAGAACAGTAGATCTGCAGGTCCTCCAGTATTTAAACGTAGATATCTAACAGTAGATCTGCAGGTCCTCCTAGTTTTTAAACGTAGATATCTAAACAGTAGATCTGCAGGTCCTCCAGTTTAAATGTAGATATCTAACAGTAGATCTGCAGGTCCTCCAGTTTAAACGTAGATATCTAACAGTAGATCTGCAGGTCCTCTAGTTTAAACGTAGATATCTAACAGCAGATCCGCAGGTCCTCCAGTTTAAACATAGATATCTGACGGTAGATTTGCAGGTCCTCCAGTTTAAACATAGATATCTATCAGTAGATCTGGAGGTCCTCCAGTTTTAACGTAGATATCAGACGGTAGATCTGCAGGTCCTCCAGTTTAAACATAGATATCCGACAGTAGATCTGCAGGTCCTCAGGTTTAAATGTAGATATCTAGCAGTAGATCTGCAGGTCCTCCGGTTTAAACGTAGATATCTAACAGCAGATCTGCAGGTCCTCCGGTTTAAACGTAGATATGTAACAGTAGATCTGCAGGTCCTCCAGTTTAAACGTAGACATCTAACAGTAGATCTGCAGGTCCTCCAGTTTAAACGTAGATATCTAACAGTAGATCTGCAGGTCCTCCAGTTACAACGTAGATATCTAATAGTAGATCTGCAGGTCCTCCAGTTTAAACGTAGATATCTAACAGTAGATCTGCAGGTCCTCAGTTTAAACGTAGATATCTAACAGTAGATCTGCAGGTCCTCCAGTTTAAACGTAGATATCTAACAGTAGATCTGCAGATCCTCCAGTTTAAACGTAGATATCTAACAGTAGATCTGCAGGTCCTCCAGTTTAAACGTAGATATCTAACAGTAGATCTGCAGGTCCTCCAGTTTAAACGTAGATATCTAACAGTAGATCTACGTAGACATCTAACAGTAGATCTGCAGGTCCTCAGTTTAAACGTAGATATCAGATCTGCAGGTCCTCCATTTAAACGTAGATATCTACAGTAGATCTGCAGGTCCTCCAGTTTAAACGTAGATATCTAACAGTAGAACTGCAGGTCCTCCAGTTTAAACGTAGATATCTAACAGTAGATCTGCAGGTCCTCCAGTTTAAACGTAGATATCTAACAGTAGATCTGCAGGTCCTCCGGTTTAAATGTAGATATCTAACAGCAGATCTGCAGGTCCTCCAGTTTAAACGTAGATATCTAGCAGTAGATCTGCAGGTCCTCCAGTTTAAACGTAGATATCTGACAGTAGATCTGCAGGTCCTCCAGTTTAAACGTAGACATCTAACAGTAGATCTGCAGGTCCTCCAGTTTAAATGTAGATATCTAACAGTAGATCTGCAGGTCCTCCGGTTTAAACGTAGATATCTAACAGTAGATCTGCAGGTCCTCCAGTTTAAACGTAGATATCTGACAGTAGATCTGCAGGTCCTCCGGTTTAAACGTAGATATCTAACAGTAGATCTGCAGGTCCTCCAGTTTAAACGTAGATATCTAACAGTAGATCTGCAGGTCCTCCAGTTTAAACGTTAGATATCTAACAGTAGATCTGCAGGTCCTCCAGTTTAAAAGTAGATATCTAACAGTAGATCTGCAGGTCCTCCAGTTTAAACGTAGATATCTAACAGTAGATCTGCAGGTCCTCCAGTTTAAATGTAGATATCTAACAGTAGATCTGCAGGTCCTCCAGTTTAAACGTAGATATCTAACAGTAGATCTGCAGGTCCTCCAGTTTAAATGTAGATAATCAGTAGATCTGCAGGTCCTCCAGTTTAAACGTAGATATCTAACAGTAGATCTGCAGGTCCTCCAGTTTAAATGTAGATATCTAACAGTAGATCTGCAGGTCCTCCAGTTTAAACGTAGATATCTAACAGTAGATCTGCAGGTCCTCCAGTTTAAACGTAGATATCTAACAGTAGATCTGCAGGTCCTCCAGTTTAAACGTAGATATCTATCAGTAGATCTGCAGGTCCTCCAGTTTAAACGTAGATATCTAACAGTAGATCTGCAGGTCCTCCAGTTTAAACGTTAAATATCAACAGTAGATCTGCAGGTCCTCCAGTTTAAATGTAGATATCTAACAGTAGATCTGCAGGTCCTCCAGTTTTTTTAAACGTAGATATCCGAACAGTAGATCTGCAGGTCTCCAGTTTAAATGTAGATATCTAACAGTAGATCTGCAGGTCCTCCAGTTTAAATGTTAGATATCTAACAGTAGATCTGCAGGTCCTCCAGTTTAAACGTAGATATCTAACAGTAGATCTGCAGGTCCTCCAGTTTAAACGTAGATATCTAACAGTAGATCTGCAGGTCCTCCAGTTTAAACGTAGATATCTAACAGTAGATCTGCAGGTCCTCCAGTTTAAACATAGATATCTAGCAGTAGATCTGCAGGTCCTCCAGTTTTAAACGTAGATATCCTAACGGTAGATCTGCAGGTCCTCCAGTTTAAAACGTAGATATCTACAGTAGATCTGCAGGTCCGGTTTAAACGTAGATATCTAACAGTAGATCTGCAGGTCCTCCAGTTTAAACGTAGATATCTAACAGTAGATCTGCAGGTCCTCCGGTTTAAACGTAGATATCTAACAGTAGATCTGCAGGTCCTCCGGTTTAAACGTAGATATCTAACAGTAGATCTGCAGGTCCTCCAGTTTAAACATAGATATCTAACAGTAGATCTGCAGGTCCTCCAGTTTAAACGTAGATATCTAACAGTAGATCTGCAGGTCCTCCAGTTTAAACGTAGATATCTAACAGTAGATCTGCAGGTCTCCAGTTTAAACGTAGATATTAACAGTATCGCAGGTCCTCCAGATATCAGTAACAGTAGATCTGCAGGTCCTCCAGTTTAAACGTAGATATCTAGACAGTAGATCTGCAGGTCCTCCAGTTAAACGTAGATATCTAACAGTAGATCTGCAGGTCCTCCAGTTAAACGTAGATATCTAACAGTAGATCTGCAGGTCCTCCAGTTTAAACGTTAGAGATTCTCCCAGTTTAGATATCTAGTAGATCTGCAGGTCCTCCAGTTTAAACTTATGACAGTAGATCGCATCCAGGTCCTCCAGTAGATATCTAACAGTAGATCTGCAGGTCCTCCAGTTTAAACGTAGATATATAACAGCAGATCTGCATCCAGTTTAAACGTAGATATCTAACAGTAGATCTGCAGGTCTCCAGTTTTTAAACGTAGATATCTAAACAGTAGATCCTCCAGTTTAGAATCTCCAGTTAGATGTAGGAGATACTAACAGTAGATCTGCAGGTCCTCCAGTTTAAACGTAGATATCTAACAGTAGATCTGCAGGTCCTCCAGTTTAAAAGTATTAAAGTAGATCTGCATCCTCAGTTAAACGTAGATATCTAACAGCAGTTGCACTCCAGTTTAAATGTAGAATCTAACAGTAGATCTGCAGGTCCTCCAGTTTAAACGTAGATATCTAACAGTAGATCTGCAGGTCCTCCAGTTTAAACGTAGATATCTAACAGTAGATCTGCAGGTCCTCCAGTTTAAACGTAGATATCTAACAGTAGATCTGCAGGTCCTCCAGTTTAAACGTAGATATCTGACAGTAGATCTGCAGGTCCTCCAGTTTAAACGTAGATATCTAACAGTAGATCTGCAGGTCCTCCAGTTTAAACGTAGATATCTAACAGTAGATCTGCAGGTCCTCCAGTTTAAACGTAGATATCTAACAGTAGATCTGCAGGTCCTCCAGTTTAAACGTAGACATCTGACAGTAGATCTGCAGGTCCTCCAGTTTAAACGTAGACATCTGACAGTAGATCTGCAGGTCCTCCAGTTTAAACGTAGATATCTAACAGTAGAACAGTAGATGAAGGAGGTCCAGGACGCTCCGGAGCAGCTCATTGATGATTGTTCTTCTCTGATCTTAACTCTGAGGGTTTCTTTAGTCATGAGGAACATGAGAGGAACTGGACTCTGAGCTGCTGGAGGTCTTGTCTGTCAAAGTTAAGCTCCGCCCCTAACCCTTCCGTCTCCTCAGGAAACTGCGGCGCGACTACCCGTCCAAGATCCTGATGAACCTCAGCTCGTCGCTGCTGTTCCTCAACATGGTCTTCCTGCTGAACGGGTGGCTCGCCACCATGGTGGACAACCAGGCGCTCTGCTTGTCCGCCGCCGTCCTGCTGCACTACTTCCTGCTGACGTCCTTCACCTGGATGGGCCTGGAGTCGGTCCACATGTACATCGCTCTGGTCAAAGTCTTCAACACCTACATACGCAGATACATCCTCAAGTTCTGCCTGGTGGGATGGGGTAAGAAACTAGCTTTGTTGGTTCAGATCCAACTGGATCCTCGTTCTTCTGACCTTCTCATTAAGTTGGTCAGATTTAAACTTCACATCTTCTGCTCTTCCTGACGTTCAAACCTTCAAAACTGTCTCAGACCTTCAGGCGTCTGGGACGTGTCTTCTCCACCGAGACACAATTCAGTTCAGACTCTCAAAGTCTTGAATCCAGGCAGCTGGACTGGTTCTTCTTTGTTCTTGAAGATGTTCCTCCTTTCATCCAGAAGCTTCTTCAGTCCAGACTGACTGCTGGACAGTTTGGAGCTTCAGTCACCCCCGCCTCTGTCCAACATGTGGACATTACTGTACTCAGAAGAGTGTCCTGGAGATGCAGGTGGACCTGAACCTGGACCTGAACCTGGACCTGATGAGCTTCTCTCCTGCGTTGATTCTTGTGTTTGTGGAGTTGTTGTTCAGTCTATCTGATGTGAAGGTCCATGACTGCATCTTCAGCTGCTCAGGTTCTGTTGGGAGGAGTTCCTCCTGAAGCTCTGAGTTCCTCCTGAAGCTCTGAGTTCCTCCTGGAGTTCTGAGTTCTTCCTGGAGCTCTTGAGTTCCTCCTGGAGCTCTTGAGTTCCTCCTGGAACTCTTGAGTTCCTCCTGGAGCTCCTGAGTTCCTCCTGGAGCTCTAAGTTCCTCGTGGAACTCTTGGGTTCCTCCTGAGCTCCTGAGTTCTCCTGGAGCTCTGAGTTCCTCCTGGAGCTCTGAGTTCCTCCTGGAACTCTTGAGTTCCTCCTGAAGCTCTGAGTTCCTCCTGGAGCTCTGAGTTCCTCCTGGAGCTCTGAGTTCCTCCTGAGTTCCTCCTGGAACACTGAGCTAATCTACTCAAGAACGTGAATGTGTCTCATGGACAGAGGAGGACGGAGGACAGTGATGTTAACCTGTGGACGGTGGTTTCTGTTCCAGGTCTCCCAGCAGTCCTGGTGGGGATCGTCGTCTCCGTGGACAAGAACTTTTACGGAGTTCTGGAGGACAGTGAAGACGAGTCGGCAAAGATGTAAGAGACAGCAGTTGAAGTGGTTGGATGAAGAAGGTCTCTGTGGTTGACAGGAGACATGAGTCCAGTTCTATTCAAATCGTCTGTCCTCTCTGTCCAAGATGTGGACATGATTGTGCTCAGAAGAAAATCAGAATACCGGTCTGAGGGCTGACTCTTCTGGGCGGGGCCTGAGATAAAAGCTGCGCCTTGATTGGCTGATTCCAACGGGGGGCGACGCCTTGATGACACCAGCACTGCAGATTTAAAATCTTTCATCTGGAAATATGACCATTTTATTTTGCTTGAAATATAATTTCCTGAAAGAGAAATATTTAAGATTCATCATGAATAACATTTACATCAACATCTGAGATTTAATCATTTACTGTTGAAAGCAGCATCAGTTCCAGCCCTTAACTTTCTCCTTCACAATAAAAGCCTTGTTTCCTGTTAGCACATAATAAACTAATGAAACCAGCTAAAACAGAATAAATAATAAACATTATGAAAATGACTGTTAGTTAGTTATCTTTTTTTGATTTATTTCTTTTTTTAATTTTAAAATTTTCAAAAAATTTAATATAATTAAATTTTTGTTTTTGCCTTCCAGATATAATGTTTTTTTTGTTGCGGTAAACATTTGTGATAAAGACCGTTAAAGGCACCCTATGTAACCATTACCACCCCAGAGCACATGGGGGCAGCATCTCACAACAGAGTTCATAAACTCCTCCTCCTTTTCACCAAAGACCGACTCCAGTCACATGACTGCATGTCAAGATTTAATGGGGCTGAAAAATGGGGCCCCTGACTGTCCACTGGGTCCAGGTGGTGCCAGACGAGCGTCCAGGTACCTGAACAGAACCTCTGCCTCAGAACCAGAGCCTCCGGCAGCGTTTGGGTCCCGTCGTCAGCTCGTTCATGTCTCAGATGGGTCCCACATACGTGAGCAACTAGGACATAGTTGTGGGACAAGGTTTGAGAGGTGGGACACGTGGGACATGTACGTCTCTGAGGAGACGGAACTGTGAATGTCTCATGGGCCAAATAAAATAAGGTGGTGGGCCGGTTTGGCCCACGGGCCTCCAGTTGGACACGTTTCCATAGACTGTTTTAGGACGGGACAAGCGTCCTGGGGGGGATGTCCTACGGGACATGTCCCCCGAAGGTCCTGAAGACGGATTCTCTCACTGCTGGTAGAAACTGACACTGAAGCCCAGTTAATCCACAGACTTCCTCCACGCTTGTGTCTTGCCCCTCAGGTGTTGGATCAAGGACGGCAGCGTCTTCTACACCACCTGTGTGGGTTACTTCTGCCTGGTGTTTCTGCTCAACGTCGCCATGTTCATCGTGGTGATGATGCAGATCTGCGGCCGCAACGGCAAACGCAGCAACCGGACCCTGAGAGAGGAGGTCAGTGGCACTCTGCTCACCTGTTCAGGTGGCGCCGGCTGGGTCAGGTTCGTGCTGGGTCAGGTTCATGGTGGGTCATGGTGGGTCAGGTTCATGCTGGGTCAGGTTCATGGTGGGTCAGGTTCATGCTGGGTCAGGTTCATGCTGGGTCAGGTTCATGGGTCAGGTTCATGCTGGGGTCAGGTTCATGTTGGGTCAGGTTCATGGTGGGTCAGGTTCATGGTGGGTCAGGTTCATGCTGGGTCAGGTTCAGTGGGTCAGGTTCATGGTGGGTCAGGTTCATGGTGGGTCAGGTTCATTCAGGTGGGTAATGGGGTCAGGTTCATCAGGCATGGGTCAGGTGGGCAGGTTCATGGTGGGTCAGGTCGGGTCGGTGGTCAGGTTCATGGTGGGTCAGGTTCATGCTGGGTCAGGTTCATGGTGGGTCAGGTTCATGGTGGGTCAGGTTCATGGTGGGTCAGGTTCATGGTGGGTCACATTCATGCTGGGTCCCGCCCCACTGGGTCACATTCATGCTGGGTCACGTCACCACTGGGTCACATTCATGCTGGGGTCAGGTCACCTGGTCACATTCATGCTGGGTCACGCCCCACTGGGTCAGGTTCATGCTGGGTCAGGTTCATGCGGGTCACGCCCCACTGGGTAACATTCATATGGGTCAGGTTCATGCTGGGGTCACATTCATGTGGGTCACGTCACCACTGGGTCACGTTCATGTGGGTCACACCACTGGGTCACGTTCATGCTGGGTCACGCCCCACTGGGTCACATTCATGCTGGGTCACGCCCCACTGGGTCATGTTCATGCTGGGTCACGCCCCCACTGGGTCACATTCATGCTGGGTCACGCCCCACTGGGTCACATTCATGCTGGGTCACGCCCCCACTGGGTCACATTCATGCTGGGTCCCCCCCATGGGGGTCACCATTCATTCTGGGTCACGCCCCACTGGGTTCAATGTGGGTCCCCACTGGGTCAATTCGTGCTGGGTCACGCCCCCACTGGGTCACATTCATGCTGGGTCACGCCACCACTGGGTCACGTTCATGCTGGGTCACGCCCCACTGGGTCACATTCATGCTGGGTCACGCCCCCACTGGGTCACATTCATGCTGGGTCACGCCCCACTGGGTCACATTCATGCTGGGTCACGCCACCCCTGGGTCACGTTCATGCTGGGTCACGCCCCACTGGGGTCACATTCGTGCTGGGTCACGCCCCACTGGGTCACATTCATGCTGGGTCACGCCACACTGGGTCACATTCATGCTGGGTCACGCCCCACTGGGTCACGTTCATGCTGGGTCACGCCACCACTGGGTCACACTGGGTCATGCTGGGTCACGCCACCCCACTGGGTCACATTTCATGCTGGGTCTGGGTGCGGGGTCACGCCCCACTGGGTCACATTCATGCTGGGTCACGCCCACTGGGGTCACGTTCATGCTGGGTCACGCCACCACTGGGTCACATTCATGCTGGGTCACGCCCCCACTGGGTCACATTCATGCTGGGTCACGCCACCACTGGGTCACATTCATGCTGGGGTCCGTTTCACTGGGTCACCCCCCTGGGTCACATTCATGCTGGGTCACGTTCATGCTGGGTCACGCTCCACTGGGTCACGTTCATGCTGGGTCACGCCACCACTGGGTCACTTTCATGCTGGGTCACGCCCCACTGGGTCACGTTCATGCTGGGTCACGCCCCACTGGGTCACATTCATGCTGGTTCACGCCACCACTGGGTCACGTTCATGCTGGGTCACGCCCCACTGGGTCACATTCATGCTGGGTCACGCCCCCACTGGGTCACATTCATGCTGGGTCACGCCCCCACTGGGTCAGATTCATGCTGGGTCACGCCACCACTGGGTCACTTTCATGCTGGGTCCACGGCACCACTGGGTCACTGGGTCATGCTGGGTCACGCCACCACTGGGTCACATTCATGCTGGGTCACGCCCACCACTGGTCACGTTCATGCTGGGTCACGCCACACTGGGTCACATTCTGGGTGCTGGGTCACGCCACCACTGGGTCACGTTCATGCTGGGTCACGGTCCACCACTGGGTCACGCCACACTGGGTCACATTCATGCTGGGTCACGCCACCACTGGGTCACGTTCATGCTGGGTCACGCCACCACTGGGTCACGTTCATGCTGGGTCACGCCACCACTGGGTCACGCCCCCCTCTGGGTCACGTTCATGCTGGGTCACGCCACCACTGGGTCACGTTCATGCTGGGTCACGCCCCCTCTGGGTCACGTTCGTGCTGGGTCACATTCATGCTGGGTCACGCCCCACTGGGTCACATTCATGCTGGGTTGCATTTTGTGATGTTTTTTTGAAAGACGATATTTTACAACAAAAATTCATTGTTTTGTGAAAAAAGTTTGACAAAAATTTGTATAAACAACTTAAAGTTGTGAAAATACAAAATTCACAATTTTAAAACAGAAGTCTTTTTAAGAGTTTAAAAGTTACATTTTACAATATTTAGACATAAAGTTGTAATTTTATGTCAAAAAGTTGTAACTTTTTGAATGTATTAAATTTCAACAAAATGTTTAGATTTATTACAAAACCAGAGTAGATTCCTGTGATCTTCTCCCGCCTCTCTGCTCTATGAAAAATAAACTGACCTAATTTATGCAGTCAACATTTCACTGACTATAAATGTGTTAGAATAAGTTCAACAAGTTAATTCAGAATCAGCTGCTTCTTCACCAGTAAAGTAGTTCACTGGTCCGTACATTCCCATAATGCATTTCTCCATAGAAGCTGAGAGTCTCTGGGACTGAATGGAGCATTTGATTCATTGCTGACAAACTCGACAGTCATTGGCTGAAATGCCAGTGTGACTCCGCCCCCTGGAATCTCAGTGTCTCTGGGAGTGAATGGATGTGGGTTGGCCTCAGCTGGCCAGTCCGCATGCTGATTGGAGGAAAAGCTGAATGCAGTTTTGACTGACAGGTTTCCAGATATAATTCTGTCACGTCTCATGAACGATTTCAGTCCATCACAGATTTTACATGAGAAGTCCATTTGTTGGCATTTCTGCAGATAAATACTTCATTTCTGACTGTAAATAAATCACAGTCACAGTAGAGAAGGAAGAATTAACATAAATAAACTGACAGGTTTATATGATGAACTAAGAGCTTCCCCTGAAACACCTGAAATCTGCACTGAACAAAACACAATTAAACTTCTAAAAATGTCCCCATTTTATTGTAATTTTATGACAAAAAGTTGTTATTTTAAGTTTGATATATAACTGAAGCCAATGAGTCAGTCGTCTCGGTTGCTCAAACTATTCAACCAAACGATTCTGATTTTTAAAAGTTGTGATTTTATATTTTAAGTTTTTTGATAAGTGATTTTTGGTCATAAACTTATAATTTTGTGTGTCTTTGAGTGAATGAGTTGATATTTTTAAGAGAGATGAGGAACATGTGCTGATGCTTTTTGGTCTGGTCTGGTCTGGTCTGGTCCGGTCTGGTCCGGTCCAGGTCCTCAGGAACCTGCGCAGCGTCGTCAGCCTCACCTTCCTCCTCGGGATGACCTGGGGCTTCGCTCTGTTCGCCTGGGGGCCCGTCTACCTGGCCTTCACCTACCTCTTCACCATCTTCAACTCTCTACAAGGTGAGTAACCGGCCCACCCTCCTGGAGGAGGAGCAGAACCATCTGGACTCATTCTGGGAGGTCTCAGACCTGTTCTAGTCTGGTTGGGATTCAGTTCTGGACGTCTGTTGGGGCTGAAGCCAACGTGATGGATCGTCTGATGGACCTGCTGTGATCTGGTGGACCTCCTGTGGTCTGGTGGACCTCCTGTGGTCTGGTGGACCTGCTGTGGTCTGATGAACAGAGAAAGCTAACAGAGGGAGCTAACAGAGAGAGCTAACAGAGAGAGCTAACAGAGGAAGCTAACAGAGGGAGCTAACAGAGGAGAGCTAACAGAGGAAGCTAACAGAGGGAGCTAATAGAGGGAGCTAACAGAGGGAGCTAACAGAGGAAGCTAACAGAGGAAGCTAACAGAGGGAGCTAACGGAAGGAGCTAATAGAAGGAGCTAACAGAGGGAGCTAACAGAGGAGCTAACAGAGGAGAGCTAACAGAGGAGCTAACAGAGGGAGCTAACAGAGGAAGCTAACAGAGGAGCTAACAGAGGGAGCTAAAGGAAGCTAACAGAGGAAGCTAACAGAGGGAGCTAACAGAGGGAAGCTAACAGAGGAAGCTAACAGAGTAAGCTAACAGAGGGAGCTAACAGAGGAACCTAACAGAGAGAGCTAACAGAGAGAGCTAACAGAGGGAGCTAACAGAGGGAGGGAAGCTAAACAGAGGGAGCTAAGGAAGCTAACAGAGGGAGCTAACAGAGGGAGCTAACAGAGGGAGCTAACAGAGGGAAGCTAACAGAGGAAGCTAACAGAGGACCAGCCAGTATTTCTGCACAGATAGAAAAACAAAACCAGGTTCTGGTTGAAAACATCATCAAAAATGATCCTTTAAAATGAAACTATAAAAACGGTTGAATGTTGGAGACGCCCAGATACGTCCAAAGTTTCATCTGTCCACCTCACATGTCTTCTTCAGCCGTCCTCACGTTGTCTTCTCTCCTCAGGTCTCTTCATATTCATCTTCCACTGCGCCCTGAAGGAAAACGTCCAGAAGCAGTGGAGACGCTACCTGTGCTGTGGTCCCTACAGGCTCTCAGAGAACTCAGGTAGGGACTCACCTGGAGCTGCTTCTAGACTCACGGACCTGTCTGGACTCCTGCCAGGTCCAGATGGAGGGAAAATCAGAAGGAGCTTTGATTACAGTGTCAAAACTAAGTCAGAAAATGAAACAAGGTTGTTGAGAGAACAAGAGATCCTCCAGGTCCAGCAGGAGGACAGGAGATCCTTCAGATCCAGCAAGAGATCCTCCAGATCCAGTAGGAGATCCCCCAGGTCCAGCAGGAGGACAGGAGATCCTTCAGATCCAGCAGGAGATCCTCCAGATCCAGTAGGAGATCCTCCAAGTCCAACAGGAGATCCTCCAGGTCCAACAGGAGATCCTCCAGGTCCAACAGGAGGACAGGAGATTCCCCAGGTCCAACAGGAGATCCTCCAGGTCCAGTAGGAGATCCTTCAGGTCCAGTAGGAGATCCTTCAGGTCCAGCAGGAGGACAGGAGATCCTCTAGATCCAGCAGGAGGACAGAAGCTCCTCCAGATCCAGCAGGAGATCCTCCAGGTCCAGCAGGAGGACAGGAGATCTTCCAGATCCAACAGGAGATCCCCCTGGTCCACCAGGAGGATAGGAGATCCTCCAAGTCCAACAGGAGATCCTCCAGGTCCAACAGAAGATCCTCCAGGTCCAGCAAGAGATCCTCCAGATCCACCAGGAGGACAGGAGATCCTCCAGGTCCAGCAGGAGGACAGGAGATCCTCCAGATCCAGTAGGAGATCCTCCAGGTCCAGCAGGAGGATAGGAGATCCTCCAGATCCAGTAGGAGATCCCCCAGGTCCACCAGGAGGACAGGAGATTCTCCAGGTCCAACAGGAGATCCTCCAGGTCAAACTGGAGGACAGGAGATCCTCCAGGTCCAACAGGAGATCCTCCAGGTCCAGCAAGAGATCCTCCAGATCCACCAGGAGGACAGGAGATTCTCCAGGTCCAACAGGAGATCCTCCAGGTCCAACTGGAGGACAGGAGATTCTCCAGGTCCAACAGGAGATCTTCCAGGTCCACCAGGAGGACAGGAGATCCTCCAGGTCCAACAGGAGATTCTCCAGGTCCAACAGGAGATCTTCCAGGTCCACCAGGAGGACAGGAGATCCTCCAGGTCCAACAGGAGATCCCCCAGGTCTAACAGGAGATCCTCCAGGTCCAACAGGAGATCCTCCAGGACCAACAGGAGGACAGGAGATCCCCCAAGTCCAACAGGAGATCCCCCAAGTCCAACAGGAGATTCTCCAGGTCCAACAGGAGATCTTCCAGGTCCACCAGGAGGACAGGAGATCCTCCAGGTCCAACAGGAGATCCCCCAAGTCCAACAGGAGATCCTCCAGGTCCAACAGGAGATCCTCCAGGTCCAGCAGAAGATCCTGGTCCTGGTCCCTGTCCTGATCTCTGTGCACAACTCCGTCCTTGTCTCTGTCCTGATCTCTGTCCTGGTCTCTGTCCCGGTCTCTGTCCCGGTCTTTGTCCTGGTCTCTGTCCTGTCCCCATCCTCGTCCCCGTCCTGGTTTCTGTCCTGGTCTCTGTCCTGATCTCTGTCCTGATCTCTGTCCTGGTTTCTGTCCCGGTCTGTGTCCCGGTCTCTGTCCTGGTCTCTGTCCTTGTCTCTGTCCTGTCCCCGTCCTCGTCCCCGTCCTGGTCTCTGTCCTGGTCTCTGTCCTGATCTCTGTCCTGGTTTCTGTCCCAGTCTGTGTCCCGGTCTCTGTCCTGGTCTCTGTCCTTGTCTCTGTCCTGTCCCCGTCCTCGTCCCCGTCCCTCTAACCCCTGTGTCTCTGCTGCAGACTGGAGTAAGACGGCCACCAACAACACCAAGAAGCTGAGCTCAGACAACCTGGCCAAGTCTCTGTCCTCCAGCTCCTTCAGCTCCAGCGCGTCCACCTGGGCGTCCAAGGCCAAAGCAACGCTGACGCCGTTCAGCCGGCGCCAGAGGACCGCAGGTGAGACGCTTTGTCCTGTCCCCAGTGAGGAACACTGGAACAACTCACCCAAACCCAGTCTGGACTGGAGCAGGTGGCTGATGGTCCACATGGCCATGATCAGAGCAGCAGAACCACCACAGAAACTGAATCCAGGAATTTGTTCTGGAGGCAGAAACCGGCTGGTTGGTTCCAGATCCGGTTTCTCCTGTTTCTGCTTGTTTTCTTCAAAAACTGATGGAGGACAGACGGAGCTCCGAGGTCCAGCGTCCTCGTAGCTCCGAGGTCCGGCGTCCTAGTAGCTCCGAGGTCCGGCGTCCTAGTAGCTCCGAGGTCCGACGTCCTCGTAGCTCCGAGGTCCGGCGTCCTCGAGTCCGCTCGAGCCCGTGCCGGCGTCGCTCCGAGTAGCTCCGAGGTCCGACGTCCTCGTAGCTCCGAGGTCCGGCGTCCTCGTAGAGCTCCGAGGTCCGGCGTCCTCGAGCTCCGTAGGGTCCGCGCGTCCTCGTAGCTCGAGGTCCGGCGTCCTGTAGCTCGAGGTCCGGCGTCCTCGTAGCTCGAGGTCCGGCGCCCTAGTACTCCGAGGTCCGCGTCCTCGTAGCTCCGAGGTCCGGCGCTGTAGCTCCGAGGTCCACGTCCCTGGCTCCAGGTCCCGCGTCCTCGTCTCCCGGTTTCAGGTCCGGCGTCCTCGTAGCTCCGAGGTCCGGCGTCCTCAGTAGTACGAGGTCCGGCGTCTAGTAGCTCCGAGGTCCGACGTCCTCGTCCTCGAGGTAGCGTACTCGAGGTCGGCGTCCTCGTAGCTCCGACGCTCCGGGGTGTCCTCGTGTCCTCGTAGTCCGAGGTCCGGCGTCCTCGTAGCTCCGGGGTCCGGCGTCCTCGTAGCTCCGAGGTCCGGCGTCCTCGTAGCTCCGAGGTCCGGCGTCCTCGTAGCTCCGAGGTCCGGCGTCCTCGTAGCTCCGAGGTCCGGCGTCCTCGTAGTCCGAGGTCCCTCGTACGGCGTCCTCCGGGGTCCGGCGTCCCTCGCTCCGAGGTCCGGCGTCCTCGTAGCTGGTCGGCGTCCTCGTAGCTCCGAGGTCCCGGTCCTCGCTCCGAGGTCCGGCGTAGCTCTCCGAGGCCGGCGTCCTCGCTCCGGGTCCGGCGTCCTCGTAGTCCGGCGTCGGCGTCCTCTCGTAGCTCCGGGTCCGGCGTCCTCTAGCTCGAGGTCCGGCGTCCTCGTAGCTCGAGGTCCGGCGAGCTCCGAGGTCCGGCTCGTCCGAGCTCGAGTCCGTCGTCCTCGTAGCTCCGGGGTCCGGCGTCCTCTAGCTCCGAGGTCCGGCGTCCTCTAGCTCCGAGGTCCGGTCCGAGTCCGGCGTCCTCGTAGTCCGTAGTAGTCCGAGGTCCGGGTCCTCCGAGTCCTCCTCCCGTCCTAGCTCCGAGGTCCCGTTCGGGGTCCGAGGTCCGACGTCCTCGTAGCTCCGAGGTCCGGCGTCGTAGCTCCGAGGTCCGGCGTCCTCGTAGCTCCGTCTGGTTCCTGCTGCGTTAAACGGTCCTCCAGATCCAGGTCCAGGTCCAGGTCCAGGTCCAAGTCCATCGGTCCCTCCACGGTCCACCAGTGAAGAACTCACTTACCCAGAATTCCCCTCTGGCTCCGCCCACAGCATCACGCAGCGGTTTTGTTATAAAAGTCATGAACTCTGTGATAAAAAATAGTTTGTTGTGAAACTTACTTTTGTTGAATCGATTTTTTTTTTTAATTTTTTTAAAAATCACAGGTTCTGACTTTTTAACTTCGTATTTCATGTAAAATATTCAACATAAAATTATGACTTTGTGTCTGAAAATAGTGAATTCTGTATATTTACAACTTCTTGATCAAATAATTATTATGATAAACAATAATAATGATAAATATGATAATAAATAACTTTATTTCCTTAAATTCCTAATTTTGTTGTAAAACTGTAAATTTTGCAAAAGTCACAATTTTCTGGTAAAAAAAAAAAAAACAACAAAATTTTCATTATAAAATCTCAAATTTCACAGAATTGTGACTTTTTGACACCAAATCCTGAATTTCTGCTGTAAAAATGTTCAAGTATCGAAAATAAACTTTTTATGAAAATCACAAAGGTTGAGTTTTACGACAAATTGTTGCAGT
Source organism: Hirundichthys speculiger (assembly GCA_018398805.1). Classification (NCBI taxonomy): domain Eukaryota; kingdom Metazoa; phylum Chordata; class Actinopteri; order Beloniformes; family Exocoetidae; genus Hirundichthys; species Hirundichthys speculiger. The sequence goes on along the minus strand of JAGFBZ010002571.1, from coordinate 43,817 downwards.
TTTATGACAATTGAACGTAAATTTAAACGTCAAGCAGCAAAAAGTGAAGTTCAAGATTTTAAAAGAAGAATTAGTGACTTTAAGACTAAAGTTGAAGGTAATATTTTGACACGCGTGTCTAACGTCTGAAAGCGCCGTGACGGGTTAGCTCCTGTAGCCACGCCTCCTGCCACGCCCTCTCACCTGTCCATGTGTCTGTGTTTGGTGTAGAAAGCTCCTCCAGCCAGTAGCAGCAGAGGAACCGCCCTCAGAGGTACAGTACACCTCCACCTGACCGCCAGCCTGCTTCTGGGGTCACGTGACCCGCTCTGCATTTCCCACAATGCTCCACGTCAGTCCCGAAGTCCAAACTCTGACCTTCACGTCTAATTTGAAGCTGAACTCAAAGACGGGGCGGTCCGCGGGCGTTTTGGGAAAGCAGCTTCTGCCTCTGTGTTGTGATTGGCTGCCCGCTGTGATGTCACACACGCCGTCTTGTTCCCGGCCCGGGGAACTCTGAGCGGGACCAAAAGGAAAGAAAAAAAAGACGAGCAAACCCTTAAACTCCACCCGCTCGGAGTGTCCCGGGGTGCAGAAACAAGCGGAGCCCAGCTAACACGTGTGGTTGTTTAACGAGTTGTTCCTGATTTAATTACAATTTAATTATAACAGCAGAATAACTTCACAGTCCGGTAACTGACGCCGGTCCGTTCTTCAGAATTAACGCCAAATGTTCTGCAAACGTCCCAGGAGGTAACGAGGTCCTGCTGGACCTGGACTCAGGTCTGCACCAGGCTCAGAAACATCTGGCCGCCTGGATCCGTCCGGCCCGGTTCTGTTCCAGCAGAGAAACAGACGTCAGCAGAACCGCTTCTATCCAGGACCTACTGGTTGTTTTCCATCTGGACCTCTCTGGGCTCCGCCCCCACATGTTGCGTCCAATCACAGCGGCCTGATTAGCCGTGAGCTCAGAGGAGCATCAGCTCAGAGTTCTTCAGTAACGGATCTGCAACAAAAACGATCTTTAAAGAAGAACGAAAGAAGATTCAGGACTAGAAAAGTCAACGTGACAAAGCCAAGAAATAAAAAAGATAAAATATAACATTATAGAATATAGAATATAGAAACAGTTACAGCCGTTTAAAAATAAGGACAGTAACTGAGTTTAATACCAGCGAGAATAAAGACATTTTTAAAACAGGAAGTGAGTCAGTCTGATGGTCAGAAGCTCCTGATCACCTGACCACCTCCAGGCTGTCGTCTGGACCACCAGCAGAGACTGATCTGGGACCTGAAGGAGTCTGAGGGAGTCTGAGGGAGTCTGAGGGGGTCTGAGGGGGTCTGAGGGAGTCTGAGGGGGTCTGAGGGGGTCTGGGGGTCTGAGGGGTCTGAGGGGTCTGAGGGGTCTGAGGGGTCTGAGGGGGTCCTGAGGGGGTCCTGAGGGGGTCTGAGGGGGTCTGAGGGAGTCTCAGGGGGTCTGAGGGGGTCTGAGGGAGTCTAAGGGGGTCTGAGGGAGTCTGAGGGGGTCTGAGGGAGTCTGAGGGGTCTGAGGGGGTCTGAGGGGGTCTGAGGGAGTCTGATGGGGTCTGAGGGGTCCTGAGGGAGTCTGAGGGAGGGGGTCGAGTCTGAGGGGAGTCTGAGGGGGTCTGAGGGAGTCTGAGGGAGTCTGAGGGGGTCTGAGGAGTCCTGAGGGAGTCTGAGGAGTCTAAAGGGGGTCCTGAGGGGTCTGAGGGAGTCTAAGTCTGAGGGAGTCTGAGGGGGGGAGTCTAAGGGGGTCTGAGGGAGGGGGTCTGAGGGAGTCTAAGGGAGTCTGAGGGAGTCTAAGGGGGTCTGAGGGGGTCTCTGAGGGGTCTGAGGGGTCCTGAGGGAGTCTGAGGGAGTCTGAGGGAGTCTAAGGGGGTCTGAGGGAGTCTAAGGGGGTCTGAGGGAGTCTGAGGGGGGTCTGGGGAGTCTGAGGGAGTCTGAGGGAGTCTGAGGGGTCTGAGGGGTCTGGGTCTGAGGAGGGTCTAAGGGGGTCTGAGGGGGTCCTGAGGGAGTCTAAGGGGGTCTGAGAGGGGTCTGAGGGGGTCTGAGGGAGGGAGTCTAGGGGGTCTGAGGGGGTCTGAGGGAGTCTGAGGGAGTCTGAGGGGGTCTGAGGGAGTCTAAGGGAGTCTGAGGGGGTCTGAGGGAGTCTAAGGGAGTCTGAGGGAGTCTAAGGGGGTCTGAGGGGTTCTGAGGGAGACTGAGGGAGTCTGAGGGAGTCTAAGGGGGTCTGAGGGAGTCTAAGGGGGTCTGAGGGGGTCTGAGGGGAGACTGAGGGAGTCTAGGGGGTCTGAGGGGTTCTGAGGGAGTCTGGGGTCTGAGGGGGTCTGAGGGGTCTGAGGGAGTCTAAGGAGTCGGGGGTCTGAGGGAGTCTAAGGAGTCGAGGGAGTCTAGGGTCTGAGGGGTCTGAGGGGGTCTGAGGGGTCTGAGGCTGAAGGGGGTCTGAGGGGGTCTGAGGAGTCTGAGGGAGTCTGAGGGAGTCTGAGGGGTTCTGAGGGAGACTGAGGGGTTCTGAGGGAGACTGAGGGGTCTGAGGGAGACTGAGGGAGTCTGAGGGAGTCTAAGGGGGTCTGAGGGGGTCTGAGGGTTCTGAGGGAGACTGAGGGAGTCTGAGGGAGTCTAAGGGAGTCTGAGGGAGTCTGAGGGAGTCTGAGGGAGTCTAAGGGAGTCTGAAGGGTTCTGAGGGAGACTGAGGGAGTCTGAGGGAGTCTAAGGGGGTCTGAGGGAGTCTGAGGGGTTCTGAGGGAGACTGAGGGAGTCTGAGGGAGTCTAAGGGAGTCTGAGGGAGTCTGAGGGAGTCTGAGGGAGTCTAAGGAGGGAGTCTGAGGGAGTCTGAGGGGTTCTGAGGGAGACTGAGGGAGTCTGAGGGAGTCTAAGGGGGTCTGAGGGGTTCTGAGGGGGTCTGAGGGGGTCTGAGGGAGTCTGAGGGGGTCTGAGGGGGTCTGAGGGAGTCTGAGGGAGTCTGAGGGAGTCTAAGGGGGTCTGGGGGGGTCTGAGGGGGTCTGATGGTGTCTGAGGGAGTCTAAGGGGTCTGGGGGGGTATGAGGGGGTCTGGGGGTCTGAGGGAGTTCTGAGGGAGTCTGAGGGAGTCTAAGGGAGTCTGAGGGAGTCTAAGGGAGTCTGGGGGGGTATGAGGGGGAGGGGGTCTGAGGGGGTCTGAGGAGTCTAAGGGGGTCTGGGGGGGTATGAGGGGTCTGAAGGGGGTCTGAGGGAGTCTGAGGGAGTCTGAGGGGTCTGAGGGAGTTCTAGGGAGTCTGAGGGGGTCTGAGGGGGTCTGAGGGAGTCTGAGGGAGTCTGAGGGAGTCTGAGGGGTCTGGGGGGTCTAAGGGGGTCTGAGGGAGTCGGGTCTAGGGGTCTGAGGGAGTCTAAGGGGGTCTAAGGAGTCTAAGGGGGTCTGAGGGGTCTAAGGGGTCTGTCTAAGGGAGTCTAAGGGAGTCTGAGGGGGGGGGTCTGAGGGGTCAGGGGTCTAAGGGTCTGAGGGGGTCTGAGGGAGGGGGGTCTGAGGGGTCTGGGGGAGTCTGAGGGAGTCTAAGGAGTCGGGAGTCTAAGGGGGGGGTCTGAGGGAGTCTAAGGGAGTCTAAGGGGGTCTGCGGGTCTAAGGGGTCTGAGGGAGCTAAGGGGTCTAAGGGGTCTAGTCTGAGGGGTCTGGTCTAAGGGGTCTGAGGTAGTCTAAGGGGGTCTGAGGGGTCTGAGGGAGTCCTGAGGAGTCTGAGGGGTCTGAGGGGTCTGAGGGGGTCTGAGGGGGTCTGAGGGGGTCTGAGGGAGTCTAAGGGGGTCTGAGGAGGTCTGAGGGAGTCTGATGGGGTCTGAGGGAGTCTGAGGGGGTCTGAGGGGGTCTAAGCTGAAGTTGTGGGTTGGGTCCAACAGCGTCTGTCTCATCCCAGAATACAAACCATTACAACCATCTAAATCTGATAAAAGGATGAACCAGTAGCTGTTCACAACAGAGATGATGTCAGTGTGATGTCAGTGATGATGTCAGAGATACGTCAAGGATGACATCAGGGATGATGTCATATCTGACATCAAAGATGATGTCAGATATGACATCAGCGATTATGTCAGTGATGATGTCAGTGTTGACATCAGAGATGATGTTAGTGATGATGTCAGAGATGATGTTAGTGATTTCAGGACAAAAAGCTGCAGTTTGGTGAAATTTGTGATTTTGATACAAAACCTATCGATTCTACAATTTCTATGTTTAATGAAAAACCATTTTTTCACAGCATAAAGCACCTAAAAAGTGAGAAATTCATGATTTTACAAGTAATAAATCAAAGTTGACGAGCTAAAACTGCTGCTTCTGGACAAACAGTAACATTGTGAATGAAAAACATGTTTAAAAATAGATCCTGAAGTATTTAGTTCCACCTAAATCTAGTTCAGGATGAAAGTTTCCAGATGAAACTAATTTTGAACCAGATTTTCTCTCCCAGGTCGTTGAGCTTTTTTCTTTCATTGGCAGGTTATAAACGTCCTTTAACTGATTTATAAGCTCTCACAGCTGCGCAGGATTCATTAACAGCAGCTGTTAATTCATCATTTAGAATAAAATCATATCGAAACATTTAAAGTAACTATCTGTTAAATTAAATTATTGATGTTAATTGAAATAAGTGAATGTTTCTTCAGAAGGTGAAACTATTAATGTGTTAAAATGCTCAGTTTCAACCTCGACACCAGATTAATGTGTGAAAATGTTTAAAAGGTTTAATATTTGCGTTTGTTACTTGGAAACTCCGTTGTTTGTCTTTTGTTTGGCTCAGTTGACGAGAATTTCCAAGTTTTATTAAGTGTTAAGATGTTCTCAGGAAAAACAAACATCTGTTGGTGCTAAAAGCTGCAGTACTTCAGGTCACCACTAGAGGCTGCAGAAATAAATCACACATGACGACGTGTCTGATCTAAATCCTCAGAAGCAGCTGCTCACGTCCTGGAACTGTCCTGGAACCGTCCTGGAACCGTCCTGGAAACCTCCAGAACCTCCCGACCGTCCTGGAACTGTCCTCAGACATAGCGCTGTGACCTCACGTCCTGGAAAACCTGGTTCGTCCTGGAACCGTCCTGGAACCGTCCTCAGACGTAGCTGGCTGTGACTCACGTCCTGGAACCGTCCTGAACCTTCCTCAAAGTAGCTGCTGTGACCTCACGTCCTGGAACCGTCCTCAGACATAGCTGCTGTGACCTCACATATCAGACGTAGCTGCTGTGACTCACGTCCTGGACCTCCTCAGGATCCTGTCCTGACCCGCCGGAACCGTCCTCAGACGTAGCTGCTGTGACCTCACGTCCTGGAACCGTCCTGGAACCGTCCTGGAACCATCCTCAGACGTAGCTGCTGTGACCTCACATCCTGGAACCGTCCTGGAACCGTCCTCAGACGTAGCTGCTGTGACCTCACATCCTGGAACCGTCCTGGAACCGTCCTCAAGATCTGCTGTGACCTCATTCCTGGAACGTCCTCAGAGTAGTGCTGTGACTCACATCCTGACCGTCCTCAAAGTAGTGCTATAACCTGCCTCACGTCCTGGAACCGTCCTCAGATGTAGCTGTTGTGACCTCACGTCCTGAAACCGTCCACAGACGTAGCTGCTGTGACCTCCCGTCCTGGAACTGTCCACAGACGTGCTGCTGACTTATGCCCTTGAACCTCACTTCCTGGAACCATCGTCAGATGTAGCTGCTGTGACCTCACGTCCTTGAACTGTCCTCAGACGTAGCTGCTATGACCTCACGTCCTGGAACCGTCCTGGAACCGTCCTCAGATGTAGCTGCTGTGACCTCACATCCTGGAACCATCCTGGAACCGTCCTCAGACCTAGCTGCTATGACTTCACATCCTGAACCTTCCTTGAACGTTCCTTCGACGTCTGCTATGACTTCACATCCTTGAACCGTCCTGGAACTGTCCTCAGACATAGCTGCTGTGACCTCACATCCTGGAACCGTCCTCAGACGTAGCTGCTATGACCTCACATCCTGGAACCATCTGTTAACCGTCCTCAATGTACTGCTTGACCTCACATCCTGGAACCATCGGAAACCGTGCCTCCAATGTAGCTGCTGTGACTCAACATCCTGAACCGTCCTGGAAGACTGTCCTCAGACATAGCTGCTGTGACCTCACGTCCTGGAACCGTCCTCAGACGTAGCTGCTGTGACCTCACATCCTGGAACCGTCCTCAGATGTAGCTGCTGTGACCTCACGTCCTGGAAACGTCCTGGAACCGTCCTCAGACGTAGCTGCTCCGTCCTGGAACTGTCCTCAGACGTAGCTGCTATGGGAACCGTCCTGGAACCGTCCTCAGACGTAGCTGCTATGACCTCACGTCCTGGAACCGTCCTGGAACCGTCCTGGAACCATCCTGGAACCGCTAGCTGCTGTGACGTCCTTCCACGTCCATGGAACCTGGAACCGTCCTGACGAAGCTGCTATGACCTCACATCTGGAAGATCAGTAGCTGCGTGACCTCACGTCCTGTCCTGGAAACGTCTGCTGTGGACTGTCCTCAGAGAGCTGCACCTCAGCTGGAACCGCTAGCTGCTGTGACCTCACATCCACTGGAACGTCCTCCTGGAACCATCCTGGAAACTGGAACCGTCCTCAGACAGACACGTCCTGGAAGTGCTGTAACCCCTCCTGGAACCGTCCTCCTGGAACCCATCCTGGAACTGCTGTGTCTCACCGTCCTGGATGTAGCTGTGACCTCAGGACCTCACTCCTGGAACGTCAGACCTCAGACGTCCTGGAACCGTCCTGGAACCGTCCTCAGAGCTGCCTCAGCTGCGTCCCTGGTAGCTGCTGTGACCTCACATCCTGGACCGTCCAGCTGCTGGACCTCACGTCCTGGAACCACCTGGAACCGTCCTCGGAACTAGCTGCGTGACCTCACGTCCTGGAACCGTCTCAGAAGTAGCTGCTACAACCGTCCTGGAACGTCCGCAGAAAGCTGCTGTGACCTCACGTCCTGGAACCTGGAACCGTCCTCACCGACGTAGTCCTGCGTCCTTGACACCTCGTAGCTGCGTCCTGGAACCGTCCTGGAACCGTCTCTAGAAACCTGGAACCGTCCTCAGATGTAGCTGTGCTGACCTGTCCTGGAACCATCACCGTCCTCCTCTGCTGGGACCATCCTGGAACCATCCTGGAACCGTCCTCAGACATAGCTGCTATGACTTCACAATCCTGGAACCATCCTGGAACCGTCCTCAGACGCATAGCTGCTGTCCTGGAAACATCACGTCCTGGAACCCGTCTGGAACCGAAACCCTCAGACGTAGCTGCTGTGACCTCACGTCCTGGAACCGTCCTCCGTACCTCATCTGGGAACCGTCCCCTGGAACCGTCCCAGATGTAGCTGCTATGAACCTCACGTCCTGGAACGTCCTCAGAAACTGCTGTGACCTCAGTCCTGGAACCTTCCTACGTGCTGTGCTCACGTCCTGAAACGTCGGAACATCTCAGACCATCCGTCCTGGAACCGTCCTGGAACCGTGTGACCTACTCCTGGAACCTCCGGAACCGTCTCATCGTAGCTGCTGTGACCTCACGTCCATCCTGGAACCGTCGTCCTCCACTTCCAGGAAACCATCCTGGAACCGTCCTGGATGTCCAGATGTCTGAACAGTGGACCCGGGTCAACGGTCTCAGGGCGGACACTTGTTTGACAGGAGACGCTGGAACGAAACAAACGTCCCAGCGTGACATCAACAGAGCGACTGAATGGAGCCTCTTCTGCAGGGAGCCCAGGGGCATGATGGGAGCCCAGGGGCATGATGGGCGCCCAGGGCATGATGGGAGCCCAGGGGCATGATGGGAGCAGAGGTTGTGACCGCGGCCAACGCCAGCAGGACGCAGCCTGTTGACGCCGATTTGATTATTTCACTGGTTGATAGAGTGAATTTATTCCTGCTTTGTCTCTCAGAGACGACCCGGAGCTGCCTGGTCCAATCTAAAGAATCGCAGCTTCACAAGGTCATAATCCAAACCATGTGTTTGCTTTGGCCCGGATATGTAGAGTAGGATTACTCTGGCCCACGTCTGACAGGACCGGTCCAAAACTGCAAACCTCAGCGGACGGCGGGTGACAGTTAAGTATGTGTTAACATAATATCAACCTGAGCTTTGATGGACAGAAGTAGGACCCCGACTTTCTGTCCTCCGGGCCTCTCTGGAAAAACAAAATGAACTCATCTGATCACGGTGCCAAAATCTATTTAACAAAAATGAAGCCCAAAAAAAATGATGTGGGCAATCAAACCTATCCCCTTTCTGCTTCTACAGGAACTGAAGTTAGGAACTGGAGCCTCTAGTGGTCAGTAGAGGAACTGCAGCCTCTAGTGGTCAGTAAGGAAGGCCTCTGTCTAGAGGAACTGCAGCCTCTAGTGTCAGTAGAGGAACTGCAGCCTCTAGTGGTTAGTAGAAACTGCAGCCTCTAGTGGTCAGTAGAGGAACTGCAGCCTCTAGTGGTCGGTAGAGGAACTGCAGCCTCTAGTGGTCGGTAGAGGAACTGCAGCCTCTAGTGGTCGGTAGAGGAACTGCAGCCTCTAGTGGTCTAGAGAGGAACTGCAGCCTCTAGTGGTAGGTAGAGGAACTGCAGCCTCTAGTGGTCGTAGAGGAACTGCAGCCTCTAGTGGTCGGTAGAGGAACTGCAGCCTCTAGTGGTCGGTAGAGGAACTGCAGCCTCTAGTGGTCAGTAGAGGAACTGCAGCCTCTAGTGGTCGGTAGAGGAACTGCAGCCTCTAGTCGGTAGAGGAACTGCAGCCTCTAGTGGTCGTAGAGGAACTGCAGCCTCTAGTGGTCGGTAGAGGAACTGCAGCCTCTAGTGGTCAGTAGAGGAACTGCAGCCTCTAGTGGTCTAGTAGTAGAGGAACCGCAGCCTCTAGTGGTCAGTAGAGGAACTGCAGCCTCTAGTGGTCGGTAGAGGAACTGCAGCCTCTAGTGGTCGGTAGAGGAACTGCAGCCTCTAGTGGTCAGTAGAGGAACTGCAGCCTCTAGTGGTCGGTAGAGGAACTGCAGCCTCTAGTGGTCAGTAGAGGAACTGCAGCCTCTAGTGGTCGGTAGAGGAACTGCAGCCTCTAGTGGTCGGTAGAGGAACTGCAGCCTCTAGTGGTCTGTAGAGGAACTGCAGCCTCTAGTGGTCAGTAGAGGAACTGCAGCCTCTAGTGGTCGGTAGAGGAACTGCAGCCTCTAGTGGTCGGTAGAGGAACCGCAGCCTCTAGTGGTCAGTAGAGGAACTGAACCGCAGCCTCTAGTGGTCGGTAGAGGAACTGCAGCCTCTAGTGGTCGGTAGAGGAACTGCAGCCTCTAGTGGTCGTAGAGGAAAAGCCTCTAGTGGTCGGTAGAGGGCAGCCTCTAGTGGTCGGTAGAGGAACCGCAGCCTCTAGGTGGTAGAGGAACGCAGCCTCTAGTGGTCAGTAGAGGAACTGCAGCCTCTAGTGGTCGGTAGAGGAACGCAGCCTCTAGTGGTCGGTAGAGGAACTGCAGCCTCTAGTGGTCGGTAGAGGAACTGCAGCCTCTAGTGGTCAGTAGAGGAACTGCAGCCTCTAGTGGTCAGTAGAGGAACTGCAGCCTCTAGTGGTCAGAGGAACTGCAGCCTCTAGTGGTCAGTAGAGGAACTGCAGCCTCTAGTGGTCGGTAGAGGAACTGCAGCCTCTAGTGGTCGGTAGAGGAACCGCAGCCTCTAGTGGTCGGTAGAGGAACTGCAGCCTCTAGTGGTCGGTAGAGGAACTGCAGCCTCTAGTGGTCGGTAGAGGAACTGCAGCCTCTAGTGGTCGGTAGAGGAACCGCAGCCTCTAGCGGTCGGTAGAGGAACTGCAGCCTCTAGTGGTCGGTAGAGGAACTGCAGCCTCTAGTGGTCGTAGAGGAACTGCAGCCCTAGTGGTCGGTAGAGGAACTGCGTCCTAAAAAAGCCAGACTGGTGCTAATTAAACCCTGATTAATTGAACCTTTATTTACTTCATCCTGGTTAATGTAGTCTTGTCATTATTTAGACAGTAAACATCTTTAATTCTGGTGTTAATCAGTTTTGACAGGTCTTTCTTAGTCGGGTTACATTCCTGAGTTAATTACATTCCTGAGTTAATTACATTCCTGAGTTAATTACATTCCTGAGTTAATTACATTCTGGTGTTAACAGCTGGTTCTGATCCTGTTTAAATCATATCAGGGTTCATATCTTTGGTGTCGTTTGATGAATGTCAGAATTTTAACAGTTAAAGCAACATTCATCTCTGGCTGGTTAATTAGTCCAGATGTTTCTACGTTATGAACCGCTCCTACGTCAAACCTTCTAAATCTGTCCGTCCTGTGGAGATCATTTCATGGACCCATCTGTCCTCTACGCTGTCCAGTGTGGATATTCAGATATTTCAAACATCTGGGCTCATCTGGAGTCTTCACTGGTGTTTTTACTGGCAGCTTCCCTTCAACAACGTCTCCGTCTGAGTTCAGCTCGTACCTGAACGGTGATTCTGCACCGCCCATCCGTCCAAATACCTCCTGAGGTTTTAACCAAACAGAACTACAGTCCAGCCAACAGCTGGTCCTCCAGGTCCTTCCAGGTCCTTCCAGGTCCTCCAGGTCCTTCCAGGTCCTCCAGGTCCTCCAGGTCCTTCCAGGTCCTTCCAGGTCCTTCCAGGTCCTCCAGGTCCTCCAGGTCCCGACTAAATAATCCTGCAGCGTCTCTCAGACTCTGTTTGACAAGCAGTCCAGGGATCAGACATGAGCTCTGAATATGAAGGAGTCTGTTCTGGTTAGGACTGGACTGGACTGGACTGGACTGGACTGGACTGGACTGGACTGGACTGGACTGGACTGGACTGGACTGGACTGGACTGGACTGGACTGGACTGGACTGGACTGGACTGGACTGGACTGGACTGGACTGGACTCGACTGGACTGGACTGGACTGGCGTCGACTGGACTGGACTGGACTGGACTGGACTGGACTGGACTGACTCGACTGGACTGGACTGGACTGGACTGGACTCGACTGGACTGGACTGGACTGGACTGGACTGGACTGGACTGGACTGGACTGGACTGGACTGGGCTGGACTGGACTGGACTGGACTGGACTGGACTGGACTGGACTGGACTGGACTGGACTGGACTGGACTGGACTGGACTGGACTGGACTGGACTGGACTGGACTGGACTGGACTGGACTGGACTGGACTGGGACTGGACTGGACTGGACTGGACTGGACTGGACTGGACTGGACTGGACTGGACTGGACTGGACTGGACTGGACTGGACTCGACTGGACTGGACTCGACTGGACTGGACTGGACTGACTGGACTGGACTGGACTGGACTTGACTGGACTGGACTGGACTGGACTGGACTCGACTGGACTGGACTGGACTGACTGGACTGGACTACTGGACTGGACTGGACTGGACTTGACTGGACTGGACTGGACTGACTGGACTGGACTTGACTGGACTGGACTCGACTGGACTGGACTTGACTGGACTGGACTCGACTTGACTACTCGACTCGACACGACTCGACTGGACTTGACTGGACTGGCGTCGACTGGACTCAACTGGACTGGACTCGACGACTGGACTGGACTGGACTGGACTGGACTGGACTGGACTCGACTTGACTACTCGACTCGACACGACTCGACTGGACTCAACTGGACTCGACTTGATGCGACTGGACACGACTCAACTCGACTCGACTCAAGACGACTCGACTCAACACGACTCAACTGGACTCGACTCTACTGAACTCAACTGGACTTGACTCGACTTGACTGGAGGAGACTAAACTGGACTAGACTGGACTGGACTGGACTGGACTGGACTCGACTCGACTCGACTCGACTCGACTCGACTCGACACGACACGACACGACTGGACTGGACTGGACTGGACTGGACTGGACTGGACTGGACTGGACTGGACTGGACTGACAAGACAAGACAAGACAAGACAAGACAAGACAAGACAAGACAAGACAAGACAAGACAAGACAAGACAAGACGACACGACACGACACGACACGACACGACACGACACGACAGTCCACGACTTGACTCGACCGCTTCCTCTGGTCCAGTCAGATTATCTGTTGGCCTAAACCTCTGGAGTTGAACTGTTCTGGGAAAAAGGGAGAGAAACAACAGTCAGGTTGCTTGGCAACCAACATGACGACTTTATTTAAGCTGAAGGACGCGATCGTTTTTTATTTGTTAGTTGAAGTCAATTTTTTATATAGAGATGATGAATAATTCACGTTGTGTCCTTCATACCACACGGGTCCATAAAAGAACCGGACAAACCCTCCGTGACATCAGCTGAATGATGCAAACATGAACCAGGAAGTGATCCGTCCTGCTTTTACGCTCCAGAAAACAAGCCCCGCCCCCTGACCATGCGTCCACCTGTGTCTTCATGTCCTCTGACCTGATCAGGACACATTCACCCTGTGAAGGTGTCAAACTGCTGCTTCCAGAACATCTGGGTGAAGACAGATGTTCTGGTCTCTGGACCGTCATGAACGTGACACTTTCTGGATCATCAGAACCGGTGGCTCGTCCTCTCGCTGATCCTCGGTTCCTCGCACCAGAATCCTCGGTCTCCGGCTCGGTGGGTTTAGATCCTGCGGCGCCTGATGAACCTCGGTCTGGTCCGGTCTTCTCTCTTTAGCCTCGGTCCTGGTCCGGTTCTCTCTTTAGCCTCCGGGTCGGTGGGTTTAGATCCTGCCGCGCCTGATAACCGCACCAGAACCGCACCAGAACCTCGGTCCTGGTCCGGTTCAGCTGTTGTTCCCTCTAACAGATCACCTTGATTAAAACTGTAACAACTCTGATTTTAAAACTGAGGGATGTGAAAGGAAACGACCTTCTGAAGTTCTGAAGTTCTGACATCTGCGTTTCTGTGTTTCTGCAGACAAAAGTCACTCCAGCCAGAGCAGCAGCAAGTGCATCTCCTCGTCCTCCTCCTCAGACGTGGAGCCCAACTCCTCCTCTTCCTCCTCCTCCTCCTCCTCCATCCTCCCCGTCAGCCAGATGATCGACAAGGTCAAGGGTTACTGCTCCACGCGCACCGACAACTTCTACAAGAACATCATCATGTCCGACAGCTTCGCCAACTGCACCAGGCTCTAGAGCTGCAGGTTCCCCAGAGCTGCAGAGCATCATGGATCTTCTCCAGAGCTGCAGAGCATCATGGATCTTCTCCAGAGCTGCAGAGCATCATGGAACTTCTCCTGAGCTGCAGAGCATCATGGATCTTCTCCAGAGCTACAGATCTCAATGGAGCTTCTCCAAAACTACAGAGCTCCATGGAGTTTCTCCAGCGCTGCAGAGCATCATGGATCTTCTCCAGAGCTGCAGAGCATCATGGATCTTCTCCAGAGCTGCAGAGCATCATGGATCTTCTCCTGAGCTGCAGAGCATCATGGATCTTCTCCAGAGCTACAGATCTCCATGGAGCTTCTCCAAAACTACAGAGCTCCATGGAGTTTCTCCAGCGCTGCAGAGCATCATGGAGCTTCTCCAGAGCTGCAGAGCTCCATGGAGCTTCTCCAGAGCTACAGAGCTCCATGGAGCTTCTCCAGAGCTGCAGAGCATCATGGAGCTTCTCCAGAGCTGCAGAGCTCCATGGAGCTTCTCCTGAGCTGCAGAGCTCCATGGAGCTTCTCCAGAGCTGCAGAGCATCATGGAGCTTCTCCAGAGCTGCAGAGCTCCATGGAGCTTCTCCAGAGCTGCAGAGCATCATGGAGCTTCTCCAGAGCTGCAGAGCATCATGGAGCTTCTCCAGAGCTGCAGAGCATCATGGAGCTTCTCCAGAGCTGCAGAGCATCATGGAGCTTCTCCAGAGCTACAGAGCTCCATGGAGCTTCTCCAGAGCTGACAGAGCTTCACGGAGCTTCTCCAGAGCTACAGAGCATCATGGAGCTTCTCCAGAGCTGCAGAGCTCCATGGAGCTTCTCCAGAGCTACAGAGCTCCATGGAGCTTCTCCAGAGCTGCAGAGCATCATGGAGCTTCTCCAGAGCTGCAGAGCATCATGGATCTTCTCCAGAGCTGCAGAGCTCCATGGAGCTTTTTCTGAGCGCTACAGAGCTCCATGGAGCTTCTCCAGAGCTACAGAGCTCCATGGAGCTTCTCCAGAGCTACAGAGCTCCATGGAGCTCCTCAAGAGCCACAGAGCTGCATGGAGCTTCTCCAGAGCTGCAGAGCATCGTGGAGCTTCTCCATTGATCTTCTCCTGAGCTGCAGAGCATCATGGAGCTACAGAGCTTCATGGAGCTTCTACATTGATCTTCTCCAGAGCAACAGAGCTCCATGGATCTTCTCCAGAGCTACAGAGCTCCATGGAGCTTCTCCAGAGCTGAAGAGCTCCATGGAGCTTCTACATTGATCTTCTCCAGAGCAACAGAGCTCCATGGATCTTCTTTTGAACTGCATAGCATCATGGATCTTCTCCAGAGCTGCAGAGCATCTTGGGGCTTCTCCAGAGCTACAGAGCTCCATGGAGCTTCTTTTCCAGAGCTGCAGAGCATCATGGAGCTTCTCCAGAGCTGCAGAGCTTCCCTGAGGGTCCAAAACTTCAGACTCCAGAATAGTAGAAATCCCCTCTGGAGGTGTCCTGGAGCTCCAGAGCAACCATGGAGCTCCTCCCTGCAGCTCATCTAGACCTCAGCAGCTTCACTGGAGCTCGTTTAGAACCTGAACCAGAACTACTCTGAAACCATGAAGCAGCAGCAGCAACTGTTCCTCCATTTCCAGAAGATTTTCTGAGACTGAAGCTGAATCATGGTGGACCCAGGACCAGAACCTTCTGCCTCCTGGCGGCTCGTTGGGTCTCCACCGTTCAACATCACATCAGCTGTTCTGAGGACCTTCCAGCGTCTCTGAGCGTCTTTGTTCAACGGGCCGAACTCACCTGTGGCTCCGTGTGCTGCAGCGATACTGTTGGCTGTCCAGGTAGCCAGTGATGTCATAGATGGAGGCGGGACTAATCCAGAGCTGGAAGCTGATTGGTTGGTTTTGGTTGTGGCTCCAGCGTTCGGTCTCTGGTCCTCTGTTTTGGTTTTAAATATATTTTAATGTTTAACTGTTCGTCAGGTGTGTTTGGAGGTGTAGTTGTTGTCAGAGCAACAGCTCAGTGTTTCTGTTGAACTAAAATGCACATATTTTCTACTATCAGTCCATTTTTTGATGGATTTGACCTCCAATTTCTGATTTGGCTTTTTATTATTATTATTATTATTATTATTATTGCATTTCCTGATATCATTAACTGCATGTAAAATGGCCTTTTTTATCTGAATTGAAATACATAAAACACTGCTCATAAAATAGTTTTCTAAAGTTAAATGGATCCAACAAATAAAGTGCTTCAGGTTCCTGATGAAGATAAATGTTTTCCTCGTTATACCTTTAGGCCAATGCCATTTCTATGTTCTTCATTTGTTTTTGTTCTTTGTTTGTTTTTTTTGCGTGTGTGTGTTTAAAACATAATAAAGTCATTTGATCATACAACCTGAATTCTGGAAAAACTGGGATATCTTTTTAATTTTTTTTACTTGAATGTAAACTAAAAGACTTTGAGGTCACATGATCGAGTGTTTTATCCAACAGAACATAGAAACATAAATGTTCTGGTTCAGAGAAGGTCTGGTGGATCTCAGCAGGACGATGCTGAACCAGATACTGCAGCTGTTACAACACCTGGCTCCATCAGAGACGAGTCCAGGACCTGAACTGGACCTGCAGTCCAGATCTGTCACCTGGAGGGAACATCTGGAGCATCATTGAACCAAAAATGACTTCAGCAGCTGGAGACCTCTATCAGGCAGGACTGGGACCAGATTCAGCAGCAGAACTCCAGAAGCTCAGAACCTCCAGGTCCAGACGTCTTCAGACTGTTGAGAGAAGAAGAGAAGATGCTCCACCATGGAGGACATGAACCTGTCCAACTATTCAGAGACCTGCAGCTGGAATCACATCTGGAACGAACTCATTTAGTGAAGAAAAGTGGAACATTTATCAGTTTAAACATTTATATTACCGTGTTTTCTGGACTATAAGTCCCACCGGAGTTTTAGATCTGATGTAGTAAAAAAACATAAACTCCCATCATTGGATGGATTCCTCTCTGTGGACTCGTTCCTCCGTCTGGTCTGAGACTCGTTCCTCCGTCTATCATCGGTCGGACTGTGGACTCGTTCCTCCCCTTGGACTCAGTCTTTGGAAGAGACGTCCGTCTTTGGACTCGTCCTCCGTCTGTGGACTCGTTCCTCCGTCTGGACTCGTCCTCTTTGGACTCGTTCCGTCTGGACTCCCTCCGTCTGTGGACTCCACCCTCCTGTGGAGGATCGTTCCTCCGTCGGGAGACCGTCTTCAGACGTCTGTGGACTGTTCCTCCAGACTCGTTCCTCCGTCTGTGGACTCGTTCCTCCACCTGTTCCTCCGTCTGTGGAGACTCGTCCTCTGTGGACTCGTTCCCCGTCTGTGGACAGTCCCTCCGTCTGTGGATCTGTGGACTCGTCCCTCCATCTGTGTGAAGTCCCAACGTCTGTGGACTCGTTCCTCCAGCGGTGGACTCGTTCCTTCCGTCTGTGGACTCGTCATCTGTGGACTCGCTGTGGACTCGTTCCTCCGTCTGTGGACTCGTCCCTCAGTCTGTGGACTCGTCCCTCCTCTGTGGACTCGTTCCTCCATCTGTGGACTCGTTCCTCCGCTGTGGACTCTTCCTCCATCTGTGGACTCATTCCTCCATCTGTGGACTCGTTCCTCCACCACTGGAACTCGTTCCTCCAACTCGTTCCTCCAGCTGTGGACTCGTTCCTCCTCTGTGGACTCGTTCTCCATCTGTGGACTCGTTCCTCCCTGTGGACTCGTTCCTCCAGCTGTGGACTCGTTCCTCCATCTGTGGACTCGTTCCTCCATCTGTGGACTCGTTCCTCCATCTGTGGACTTTCCTCTGGCATCTGTGGTTCCTCCATCTGTGGACTCGTTCCTCCGTCTGTGGACCTCCGTCTGTGGACTCGTCCATCTGTGGACCGTTCCTCCGTCTGTGGACTCGTTTCTCCGTCTGTGGATCGTTCCTCCGTCTGTGGACTCGTTCCTCCTTGGACTCCGTCTGGACTCGTTCCATCTGTGGACTCGTTCCTCCAGCTGGACTCGTTCCTCCGTCTGTGGACTATCTGTGGACTCGTTCTCCGTCTGTGGACTCGTTCCTCCTCTGTGGACCGTCCTACTGTGGACTCGTCCTCCGTCTGTGGACTAGTCCTCCGTCGTCTGTGGACTCGTTCTCTGTCTGTGGACTCGTTCCTCCGTCTGTGGACTAGTTCCTCCGTTCCTCCATCTGTGGACTCGTCCTCTCTGTACTCCTGTGGACCGTCCTCCTCTGTGTCCTCACGACTGTTCCTTCGTTCCTCCATCTGTGACCGTCTGTGGATTCCTCCGTCTGTGGAGTTCCTCTCGTTCCTCTGTGGACTCGTTCCTCCATCTGTGGACTCGTTCCTCATCTGTGGACTAGTTCCTCCATCTGTGGACTCGTTCCTCCTGTGGACTCGTTCCTCCGTCTGTGGACTGTGGACTAGTTCCTCCGTCTGTGGACTCGTTTCTCTGTCTGTGGACTCGTTCCTCCGTCTGTGGTCGTCTGTGGACTCGTTCCTGTGGACTCGTCCTCCATCTGTGGACTCGTTCCTCCGTGGACTCGTTCTCCGTCTGTGGACTCGTTCCTCCCGACTCGTCCTCTGTCGTGGACTCGTCCCTCCATCTGTGGACTCGTTCCTCAGTCTGTGGACTCGTTCCTCCATCTGTGGACTCGTTCCTCCATCTGTGGACTCGTCCCTCCGTCCGTGGACTCGTCCTCCATCTGTGGACGTTCCGTCTGTGGACTCGTCCCTCCGTCTGAGGACTCGTTCCTCCGTCTGTGGACTCGTCCCTCCGTCTGTGGACTCATATCTGTGTCTCTCAGTCTTTATGGTTTAATCTTCTCACTTTTTCAGTATCGGTGTTCAGCTGTTGTGAGTTTAGATGATGTCCTGTTGTCATGGAGACATGGAGGATTTTTTTGACATATCAGTCTCAGGACCAGACAAACTACTGAGAAAATCCCGCATATATGTATATATGTGTAGTCTTTATTTTATTGAGGTCTACCTTAGATGACCAACAACTTTATACATTTTTTATCATTTGTGTCATTATTTATTTAATCAATATGAGGCCAAAATAAAAGAAAAACATGTGGGCGGCAATAAAAGATTTGTCATAAAATGGACACTAGTTCTGGTCCAATATTGCTTCTCTCAAGCTCTGCTGATGTCTGCTCCTCTTGGCATTGTGTCTTCTGCTCTGTTCCCAGGTCTGAAGACCAGCGGGTCTTTGTTCTCTATGTTGGAGAACGTGGACGTCTCTGCGTCTCTGAGGTCTTTCAGAAGAAGGTTAGGGTTAGTTAGCTAGCTAGTTAGTTAGTTAGCTAGTTAGCTCGTTAGCTAGTTAGCTAGTTTCCACAGGAACCTTGAAGTCACTTCCTGGTCTGTAAATTAAAACTTTATTGGCTCTGACTATGAGATAAATCTGTTATCACAGATAACCAAATCATGAAACGTGGCCTCGTAAATTTTCGTTTATCGACAGTGTTTCTTTTTCATTTAGTAAAATCAGAGCATAAATAGAAACGTTTTAAAGCGATAAACTCAGTGACGTCTCATCTGTTCGTTTAAAGAAGCAGATTTCTGACAACGTTTGATTCACTGATTCTTCCCTCGATTTGACCTTCCTGCTCTGGATCAGCCGTGATTTAACACCACCTGAAATTCACGAAGGGAAAAACCATCCATCCGTGCAGTTCGGTTGTTTTATGGACCTTAAATATAAACCTTAAATTCAGTTCAGCCGAAAGAAGATTTTACTGGAAAAATGTCTTTTAGTGGTTGTTTCACCTGATTTTTTGACTCTTGAAGGCGTCTGAGCAGCGTCTCTCTGAGTTCTGACCTGCTGGAGGTCGACCCGCCGGACCCGTAATCAGACCAACATACATGCTTGAAGGCTGTAAAACCCACCAGGTAGAGGATAAGACATAAGCACCAGCAGATTCTGGGTCAAGGCAGCGACGTGTTTTTACTGGTCTCCAGTTTGGTTCTGGTGGACCTTCAAGGGTTTGGAACAAGTGATAAAAATGTTTTTATCACATATTTCAGAGCAGACTGAACGAGTCCCTGAAAAAATCCAGAATCAGCAGAATAAACTCAGATAGGATCTAACTTCATGAGTGCTGCTCCTCTTTTCACTAACAAACAACTGCATATATTACATGTGTATTAATACATATATTACATATGTATTAATACATACATTACATATGTATTAATACATACATTACATATGTATTAATACATATATTACATGTGTATTAATACATATATTACATGTGTATTAATACATATATTACATATGTATTAATACATATATTACATGTGTATTAATACATATATTATCATCAACATCTAAACCTGTAATCAACATTATCTAACCCTGTAATCATCATTTTCATCTAAATCTGTAATCATCATCATCATCTACATCTAAACCTGTAATCATTATGATCTAAACCTGTAATCATCATGATCTAAACCTGTAATCATCATGATCTAAACCTGTAATCATCATGATCTAAACCTGTAATCATCATGATCTAAACCTGTAATCATTATCATCTAAACCTGTAATCATAATCTTCTAAACCTGTAATCATCAACATCTAAACCTGTAATCATAACACATCCACCAACAGTTCTGCAGCCCCTAAACCCTAAAACCCTGAACCGCCAACCCCTCAATGTGTCTTAGTAACTCTGTCTGATCATCCACATGCTCATCTGGCTTTTGTTGTCCAGGAGTGTTTTTATAATAATTAAAATATAGATATATATAAATATCAACTAAAATTAAAATGCATAATTGTATTAAAAAATTGTTTATGTTAAAATGTTTAGGAAATGAAAAAATAAATATCAAAGATATAAAAGAAAGAAAAATGAAATGTTCAAATTGTTTGAAAATATAAAAACCAAAAATATATAAATGATATAATATATAATACAAATGCATTAAAAGTAATAAAAAATATGATCATTTAAAATATTGATTCAATTTAACTTCAGTCTCAATTACTAAATTTAGAAATGTAATCAAATTCAAATAACTGAAGATTTTAATTGAATTGAATCTGTATTTGAATTTAAGTGAAATGTTCTTATAATTTTAAAATGTTGTTTAATGTTTGACATATTTTTTTAAATGAAGATTTTTGTGGGAACGGTTGGATCAGAATCGTGGTTCTGTGGTTGTTCTGTAGATGGTTCCAGAAGAATCCCTCCAGCCTGCAGACACCAACTGTCTTCAGCTTTTAAAACTGATTTAAACCTGTTTGTAACTGATCAGCTGGAAAAAGCCACGACAAACTGTCTCCATCTGGACACATCTGGACACATCTGGACGCTTCTATAAATAACAACAATCTCAGTTTCTCCTTCAACAGTGAAACATCCAGATGTGCATCTTGACTTCGGTGAAGTCAAAGTAAAAGTCAGAATCTCAGCTCTTTTCTTTGTGTGTGTTTTTCTTATCACGCTGGGTTTTTTCTGATTTGGGGCAGCGTCAAGCATGCGGTCGGGTCACCGATGCCAAATATTCAAGAGCTTCGTGTTATTGGATCTGCCAGGAGTCGGGGGGGAAAAAGCACAGCAGGCGAACACACTCGGAGAAACCTCTGGACGCTCAGGTTTCATCGGTTTCACTCTCCTGACTGCTGAAATGAATGTTTCACCACAGAATGTGGACCAAAGTGTGCGGTCGGGGACCAGCAGAGGTCCATGAAGCTCAGCAGCTCCACGCCGGCGTGAAGCTCAGCAGCTTCGCGCCGGCGTGGAGCTGCTCAGCTTCACACCGGCGCGCCTCTAATCTGAACTCTGACACGTCCAGATGTGACGCAGGGTTGAACTCATTTAGGTGAAGCAGGAAGAAAGTGTGATGTCATCATCATCACAGGTTTCAGTACGAGACTAGAACGTCCCAGAACCTCGGTTCTCTTCTTCTTCATCCACTCTGATGTTGCTGATGCTGCGTTTGAATCGTTGTCCTGCCACATGACCCGCACCAGTTCCAGGTCTGGTGACTTCATAGATCATCCCAACCATGATCCCTCCACCACCGTGCTTCAGTGGGTCTGAGGTGTTCCTGCTGGTCTCCTCCACCATGGTTCTGGTCTCACCCGTCCAGAGGACGTTCTTCCAGACGTCTGCTGGTTTGTTCAGACGCAGGCTAGTGAACCTCAGTCCTGTTTCCATGGAAACCCTTCAAACAAACTGTACTGGTTCCATCTTCTTCTAATTGTGCTGTCATGGACTTTGCATGGACATTCCTGCAAATATTCCTGCAATTTTCCACCAATGTTCCAGAAATGTTCCATCAACATTCCATCAATGTTCCAGCAATTTTCCACCAATGTTCCATCAACATTCCTCCAATATTCCATCAACATTCCTGCAATATTCCTGCAATTTTCCACCAATGTTCCAGCAATGTTCCATCAACATTCCTCCAATATTCCAGCAATGTTCCATCAACATTCCTGCAATATTCCTGCAATTTTCCACCAATGTTCCAGAAATGTTCGATCAACATTCCACCAATGTTCCATCAACATTCCATCAACATTCCATCAACATTCTAGCAATGTTCCATCAACATTCCAGCAATGTTCCATCAACATTCCATCAACATTCTAGCAATGTTCCATCAACATTCCAGCAAATTTCCATCAACATTCCATCAACATTCCAGCAATGTTCCAGCAATGTTCCATCAACATTCCAGCAATGTTCCATCAATGTTCCATTAACATTCCATCAACATTCTAGCAAAGTTCCATCAACATTCCATCAACATTCCACCAATGTTCCAGCAATGTTCCATCAACATTCCAGCAATGTTCCATCAATGTTCCATTAACATTCCATCAACATTCTAGCAAAGTTCCATCAACATTCCATCAACATTCCACCAATGTTTCAGCAACATTCCAGCAATGTTCCATCAACATTTCCATCAACATTCCACCAATGTTCCATTAACATTCCAGCAATGTTCCATCAACATTCCAGCAATGTTCCATCAACATTCCACCAATGTTTCCATCAACATTCCAGCAATGTTCCATCAACATTCCATCAACATTCCACCAATGTTCCATTAACATTCCAGCAATGTTCCATCAACATTCCAGCAATGTTCCATCAACATTCCAGCAATGTTCCATCAACATTCCAGCAATGTTCCATCAACATTCCACCAATGTTTCCAGCAACATTCCAGCAATGTTCCATCAACATTCCATCAACATTCCACCAATGTTCCATCAACATTCCAGCAATGTTCCATCAACATTCCAGCAATGTTCCATCAACATTCCAGCAATGTTCCAGCAAAATTCCACCAATGTTTCTGAAATATTCCACCAATGTTCCAGCAATGTTCCATCAACATTCCACCAATGTTCCATCAACATTCCCAACATCAAATTTCCATCACATTCCAGCAATGTTTCCAGCAATATTCCATCAACATTCCTGCAGTATTCCTGCAACATTCCAGCAATGTTCCATCAACATTCCAGCAATGTTCCATCAACATTCCAGCAATGTTCCATCAACATTCCAGCAATGTTCCATCAACATTCTAGCAATGTTCCATCAACATTCCACCATTGTTCCAGCAATAATCCACCAATGTTTCTGAAATATTCCAGCAATGTCCCAGCAATATTCCATCAACATTCCTGAAGTATTCCTGCAACATTCCACCAATGTTCCATCAACATTCCATCAACATTCCATTAATGTTCCATCAACATTCCAGCAATATTCCATCAGCATTCCTGAAGTATTCCTGCAACATTCCACCAATGTTCCATCAACATTCCAGCAATGTTCCAGCAATATTCCATCAACATTCCAGCAATGTTCCATCAACATTCCAGCAATGTTCCATCAACATTCCATCATTCACATTCCACCAATGTTCCATCAACATTCCATCAACATTCCATCAATGTTCCATCAACATTCCAGCAATATTCCATCAGCATTCCTGAAGTATTCCTGCACGATCCACCAATGTTCCATCAACATTCCAGCAATGTTCCAGCAATATTCCATCAACATTCCAGCAATGTTCCATCAACATTCCAGCAATGTTCCATCAACATTCCATCAACATTCCACCAATGTTCCATCAACATTCCAGCAGTGTTCCATCAACATTCCATCAACATTCCACCAATGTTTCATCAACATTCCAGCAATGTTCCATCAACATTCCATCAACATTCCAGCAGTGTTCCATCAACATTCCATCAACATTCCTGCAGTATTCTTGCAACATTTTAGCAATGTTCCATCAACATTCCACCAGTTTTCCTGCAACATTCCAGCAATGTTCCATCAACATTCCACCAATGTTCCATCAACATTCCACCAGTTTTCCTGCAACATTCCACCAATGTTCCATCAACATTCCAGCAATGTTCCATCAACATTCCACCAATGTTCCATCAACATTCCATCAACATTCCACCAATGTTCCATCAACATTCCAGCAATGTTCCATCAACATTTCAGCAATGTTCCATCAACATTCCAGCAATGTTCCATCAACATTCCAGCAATGTTTTCCATCAACATTCAACATTGCAATGTTCCATCAACATTCCAGCAATGTTTCCATCATTCCACAATTCCATCAACATTCCAGCAATGTTCCATCAACATTCCAGCAATGTTCCATCACATTCCATCAACATTCCACCAATTTCCATCAACATTCCGCAATTTCCATCAACATTTCAGCAATGTTCCATCAACATTCCATCAACATTCCAGCAATATTCCATCAACATTCCAGCAATGTTCCATCAACATTCCAGCAATGTTCCATCAACATTCCAGCAGTGTTCCATCAACATTCCATCAACATTCCACCAATGTTTCATCAACATTCCACCAATGTTCCATCAACCATTCCAGCAATGTCCATTTCCAGCAATATTCCATCAAGCACATTTCCAGCAATGTTCCATCAAATTCCACCATGCAATTCCATCAACAATTTCCAGCAATCACATTCCATCAACATTCCAGCAATGTTCCATCAACATTCCATCAACATTCCAGCAGTGTTCCATCCACATTCCATCCACATTCCACCAATGTTTCCATTCAACATTCCAGCAATGTTCCATCAACATTCCATCAACATTCCAGCATGTTCCATCAACATTCCATCAAACATTCACCAATGTTTCCATCAACATTCCAGCAATGTTCCAGCATATTCCATCAACATTCCATTCAAGTATTCCATGCAACATTCCAGCAATGTTCCATCAACATTCCACCAATGTTTTCCATTCACAAATGTTTCCAGCAATTCCATCAACATTCCAGCAATGTTCCAGCAACATTCCAGCAATGTTCCATCAACATTCCACATTTGTTCCCAATCCACCAATGTTTCCATTCCCATTCCAGCAATGTTCCATCAACATTCCCATTCCATCAACATTCCACCAATGTTCCATCAACATTCCATCAACATTTCATTCAATGTTCCATCAACATTCCAGCAATATTCCATCAGCATTCCTGAAGTATTCCTGCAACATTCCACCAATGTTCCATCAACATTCCAGCAATGTTCCATCAACATTCCATCAACATTCCACCAATGTTCCATTCAACATTCAGCAATGTTCAACATTCAACATTCCAGCAATGTTCCATCAACATTCCACCATGTTCCATTCTCCATTCCAGCAATGTTCCATCAACATTCCACCAATGTTTCATCAACATTCCACCAATGTTTCATCAACATTCCACCAATGTTCCATTAACATTCCAGCAATGTTCCATCAACATTCCAGCAATGTTCCATCAACATTCCACCAATGTTCCAGCAATATTCCACCAATGTTTCTGAAATATTCCACCAATGTTCCAGCAATGTTCCATCAACATTCCACCAATGTTTCATCAACATTCCAGCAATGTTCCAGCAATATTCCATCAACATTCCTGCAGTATTCCTGCAACATTCTAGCAATGTTCCATCAACATTCCAGCAATGTTCCTATCAACATTTCAGCAATGTTCCATCAACATTCCAGCAATGTTCCATCAACATTCTAGCAATGTTCCATCAACATTCCACCATTGTTCCAGCAATAATCCACCAATGTTTCTGAAATATTCCAGCAATGTCCCAGCAATATTCCATCAACATTCCTGAAGTATTCCTGCAAACATTCCACCAATGTTCCATCAACATTCCATCAACATTCCATTAATGTTCCATCAACATTCCAGCAATATTCCATCAGCATTCCTGAAGTATTCCTGCAACATTCCACCAATGTTCCATCAACATTCCAGCAATGTTCCAGCAATATTCCATCAACATTCCAGCAATGTTCCATCAACATTCCAGCAATGTTCCATCAACATTCCATCAACATTCCACCAATGTTCCATCAACATTCCATCAACATTCCATTAATGTTCCATCAACATTCCAGCAATATTCCATCAGCATTCCTGAAGTATTCCTGCAACATCCACCAATGTTCCATCAACATTCCAGCAATGTTCCAGCAACATTCCATCAACATTCCAGCAATATTCCATCAACATTCCAGCAATGTTCCATCAACATTCCATCAACATTCCACCAATGTTCCATCAACATTCCAGCAGTGTTCCATCAACACATTCCATCAACATTCCACCAATGTTCCATCAACATTCCAGCAATGTTCCATCAACATTCCATCACATTCCAATGTTCCATCAACATTCCCTCAACATTCCTGCAATATTCCATCAACATTTTAGCAGCAATGTTCCATCAACATTCCACCCAGTGTTCCAATGCAACATTCCAGCAATGTTCCATCAACATTCCACCAATGTTCCATCAACATTCCACCAGTTTTCCTGCAACATTCCACCAATGTTCCATCAACATTCCACCAATGTTCCATCAACATTCCACCAATGTTCCATCAACATTCCATCAACATTCCCCAATGTTTCCATCACATTCCATCCAGCATATTCCATGCAACTTCCAATTCCAATGCAACATTCCAGCAATGTTCCATCAACATTCCAGCAATTTCCCAACATTCACATTCCATCAACATTCCAGCAATGTTCCATCAACATTTCAGCAATGTTCCATCAACATTCCATCAACATTCCACCAATGTTCCATCAACATTCCACCAATATTCCATCAACATTCCTGCAGTATTCCTGCAACATTCTAGCAATGTTCCATCAACATTCCAGCAATGTTCCATCAACATTCCATCAACATTCCAGCATTGTTCCATCAACATTTCCAGCAATGTTCCATCAACATTCCATCAACATTCCACCAATGTTCCATCAACATTCCAGCAATTTTCCATCAACATTCCAGCAATGTTCCATCAACATTCCAGCAATGTTCCATCAACATTCCAGCATGTTCCATTCAACATTCCACCATTTCCATCAACCATTCCATTCAATGTTCCACAATTCCACCATGTTTCATCAACATTCCAGCAATGTTCCAGCAAATATTCCATCAACATTCCCATCAACAACATTCCACCAATGTTCCATCAACATTCCATCAACATTCCACCAATGTTCCATCAACATTCCAGCAATGTTCCCATCCATTCCAGCAATATTCCATCAACATTCCTGAAGTATTCCTGCAACATTCCAATTCCATCAACATTCCATCAATGTTCCATCAACATTCCAGCAATGTTCCATCAACATTCTAGCAATGTCCAGCAATATTCCTTCAACTTTCCTGAAGTGTTCCGTCAACATTCCACCAGTTTTCCTGCAACATTCCACCAATGTTCCATCAACATTCCATCAACATTCCACCAATGTTCCAGCAATATTCCATCAACATTCCTGAAGTATTCCAGCAATGTTCCATCAACATCCCACCAGTTTTCCTGCAACAGTCCACCAATGTTCCAGTAACTTCCACTGCGCTGGACCTCTTGAATGCTGCAGAGCAGCAAACTGCAGTGACTTTCCCATAAATGTCCGAGCTGACATGAGTGGTTAGTTGGAGGATGTTCAGATGTGAAGCTCCTGCAGCAGCAGGTCAGTTGTAGCTGATGTGTGGCTGTGGTTCTTCTCAGGAGTACTGGTTTCCACCTCTTATTCCTGTTGTTACGGGATGATGGATGATGAGCTTTTAGATTCGGGTCGCTTCCAGCCCAGAGGAACGTGACCTGAGGAGGTAAACAGGTCAGCCGTCAGCTCCGTCAGCCTCAGAAACAGAAACACATCCCAGCAGATGAGCTGCTGCAGAAACAAGCCCCTCACCTCGGCGGTCCCGTCATCAGCTGAAGGGTTCTGGAGAGTAACGTGGGCCGATGAAAGTCCACTTCAGCTGAATGAGATCTGATGACAGTTAAAAGACATATTTTTCATCCTGGGTCTCATCCTTGTCGTCCTACATAAATGCTATTTATGGTTAAAGTTTTTCTGGCAGAACATCGACCTGGACCTGAACTCCAGTCACATCAGTGAGTTCAGGCCTCGAAGCTCCTCGTCAGCATAAAACAGTCACCAGCCTTTCCAGAATCCACGTTTAGTCATCTGGAATAGAAGAAGAAGGGTTTAAACTTAATTTCTCTGGGCAGCAGAACAAAGCTGGAGCAGGAGGCTTTAAAACAGACTGTTGTGAGTTTGTGAGAGGAGGTCAAAGTTCATCTAAACCATCTGAGAGGAGCAGGTTAGAATTTAACAAGGAAACTAAGGCCAGATATTAATGAGAGTCCCTGAGGACTTTTCAGAGCTACACTACAAACAAAAAGTTAAGGATATTTTGAAATTTGTTGATATTTTATGCTATTTTCATGAATTGGCCTAATTTTCTCTGTTTTCATGAAACCACCAGGACCGTTATTTGAGGACACATGCTCGACGAAACCGCTTCAACACGGCAATTACTCTCAGAAATAATCTTCAAAATGCCACTGGTGTCCGTGTCAGTGTTCAGACTGTGAGGAACCGACTGAATGCTGATGGCCTGAATGCCAGACATCCGGCTGTGACCCCACGATTGACCCCTAGACACCATCAGGCAAGGTTGGCCTTTTCTCGTGAACACGTGGACTGGAATATTGAGGCCTGGACTCTTCTCGGACGAGTCCAGGTTTTGTGTTTCCACCAACGATAGATGGAGGGCCCGTGGGGAACGCTTTGCAGAGTGTGCCATTGTTGAGCACGACCGTTTCGGTGGTCCATCTGTTATGGTGTGGGCAGGGATCAGTATGGGGGGCCGCACAGACCTCCACGTGTTCCAGCAAGGTGGGATTAATGCCCGGGTGTATTGTGATGACATTATTCTTCCCATTGTTCGTGCCTATGCCGGTGCTGTGGGTCTGGATTTTCTGGTAATGGATGACAACGCCCCAATCCACAGAGCAAGGTTGGTGCAGGTGGTCTGTTAAGGCCCGAGGGCGGCCCGAACGTGGTCTGTCCTGATACAGCCCGGTCTCCTGGAAGCGTTGGTACAGACGTGACACAACACTCTGGCTTACACCGAACCACCTGGCCACCTCAACTTGTCGTACCCCATCCTCAAGGAGCTGGACTGCTCTAGCCACCTCCGGAGCATCCAGATGACGTCGAGGAGCTCCACAACCTTCACACAACATTAGCAAGACAACAACAATAAGCAAGAAGATTTTCGTTTTCGTTTCAGCCACCTTACAAAATGAACAAATCACCCAAATGAACAGGCTCTTTAAATAGCCAAATGTGAGTACCAGGATAAAGCTCAATCTGGCTGGGATCAATCAAGTGGAACCGAGTCAAACACAAAAATATGGACTGGACAAACAAGACATTTCATGAAAACAGAGAAAATTAGGCCAATTCATGAAAATAGCATAAAATATCAACAAATTTCATAATATCCTTAACTTTTTGTTTGTAGTGTACTAAAGAACAAAGAGGAGGTTCTGACCATCACTGATGGACTGATCAGCATCATTGATCAACTGATCATCATCACTGATCAACTGATCATCATCATTAATTAACTGATCACCATCACTGATGGACTGATCAGCTGATCACTATCACTGATGGACTGATCAGCATCATTGATCAACTGATCATCGTCATTGATCAACTGATCATCATCATTGATTAACTGATCACCATCACTGATCAACTTATCATCGTCATTGATTAACTGATCACCATCACTGATGGACTGATCATCAGCAGCTTTGCTGGAACTTTGCAGGAACTTTGCTGGAACATTGCAGGAACTTTTCAGGAACTTTGCAGGAACATTGCAGGAACATTGCTGGAACTTTGTAGGAACATTGCTGGAACTTTGCAGGAACTTTGCAGGAACATTGCAGGAACATTGCTGGAACTTTGTAGGAACATTGCAGGAACTTTTCAGGAACATTGCTGGAACTTTGCAGGAACTTTACAGGAACATTGCAGGAACTTTGCAGGAACTTTGTAGGAACATTGCAGGAACTTTTCAGGAACGTTGCTGGAACTTTGCAGGAACTTTGCAGGAACATTGCAGGAACTTTGCAGGAACATTGCAGGAACTTTTCAGGAACATTGCAGGAACTTTTCAGGAACATTGCTGGAACTTTGCAGGAACTTTGCAGGAACATTGCAGGAACTTTGCAGGAACTTTGTAGGAACATTGCAGGAACATTGCAGGAACTTTGCAGGAACTTTGTAGGAACATTGCTGGAACTTTTCAGGAACATTGCTGAACTTTTGCAGAAACTGGACTTTGCAGGAACTGATTGCACTGGAACTTTGCTGGAACTTTGCAGGAACATTGCAGGAACTTTGCTGGAACTTTGCAGGAACTTTGCAGGAACATTGCTGGAACTTTGCAGGAACATTGCAGGAACTTTGCTGGAACTTTGCAGGAACTTTGCAGGAACTTTGCTGGAACTTTGCAGGAACTTTGCTGGAACTTTGCAGGAACTTTGCAGGAACTTTGCTGGAACTTTGCAGGAACTTTGCTGGAACTTTGCAGGAACTTTTCAGGAACATTGCTGGAATTTTGCTGGAATCTGGCTGGATGGATGCTTTACTCATATTTTTCACATTTTTGTGGCAGCTCTTCGTTCATCGTGAGTGAGAAACAGGAAACCAGGGCAGAAAGAGAACAGGGAAGACATGCAGCAAAGGATTGTGGGCCGGGATTTGAGCTGTGACTGCTGCAGGTCTGTGGTTATAAAGTCAAAAAGCTGCAGTTTTGCGAAATCTTGTGATTTTACGTGTTGTGAGTTCAGGACACAAAGTTGCAGTTTTATTATTATTTATTTAATTAAAGTTTTTTAAAGACAATTTTTGCCAAGTTTTAGTGACTTTTATAACCAAAAGTTCCAATTTCACTGCAGAAAGTTGCGGTCAGCTGAAGCTGCTGGAGCTCCTGCCCTCAAACATCTGCAGATGTTTGGTCATCAGCTCTTCTGTGAACGTCTCCTTCATGTTCCAACAATGGGAACACTGGGAACACTGGGGGATGAGACTGGGAACACTGGGTGAGACTGGGAACACTGGGTGAGACTGGGAACACTGGGTGAGACTGGGAACACTGAGTGAGACTGGAGATGATGCTGCTCCTTCCAACATCTACACTTGTGAATGAGTCTCTCATGTTTCAAACCTGTGAACGTCTGCCAGATCTAAACAGGAAACCAGTAAAAACATCTTCACTGCGCCGTTTCTGGAGCTGCTGTGAATCCTGGCTGTCACCATCTACCAGGTTGCAGGACTTGTGAGTCAAACCTTCATGACAACCGTGACGCCACAAAACGTGACTTCTGGGTTTAGGTCCACTGGGATTTTCCCAGACAATCGTGACATTTTCCCAGATGAAGCGTTTGCACCATCCGTTCCGTCAGACCGGCCAAACCCTGAACTACAGCCTGCCACCGTAGATGCTCCACCTCTGGGAGAAGGTACTGAAGGCCTGCACCCTGCAGATGATCCTCCTGAAGATGACCCTCCTCCCTCTGCAGATAACCCGAACCCGCACCAGCCGACACGGATCCAGGACCTTTAACTAACCGGCCTGGTTGTGTCCCTCCACAGGAAATCATCGCGCTTCCAAAGTTCCCCCCCAGAAAACAAACCAGACGGAGGCGCGTGAAGACCGCTGTCCTCACCGACACTCCTGAGATGCAGAAACTCGACAGGGCTTTAGAAGAAAGACGTAGCAGGAAGTGCAGAAGAGGGCAGAAAAGGGTGAGATGATCCAGAACTTTAGAAAAGAGACGTAACAGACTGATGAGAAAACGCAAAGGAAGGGCTAAAAATCTGAGCTAATCCTGAGGACGAGAGTGGATGTAATCTGAGTTTCCCCGACTGTGGAAGTGGTTATATTCTCTAAGTCTAATAAAACATTTTTTTAATGATAATTTGCATTATTTGTGTTTGTTCAGTCACCTCCGGAGTGGTGGAAAAAGTAAGGAGATCACTTTACCTCAGGGTGGCTCGTTTTACCCCATAGCTGGGGTAAGATGAGACACATTTTCACCGTCTTTAGTCCGGCAAACATTCTGATCATTTCTGTCCTTAGGAAACAACTAAATTAAAGAAAAATGTGTTAATTTGATAGACACATCAATTTAGCTTGCTTAGAGGAGGGGGGGGGAGTGAAGACTGTCTCACATTACCCCCCTCTCCCCTACAGCCCTCCTGTAGAAGCAACCAGGACGTTCTTAAGTTTATCCACATTATCCAGATTCAGAAGATCAGCTGGAAACATTGTTCCATCTGAAGGAGTCTAGACTTACTGCTCCAAGATCCTGCTGCTGCAGCATGCTGGACCGTCCCTGGTTGGGGGCTAGAGGCTGCGGTTCCTCTACCGACCACTAGAGGCTGCAGTTCTTCTACCGACCACTAGAGGCTGCAGTTCCTCTACCGACCACTAGAGGCTGCAGTTCTTCTACTGACCACTAGAGGCTGCAGTTCCTCTATCGACCACTAGAGGCTGCAGTTCTTCTACTGACCACTAGAGGCTGCAGTTCTTCTACTGACCACTAGAGGCTGCAGTTCCTCTACTGACCACTAGAGGCTGCGGTTCCTCTACCGACCACTAGAGGCTGCAGTTCCTCTACCGACCACTAGAGGCTGCAGTTCTTCTACTGACCACTAGAGGCTGTGGTTCCTCTACTGACCACTAGAGGCTGCGGTTCCTCTACCGACCACTAGAGGCTGCAGTTCCTCTACCGACCACTAGAGGCTGCAGTTCCTCTACCGACCACTAGAGGCTGCAGTTCTTCTACCAACCACTAGAGGCTGCGGTTCCTCTACTGACCGCTAGAGGCTGCAGTTCCACTACCTACCACTAGAGGCTGCGGTTCCTCTACCGAACACTAGAGGCTGCAGTTCTTCTACTGGCCACTAGAGGCTGCAGTTCCTCTACCGACCACTAGAGGCTGCAGTTCTTTTACTGACCGCTAGAGGCTGCAGTTCTTCTACTGACCGCTAGAGGCTGCAGTTCTTCTACTGACCACTAGAGGCTGCGGTTCCTCTTATGACGGCTAGAGGCTGCAGTTCTTCTACTGACCACTAGAGGCTGCAGTTCCTCTACCGACCACTAGAGGCTGCAGTTCTTTTACTGACCGCTAGAGGCTGCAGTTCTTCTACTGACCGCTAGAGGCTGCAGTTCTTCTACTGACCACTAGAGGCTGCGGTTCCTCTTATGACGGCTAGAGGCTGCAGTTCTTTTACCAACCACTAGATGCTGCAGTTCCTCTTATGACCGCTCGAGGCTGCGGTTCCTCTTATGACCGCTTGAGGCTGCGGTTCCTTTACTGACCGCTCGAGGCTGCGGTTCCTCTTATGACCGCTCGAGGCTGCGGTTCCTCTTATGACCGCTAGAGGCTGCAGTTCCTCTACCGACCGCTAGAGGCTGCAGTTCTTCTTCCAACCACTAGAGGCTGCAGTTCCTCTTATGACCGCTCGAGGCTGCGGTTCCTCTTATGACCGCTAGAGGCTGCGGTTCCTTTACTGACCACTAGAGGCTGCAATTCATCTACTGATCACTAGAGGCTGCAGTTCTTCTACTGACTGCTAGAGGCTGCGGTTCCTCTTATGACCGCTAGAGGCTGCGGTTCTTCTAATGACCGCTTGAGGCTGCGGTTCCTCTACCGACCACTAGAGGCTGCAGTTCCTCTACCGACCACTAGAGGCTGCAGTGCCTCTATCGACCACTAGAGGCTGCAGTTCCTCTACCGATCACTAGAGGCTGCAGTTTCTCTATCGACCACTAGAGGCTGCAGTTCCTCTATCGACCACTAGAGGCTAAAGTTCCTCTACCGACCACTAGAGGCTGCAGTTCTTCTACCAACCACTAGAGGCTGCAGTTCCTCTACCAACCACTAGAGGCTGCGGTTCCTCTACTGACCGCTAGAGGCTGCAGTTCCACTACCTACCACTAGAGGCTGCGGTTCCTCTTATGACGGCTAGAGGCTGCAGTTCTTTTACTGACCGCTAGAGGCTGCAGTTCTTCTACTGACCGCTAGAGGCTGCAGTTCCTACTACTGACCACTAGAGGCTGTTCCTCTAGACGCTAGAGGCTGCAGTTCTTCTACTGACCACTAGAGGCTGCAGTTCCTCTTATGACGGCTAGAGGCTGCAGTTCTTCTACTGACCACTAGAGGCTGCAGTTCCTCTACCGACCGCTAGAGGCTGCAGTTCCTCTACCGACCGCTAGAGGCTGCAGTTCCTCTACTGACCACTAGAGGCTGCGGTTCCTCTACCGAACACTAGAGGCTGCAGTTCTTTTACTGACCGCTAGAGGCTGCAGTTCTTCTACTGACCGCTAGAGGCTGCAGTTCTACTACTGACCACTAGAGGCTGCGGTTCCTCTTAGACGGCTAGAGGCTGCAGTTTCTAGACCACTAGAGGCTGCAGTTCTCTTACTGACACTAGAGGCCACTAGAGGCTGCAGTTCCTCTACCGACCACTAGAGGCTGCAGTTCCTCTACGACCACTAGAGGCTGCAGATCCTCTACGACCACTAGAGGTTGCAGATCCTCTACCGACCACTAGAGGCTGCAGTTCCTCTACAGACCACTAGAGGCTGCAGTTCCTCTACTGACTACTAGAGGCTGCAGTTCTTCTACAGACCACTAGAGGCTGCAGATCCTCTACCGACCACTAGAGGCTGCAGTTCCTCTACCAACCACTAGAGGTTGCAGTTCCTCTACCAACCACTAGAGGCTGCAGTTCCTCTACTGACTACTAGAGGCTGCAGTTCTTCTACAGACCACTAGAGGCTGCAGATCCTCTACCGACCACTAGAGGCTGCAGTTCCTCTACCGACCACTAGAGGCTGCAGATCCTCTACGGACCATTAGAGGCTGCAGTTCCTCTACCGACCACTAGAGGCTGCAGATCCTCTACGGATCATTAGAGGCTGCAGTTCCTCTACCGACCACTAGAGGCTGCAGATCCTCTACGGACCACTAGAGGCTGCAGTTCCTCTACCGACCACTAGAGGCTGCAGATCCTCTACGGATCACTAGAGGCTGCAGTTCCTCTACCGACCACTAGAGGCTGCAGTTCCTCTACCGACCACTAGAGGCTGCAGTTCCTCTACTGACCGCTAGAGGCTGCAGTTCCTCTACCGACCACTAGAGGCTGCAGTTCCTCTACCGACCACTAGAGGCTGCAGTTCCTCTACCTACCACTAGAGGCTGCAGTTCCTCTACAGACCACTAGAGGCTGCAGTTCCTCTACTGACCACTAGAGGCTGCAGTTCCTCTACAGACCACTAGAGGCTGCAGTTCCTCTACCGACCACTAGAGGCTGCAGTTCCTCTACCGACCACTAGAGGCTGCAGTTCCTCTACCTGACCACTAGAGGCTGCAGTTCCTCTCAGACCACTAGAGGCTGCAGTTCCTCTACTGACCACTAGAGGCTGCAGTTCTCTACGACCACTAGAGGCTGCAGGTTCCTCTACCGACCACTAGAGGCTGCAGTTTCCTCTACCGACCACTAGAGGCTGCGGTTCCTCTACCGACCACTAGAGGCTGCAGTTCCTCTACCGACCACTAGAGGCTGCAGTTCCTCTACCGACCACTAGAGGCTGCAGTTCCTCTACGGACCACTAGAGGCTGCAGTTCCTCTACCGACCACTAGAGGCTGCAGTTCCTCTACCGACCACTAGAGGCTGCAGTTCCTCTACTGACCGCTAGAGGCTGCAGTTCCTCTACCGACCACTAGAGGCTGCAGTTCCTCTACTGACCGCTAGAGACTGCAGTTCCTCTACTGACCGCTAGAGGCCGCAGCTCCTCTACCGACCGCTAGAGACTGCAGTTCCTCTACCAACCACTAGAAGCTGACGTTCCTCTACCAACCACTAGAGGCTGCAGATCCTTCACCGACTACTAGAGACTGCAGTTCCTCTACCGACCACTAGAGGCTGCATTTCCTCTACCGACCACTAGAGGCTGCAGTTCCTCCAGTGAGCACTAGAGGCTGCAGTTCCTCTACCGACTACTAGAGGCTGCAGTTCCTCCAGTGAGCACTAGAGGCTGCAGTTCCTCTACCGACCACTAGAGGCTGCAGTTCCTCTACTGACCACTAGAGGCTGCAGATCCTCTACTGACCACTAGAGGCTGCAGTTCCTCTACAAACCACTAGAGGCCGCAGCTCCTCTACCGACCGCTACAGACAGCAGTTCCTCTACCGACCACTAGAAGCTGACGTTCCTCTACCGACCACTAGAGGCTGCAGATCCTTCCCCGACTACTAGAGACTGCAGTTCCTCTACCGACCACTAGAGGCTGCAGTTCCTCCACTGACCACTAGGGACTACAGTTCCTCTACTGAGTTGGTTTCCACTGATGTTCATGTTAAATTCTCTTTTACAGCAGAAATAAACATATTTACCGCCTGATGTACAGTTTGCTTAAGGCCACAGCTAATGCTTATAACTTTGACATTTTAAAAACCCTTTGACATTTACCTGGTAAACCCCGGCTGTAAAAGTAACGGTCGCTCCCACTGTGATAGCGTAGCAACTCCTGTCACATTCGACCCCGCTGCTTTGGTTCCCCCGGAGGTCCAGAAGAATGCTGCCGTTCTCGCCCGTGGCGCCGCCGCCGTCTGTGAGGTATCCCGCCAGAGCCAGCTCTCTATCCACAACCTGGCCCACGAGCAGGCAGAGGACTCCAAAAATCCCCACCGAGATGTGTCTGGACGAGCCCAGGAGGGCATAAATGATAGACGAGAAGAAGGAGGTGTAGAGGCCGTATATGGGGTCTTGGCTGGCTAAAAGAGAGTACGCTATGGCCTGGGGAACCAGTAGGATTCCCACAATAAGTCCTGACATTATATCCCCCAGGATCCAGTCCTTGAGCTTGTACCGTGGGAGCCACTTCAGAATTGGGACGAAGCCCAGTACCTTAGATTTCACCTTCTCAGTGGTGCATGAGCAGTGTTTCTTCAGTCGGTGCGACACAATCGTCGGCCATTTTTTCCCCGTTTCTTTCTCGACTTTTTCCAGAACGAGGGCTTCGTGCGGAGCAGTCTGAGTGCCACCCTCCTCGGCTGTGCAGTCGTCCCCATCAAGCATGACTGAGTCTTTGCAGCTCTGGTGACGTGGACGAAAGGCTCAGCAGGTCAAACCAGGGTCATCTCAAGCAACCATTTACTGCAACCTGCAAAACATGGAGATTAAAAAAAAAAACGCCGCAGCGGCGTATGTTACTGGATAGTAATTCTGGACCTGATGGTCAGATCCCCAGTGAGCTGCCAGACGGCTGTGACGGAAAAAAATAAAATAAAACTAACCTTCTAGACTGAACAATGTTGGATAATTTATGTAAGCTGTACTCGTCATGCATTTTCCATTCAAATAGATTTTCTTCAGTGGTTTTTTTTTTTTGGGTTTAAGTGTACATGCATGACTCTACTTGGAGGTCGGGGGTGGGGGCTGGTTGCAAACAGCAACCTCATTATTCTGGTGGGTCGTGACTACTGCTGTAGAAAGACTGTGGGTGTGGACATGACTGAGTATTTCGGCATTTCTGAAGCCTAAAAACACTTCCTTCTTTTTATATAATATCACAGAGATAACGTAGATCTGCTTGTTCATGATGGTCCGGCTACACTTTCGCCCTTTGACCCTGATGCAGAAAAATTACCCTGTTAATCATCAGCATTAATGAAGCCAAAGTACCGTCAGTGCTACTTATCACTCCAGTATAGTAAAGATCAATTAATACACTACGTGACAGAAAAATAAGAAAAATGTTTTATACTGTTTCAGGAATTGTCCAATGCAGTATCAAATCAAAAACCATCATCTTTGAGGAAAAAAAATGTGATTTGGGGGGAAAAAAAGCACTTAAAATGTTCAAATCAAACCTAAGAAGATGTACAGTATATACAGTATACTGATAATATATACAGTATACTAATAATAGGATAACAGTGCTTAACAGCTTATCAGTGAAAGTAAAATCATTTCCACACATGCAATGTGAAGTGAATTGCTGGGACTGAATGGTTGTGTAACCTTAATAACACATCGTATCAGTGAGGCCATTATTAATAATAAAAAAGCACAAAGACTGGACTCTGGAGCAACAGGAAAAGGTCATGTGGTCTGATAAGTCCAGTTTTACACTGTTCAGGAGTGATGGAGGCATCATGGTAGGACAGTGATGCAACCAGCACTCCCAGTGCCTCCACCAGCTACGCCAGTCTGTGGCGGCAGTATTATGATCTGGGGTTGCTTCAGTCCAATAAAGATCACATGCTTTTGTTTTGAAAAGTCTGTTTTTGGCTGCTGTGGAACCGATAGACAATTGGCAAGTAAATATGCGAAAAACCTAAAAAAAACAGACATGGAGAACGGAAAAAATCCGTGAACTTTACAGTTCGGTTAGCAACTCAGGTAGCAATATTAACAATTGTGTTTAAAAAAAAAAATCTGGACAACAACAAAACTTTCGTGTCATTCCTCCATGTTACATCAGATCTGCTCCATGGGTTCACTGTCCGGCTGTTCTCTTACTGGTTACGTCTGTGCGGCTCCATCTAGTGGCACAGATGTGTAATGACAACAGAAAGTCCAGTCCTCGATTATAAAACAAATTCAGTCCTGTGGCCTGTTTTTTCATTTTGTATTTTTGATCCAAAATTGAAATATTAAAAAAACAGGCACTTTTTTGTGTTAGATTAAAAAAATAAAAAACATAACAAAATGTCACTTTTTAAATTTTTTTGATTTTTGATTAAATACACGGATTGGTAAAGTTACTGAACTTTAACATAGACATTTTCAATTTAAAGTTCTCCCCAGTCGGAGTATTTGACAGAAACAAGGTTATTTGTAACAACTGACAAGTTGTTGAACTCCCCGTTAAAAGTCTCTGCTGTTACCTCAGAAATTACCTGTTTTAATGTTCTGATTGTGCTGAGCCACAATCATTTTGCTGGATTTTGTTTGGAGACTTTTTTTTTTTTTTTTTAATAAAAACAAGATGACATTAATGCCCTGGAAATAAGTGGAAATAAGCTTTATTTTATTATTATTTTATTATTACATTTTTTTTTTAAGATGAGATTTACACTAAGTATGTGTTACTGACAAGTGCTGATGTTTAAAGTGTTTGAACAACAAATATTATGACACTTTAGTTTATATGGAAGCAGGAAATTTAAATAAAAGTGCATTTTACACTACTTATGAATTCATTATTTGATTTTGCATGTACAATGCGAATAATCCTGATTAATCAGGGAAATAATGCAATTAATCGTGATTAAAATTTTTTTATCGTTTCCTTTTCCCAGCCCTAATATATAGATAGATAGATATGTAAAACTTGGATTAATATATTACTTATTAACCAATAAATCTATTAATGATTTATTAATAAATAATCAAAAAGTTATAAATATAACTTGTATTTGTTCACTTGAGCAGGTCAAAAACCGAAACCTGCAGGTTAAAAACAGCCTGAACGGTAAGTTTCTTTACTTCAATTCAAACCCGTTTTGGTGTCGTCTGATAACGTTCACTTGTTCTGGTTCCTGACATTCCTGAGTAATTAATGGAGTTAAACAACTTTTCTGTTTAAACGCTAATACTGGGAAGCAGACAGCATCGACGAGCGCAAGATTATATATATATATATATATATATATATATATCTATATATATATATATATATATATATATATATATATATATATATATATATTACACACACACACACATATATAAGGGTAAACGATAAAAGCACCTTTAACAAAGTCGTACCAGACATTGTGAATACCAAACAAACTGTTCAGGATACTTTTTCTCCATTTGTTTTAATTCATTTATCTGTGTCAAAGCTGTCCGCCGTTATGAATGGACACCTTTGTAAACAAGTTGTCAACGTGGACACGGCTGGAAACTTTGACCGACTAAAGTAAATTAACGTGCCTATTTTTTTTCAGCCCGTGAATAATATATCGCTTCGCTGCTGTTACTTTATAAAGTCACTGACCTGCACCTGAACGGAGAGAAGTTGTAACAGTTTTATTCCCCCCCCGAGGATTCGCTCCGTCGCCGCAGTTTTATTCCGCTCGAGATTCAATTTAAGCTAGTCTGCCGAGCCATACGTCACAACGTCTCGTGGAACGCGCTTACGTCACTCGACCGGCTGAGCAGCTGACAGTTGTAAGCGCTCGAGTTGTAAAGAAAAAAACAAAACAAGGAAAAACATGTATTACTGGTCACTCCCTTGGTCTTAAAGACATAATTCTCCCTTTCTGTGTGTCTAACTAAGCACAGAAAGTAAGGACATTTGTGTTTGGTTTATTATTTTATTGTTGTAACTGCTTCTTGGCAATTAATCCTAGGCCCTTTTAAAAAGGTTTCACATTCGTAAGGAAAATGCATTTGTCAGATGAGTGTGTGGGTTGTGCCCATAAAAGATTTGCCAAAGTTCCTCTACCAGTGCCAATTTTTTTTCTAGGTTTTTTTGTACTCTTGACTCTTGTTCGGTGGACTGGATGATTGAGGTATGAAGAACTAAGGCATATTGGCAATTTTACAATTCAAATTTAAAATTTATTCATTTAAAAAACAGGAGCCTCAGCGGAAGAACCATACACACTGTGTTGGGTATATGACATGCAAAGCTTGACTGCAAATGAATAAAGTACATCTAATCTAATTTAAATCTGTAGAAGACTGCCTGGGGTTCCTAAGTGCTGACAGGATAAGGAAAGAGTCTTCTCGGGGGGTTGTCTTCTTGGCACACCCACTTCACGACCTGTCTGACCTTCTCTGTCATATGGAGGGAAAAAGCACTTAAACATTCAGCTTTAGATGACAGCCATGTGTGCTGATAAACTTGATAAGGTGGCATCAGATCTCAGTTATGGTCATGCTCACATCGTTATCAAGTCACTTGGACATTCAAAAGTGTGAGTCTGCTGGGTACCAGGACATCTGACAGAGGAGCACCGGACTGAAAGGGTTAACCATTGCACTGAAACTCCTTCAGCTCAGTGAAAGAGACAAAACCTTCTTAAAAAGGCTCATAACTGGTGATGAAACTTGGATTCATCATCGTAAAAAAGTAAATTAAATTAATGAGATGATTGAAATGATGGAAAAGTTCGAGGCAGAAAAGCCAGCTGGTAAAATCATGATGACTGTTTTTTTTGGGATGCTCATGGTGTTATTATTGTTGATTTCTTGCCAAGAAGAGAAAGAGTCAACTCCTCTTCAACCCTTAAAAGACCAAATGCATGGATGAATAAAGTTCTTTCTTCTTCAATGCAACAACAACATTCTTCACACGGGTCCTCTTATGGTTGGAAAAATCCCTCACATCCTTTCCTGACTCAGCAGCCTCAGGCTTCTTTGGTCCAATGAAATAAGCACCGAGGGGCAAATATTATGGTGATGATGATGAAGTGAAAACTGCTGTAAGAAATAATCTCCATCAGCAGCCAGCTGAGGTCCCACGTAGCTGGGATACACGCCCACATCTGTGTGAGTGGAACTGCAGCTTGATGTACAATATATTTGATTGTACTCCTTATTTCTAATATAATAAAGCAAATAACTTTTCGACTCAGCCTTGTAACGTCAGGCCACATCTGGATTTGTGTCCAGATCAGCTGCAGGCTTAAACTAGTACGGAAAATGGAGAGAGTGGATAACTCCAAGTGTAAATCGTCGTGGGTGTGTGTAGTTTCATTCATCTCATTCCCACAACTCCTAACGGGTCATGAGACCACCGGCAAACCTGAACGTTCATCTCTACTTCAACACTTCCTGTCAGTTATGATGCGCCGTAACAGCAGCTCTGCCTGCTCGGGAATATAAAAGCTGCTGTTACGATCCACATCAACAACCGCCAGAACATTATTAAAAATACTGCATGCTGAACGTGAAAGAATCACCTACCTGATCTTTAACAAGAAACAAAAATCCCCCTTCATCTGTTGAACACACAGAAAAAAAATACGACTTTGTGTTTTTGAAATTTAAGCTTTGCTGTTATTCCACTGCTTGACGCCACGGGTGGAGGTGAGAAGTGAAACCTGATTCAAGTTTGCTCAGCCCCCCCCCCCCCCCCCCCCCCCCCCCCCCCCCCCCCCCCCCCCCCATCAGTCCAGCGTTTGTTAGGAAGTAGAGCTCCACTTTTCCAGCACTTATCTATGTTAAAAATAGGGATCATCACTCAAGCAGCTCATTCTTTGTGGCATCCAGATAGGCAGAAAATGCGGCTGCAAATTCCTGTTACCTGTAAACCGACCATAGAAAATGTTCATTTAGAACTGCGATGGTAGAAGGTGAGAGGAATTGAAGGTGTTAAATTAGTGTCCGGCTGAAGCATCACCACCCTGACGTCATTTAAGATAATGTCTGAAGACTTCAGGTTTGGCTCCCTGGTTGAGCAGGCGCCTCCAGTACGGAGGCTTCAGTCCTTGAGTCCTCGTGCAGACAGTCCAGGTAGAAGTCCTGACCTTTGCTCTGAATCCTAGACCTGGACAGATTGATCCAAATATCGAAAATATCGATACCAATGCTGGTATTGATATCGAATGATAATCGTGTAAAAAGTTCGGATCACGAAGTGCTAATTCATTGAAGTCTGTATGACACTGTCATTGTGTCCTCCTTCAGTCCAACAGAGTATCCAGGTAGATCAGAGTGGTCAATTTCAGCATCAATTCATATTAACTTTCAAAGTACATGTTACTTAAGTCATATGTTACTGGAGCCAACTCAAAAAAATCTAATTAAGACCTTGAAATAACGCAGTACATGTCATGTATCCCATTGAAAGGTGTTATCTAAGATAATCATTAGACATTAGATAATCCTTTATTTATCCCACAACAGGGAAATTTATAGTTAAAGCAAAGTGCACACAGTGCAAACAAAATTACACAAGTATAGAAAGATATAATATAAGAGGTGGACTAGAAAAAACATTATGAACAGAACAATTCAACTCCAAAGAATATTTACAGAAAAATATTAATTGTGATAATAATGTATTTTGTTGTCACCTATAAAGTTTGCCGAAATTGTATTCTAGGTTTAAACAAAATAATCGGAAGACAAAAATCCCAAAAACACCAAAAGGTCAGCAGTTTTATGATAGATCAAGCTTAATATGAAAAAGTATTGGTATCGTATCTGTATCGGCGATACTGGCCCTGTATTTACTTGGTATTGGGTCGATACTATAATTCCCAGTATCGCCTACCTCTACTGAACCCCCCCACTCCCACCCTTATCTCTCTGCCCCATTTCCTGTCCAATCACTGTTAATAAAGGAGCCAAAAAGAAAAAAGAAAGAAAAATTAACAATCTCTGCAAATGAGAGATTACAGTAACATGGTAGCTAGAATAATAGAATATTATTAAACTCAGCAGACTAAAATATCACATCTCTCATGATACTCAGTGATCTCACATGAAAGCCTGGTGATACTTTAAGATTGATTACATGATTACGTTGGTACATGAAAAAAAGGAACAATGTTTCACTGTAAGAGCTGACATATTTGTTCTGACGAACTTGCATTAAAAGGCCTGAGTGTTAATGGCATCTCGTAGCGAGACGGGGGCAGTATCATCAGACACTGGACAGCATCGTAATCCCACTGTTGTAATTGGATGCGGGCTTATGTCCACACATGACCATTTAAAACCATCCCGGTAATCCCTTTTCTTTCCTCAGACATCTGCAGTCGGGGTGGTTATCAGGACAGAGGGATTACACACTTTACTGGGGACAATACAAGGACTTCAACAGGTAGATGTGTTTGCTTTTTATCGATATTGTCTGTTCCATTAATAACACATTTGTGGTACAGTAATCTTTTTCATATGTGACGACAGTTGAGAGGGTAAATCTCCAATTTGGCCTCTCTGCTGATATCTTCTCCTTGTTTTAGTTCATTGTTTTCGCTTTACCACACATTTTTCTGTATGTACAAGCCATGTAGGCCTTTTATATTCCAGTAAACACTGATAAAGCGTCACACCGTCCACTTGTCTAGCTGCAAACGACAAAACTGAGCCTTTCAAAGGCAAATGAGTAAGATCATTTTCAGTAGTTAATTGTTAAATAGGAGTCAACTGGACAT
This sequence comes from Hirundichthys speculiger, assembly GCA_018398805.1. Classification (NCBI taxonomy): domain Eukaryota; kingdom Metazoa; phylum Chordata; class Actinopteri; order Beloniformes; family Exocoetidae; genus Hirundichthys; species Hirundichthys speculiger. The sequence continues at coordinate 64 of JAGFBZ010002571.1, read as the reverse complement.
AAAAGGTGCATGCTCCCCGGACATTAAATATGGCCCCCCTGTCAGCAGCAGCAGCCATGGTGGA